>JADWQK010000483.1:0-548597 GCA_017933935.1 Sesamia nonagrioides
GGCATATTGTTCAATACTAAAACGAAAAACAGTTCCCTAAATTAGAATGTTATTTATTATTATTTGTTTTATTATTTTGTGTATGTTCCAAATGTCTTCTGTAGAATACGTTAATTAATCACTTCACTGAATATTATCTTTTTTCAGGCCAACAGAAATGCGCCTATGCTTAATTCTCCGCACAGCATAATAAACAACTTAATCTATATCGCCACAATATAAATCCCAAATAATTTATTGTACATTTAAGGATCCCTAAAAAGGCAGCCGGTGGTTCCGCAGTATCAGATAAAAAGCCGCAATCGAACCCCGAAGATTAGGGGATGGTAGAAGCGCTTGGAGGTAGCTTTGGTCAAAATTTGCATAATTACAGGAATCTGGAATGCATTCGAACGAATAAATAAGATTGGGTTCTTAATTTAGAGACATTCTGAATCTAATATTTGAGGTACTAAGCAGTCTTCAAGGCTTTTTTTTTAATGATTATAAACTAGTGCTTGATTACAATCCCGCCTGATGGTAAGCAGTGATGCAATCGTTGATGGTAAAGCGCACAAGTTTATTAAGCCTATTCACTTGAAAATCTTAGCGAGTAGGAAGGAAGACGGCAGTTGAGCGAGGTGATGCAATGTTAAACCCAACAACACGACCAACGATGCTGCACTAGAAGGAGATTAATCTGGAGAACCTCCACGATCAAACAAATACCGACACAATAACATTTGGCGCATCGTGCCCGGCACACATCGCAATACAACTGCTCAGACCCGTCCTCCGTACGGCTTCACCAGACATCATGCCGGAACACGACGAATCGCTTGGCGGCAAGACTTTGTATGGTGCGTGGTAACTTCTGCCGGCAGCCGATATTATGGCCTGCCACCGAGAAAACACTAAACAGGACTGAACTGCACTAAACAGGAGTATTTCCTAGTACCACAAGTTAGGGTTGTGTGTGTGTATTTAAGAGTATTTACTCAAAGTTTGATGTCGTAATGGCCTAGTGGTTAAAACACCAGCCTCTCAAGTATGAGTGCGCGGGTTCGACTCCAGGTCATGCAAGTACCAATGTAACTTTTCTAAAGTTACATGTACTTTCTAAGTATATCTTGGACACCAATGACTGAAGGTGAAGGAAAACATCTTGATGAAACCTGGACTTTTAAGTCTGAAATCGCCAACCCGCATTGAGGAAGCGTGGAGATTACGCTCAATCCTTCTCTGTATGAGAGGAGACCTGTGCCCAGCAGTGGGACGATAAAAAGGTTGATGATGATGACTCAAAGTTTGTAAGCAATAACCGTTTTAAGGTTTTTCTATTGAAGTCAAACTCAGGTCACTGCGTTTTACAATAATTAAATTATCTATCTTTATATATATAATTCTACTGTACGTGTGTATGTCATTGAACTCCTCCTAAACGGCTTAACCGATTTCAATGATTTTTTCTGTATGCGTTTGAGTGGCGCCCTGGATCGTTTAGATTCACAAATCAGCCCGGCAGATGGCGCTGATTGCTTGAAAAAGCATGTGATCTCGGAAACGGCCCTAACGATTTCGCTAAAATTTGATATGTGGGGGTTTTCGGGGACGAGAAATCGATCTAGCTCAGTCTTATGTCTGCGGAAGCGCATGTTTTCGAGTTTTCTCTTCCGCAATATTTCACGCATAATATGGGCGCTAATTTCGCGCGGTTTGACATTGCGGCTGTGGCGTGGTTGATAGAGGTATGGTTCTACTCGCGATGGCTGGTGTTCCTCGGTTCAAACCCAGGCAGACTCAAGTACTTCTTTTTTTGTTTTTAGACAAGTTTATAGTTTTTTTTTTTGGTTTTTGGAGTTACTTAAAAAGAAAATTGTATAAAAGAATTGAAAGGGGAAAAATAAAAATAAATATATATTTTTTTTATTTAATTAAAATTGTACTTAAGAACTAAAAGAAAAAAAAATAGAAAGAAATAAATATTTTAATTTTTTTATTTAACTTTAAGAGACTGAAACAAGAGCTCTAGGGGTAGAGAGAGGTGTGTTAAATTTGTTACAAAATGTAGATGACAATGCTTTCCGTGGGTATATTCCTTAATCTGCTGTACGTGTGTACGCCACTGAAGTCCTCCTAAAGCGCTGGTCCGATTTGAATGATTTTTTTATGCGTTTAGATGACGCCCTGGATTGTTTAGATTCACAAATCAGTCCGGCAGATGGCGCTGCAGTCGTGTCTAGGTTATTTATCGTAAACGGCTGAACTGATTTGAATGAATTTTTGTTTTTACATTCAAGTCGTATGTAGGTTATTTATCTATACCTACTGCACCTAAACGGCTGGACTGATTTGAATGATTTTTTTTTTTTGGGTTTGGGTGACGCTCTGGATGGTTTAGATTCACAAATCAGCCCGGCAGATGGCGCTGCAGTCGGTGTATAGGTTATTTATCCTAAACGGCTGAACTGATTTGAATAAATATTTGTTTATACATTCAAGTGGGGGCCTGGAAAATTTACATTTACAAATCTGCCCGGCAGATGGCGCTGCAGTCGGTATCTAGGTTATTTATCTATACCTACTGCAACTAAACGGCTGGACTGATTTGAATGATTTTTTTTGTTTGCGTTTGGGTGACGCCCGGGATCGTTTAAATTCACAAATCAGCCCGGCAGATGGCACTGCAGTCGGTATCTATGTTATTTATCCCTTACGGCTGGATCGATTTGAATGAATTTTTGTTTATACATTTTACTGGAAAATTTACATTCACAAAAAAACAATTCGGCAGATGGTGCTGTAGTCGGTATTTAGGTTATTTATCTATACTGCAACTGTACGGGTGGACCGATTTGTACGATTTTTTTTTAAATTTGATACATTTTTTTTTATTATACCTAGACTATATTAATCACTCTGGCAACATATAGTAATTAATCAAACATCACAGGCGCTCCTGACTTTTTTTTACCTCATTTAAATCGTTTAGTTCTTCGGCAGTTAAATTAAGCTCTGAAAATGTTATTCCCTCAGAAGATGATGGTGATATTGCTGAGATGTATTTCCGTTTTAATAAGTAGTTTCTTCATTCGATTTTTTTGTTCCTTAGCCGTACTAATTCGTATTATTTGGCTCAAACTGTGACCGCATTTGATGGAAAACTTGAAGGTTTCAGCGGTTATTGTAAAACATTCGTCGCAACTTAACAAGTTTTTCGTGCAATTATTGATTATAACGAATTCTTTTCAAAAAATTGATGTTGTTTCAAAATAAAGAATCAAAATCAAAAAATCAAAATCAAAATTGTTTATTTCAAATTAACCAACAGTTGGTACTTTTGAATAGTCAATGTCGGTCAGTCCAAGAAAAGTGAAGCTATATAGCACCTTCCAAAGCGTAGATCTCTATGGAGAAGAACGTGCAAGAGACTCCATGAACACTCTTCTAAAATCATAATATGGATTACATATCTTCATTACATATTTCTGTTGCTTCTATCATGTGAGCACAATGTATAATTATAAAAATCAATGAAAAGATAGAAAATTAATTAAGCCCACTGGCAGCTAAGAGATGACCAGTCTGCACTGACGGCCCCCGTTCACGAGCATGACGCGCGCATTAGCCCCACTTAGCTCAACCATTTTGAAGGGAACCAAATTACCTAACAACACTTGCCACTGAATAATATAATATTATTGATCTTTCCTTTCATACTTTTTAATACCCTAACCGCTTGAAATATCAAATGCAGGACAACGTCTACGTAACTTTAAGAGACTGAAACAAGAGAGGGGTAGAGAGAGGTGTGTTAAATTTGTTACAAAATGTAGATGACAATGCTTTCCGTGGGTATATTCCTTAATCTGCTGTACGTGTGTACGCCACTGAAGTCCTCCTAAAGCGTTGGTCCGATTTGAATGATTTTTTTATGCGTTTAGGTGACGCCCTCGATTGTTTAGATTCACAAATCAGTCCGGCAGATGGCGCTGCAGTCGTGTCTAGGTTATTTATCGTAAACGGCTGAACTGATTTGAATGAATTTTTGTTTTTACATTCAAGTCGTATGTAGGTTATTTATCTATACCTACTGCACCTAAACGGCTGGACTGATTTGAATGATTTTTTTTGTTTGCGTTTGGGTGACGCCCTGAATGGTTTAGATGCACAGATTAGCCCGGCAGATGGCGCTGCAGTCGGTGTCTAGGTTATTTATCCTAAACAGCTGAACTGATTTGAATAAATATTTGTTTATACATTCAAGTGGGGGCCTGGAAAATTTACATTTACAAATCTGCCCGGCAGATGGCGCTGCAGTCGGTATCTAGGTTATTTATCTATACCTACTGCAACTAAACGGCTGGACTGATTTGAATGATTTTTTTTGTTTGCGTTTGGGTGACGCCCCGGATGGTTTAGATTCACAAATCAGCCCGGCAGATGGCACTGCAGTCGGTATCTATGTTATTTATCCCTTACGGCTGGATTGATTTGAATGAATTTTTGTTTATACATTTTACTGGAAAATTTACATTCACAAAAAAACAATTCGGCAGATGGTGCTGTAGTCGGTATTTAGGTTATTTATCTATACTGCAACTGTACGGGTGGACCGATTTGTACGATTTTTTTTTAAATTTGATACATTTTTTTTTATTATACCTAGACTATATTAATCACTCTGGCAACATATAGTAATTAATCAAACATCACAGGCGCTCCTGACTTTTTTTTACCTCATTTAAATCGTTTAGTTCTTCGGCAGTTAAATTAAGCTCTGAAAATGTTATTCCCTCAGAAGATGATGGTGATATTGCTGAGATGTATTTCCGTTTTAATAAGTAGTTTCTTCATTCGATTTTTTTGTTCCTTAGCCGTACTAATTCGTATTATTTGGCTCAAATTGTGACCGCATTTGATGGAAAACTTGAAGGTTTCAGCGGTTATTGTAAAACATTCGTCGCAACTTAACAAGTTTTTCGTGCAATTATTGATTATAACGAATTCTTTTCAAAAAATTGATGTTGTTTCAAAATAAAGAATCAAAATCAAAAAATCAAAATCAAAATTGTTTATTTCAAATTAACCAACAGTTGGTACTTTTGAATAGTCAATGTCGGTTAGTCCAAGAAAAGTGAAGCTATATAGCACCTTCCAAAGCGTAGATCTCTATGGAGAAGAACGTGCAAGAGACTCCATGAACACTCTTCTAAAATCATAATATGGATTACATATCTTCATTACATATTTCTGTTGCTTCTATCATGTGAGCACAATGTATAATTATAAAAATCAATGAAAAGATAGAAAATTAATTAAGCCCACTGGCAGCTAAGAGATGACCAGTCTGCACTGACGGCCCCCGTTCACGAGCATGACGCGCGCATTAGCCCCACTTAGCTCAACCATTTTGAAGGGAACCAAATTACCTAACAACACTTGCCACTGAATAATAATAATATTATTGATCTTTCCTTTCATACTTTTTAATACCCTAACCGCTTGAAATATCAAATGCAGGACAACGTCTGCCGGGTCCGCTAGTACTAATATATAAAGCTGAAGAGTTTGTGTATTCGAATGCTCTAATTATAAGAACTACTGGTCCGATTTGAAAAATTATTTTTGTTTTGGATAGCCCATTAATCCAGGAAAGCAAAGTTGCGGGCGACCGCTAGTTTATTTATACAATCAATGTTGCACAGCCAAATAAAGATACCAAAACTTTCACCGTATAACCGTATAGATTAAAAATTCCTGTACATACTGAGTGTTGTCAAGTCCTCATATCAATTCAAACGATTCCCCAAACCGATTATTCCTTTCGATATTCGGTTCATTTAATATTTTAAAATGTTTTATTAACTGCTATTAAATATCATAAACCTTAAACCATTTTCTTAAAGCATGCAACCATTCTTATATGAAGCACATTCAAATTTCCCGGTTCCTTCCCATTCATTCACAATCAGCGCTCACGAATAATTTCACTCACTCTTTCTTCAACAACATCGAAAAAAGTTCACAAAGCGCGGCGGTAGGCTTAACATAAAAATTCTATAAATCAATAATTACCCCTTGAAACCACCAACAAAATGACCAAGTGAACATCTGTGGAGGCCTCCATCACAACTTGGAGAGTGCAGCGCTGGGAATCCCGTAAGTCCATCCTTGTCTCATTTGTATGTGCTTGGGATTCGTGGGGATTCCACCGAGTTTCCCAGAAGACGCGCCTAAGAAACGCAGTCCAGCTATCGAAGAAATATCAGTATACCATCACCAAACAATTTGGAATTTCTTAGTACACAACATCCGACTGGTCCGAGGATCCTGCATTATCTGTGGAGGAACAGTGAGCATTATAGCCTGTTTTTCATACCTCGAAAGTATGAACGCTTTGTAATGGACGACTAGCTTCATCTTACTGAGTGACTGACAATTCAACATATCAGAAGTCCCTGTAATTGGTTCACGTATTTGAAATCAATACATTGATTGAACCATCGTGGAATCTGACCGGTATAATAGAATAGAATACTGTTTATCAGGTACACCATATAGTTTACAGAACATAAATATAAAGATTTTTACAAAGGGTGACACAATGGGCGGTCTTATTGCTAAGAGCGATCTTTTACAGACAACCTTTGGTTGGAATACTATGGGGAAGGAGAGCGAAATAGTGTACCTACACTATTTCGCTCTCCTTCCCCTTAGTATTCCTGTAGACTACCTAGTCTACAGTGTACTATTTACATATATTATACAATAAGTATGATCTTGAAGCTGTGATTAAGCAATTTATCTTAATTCTTTCTTTTCTAAATTTGACGAGAATATCTGATCAGATTATATTTTTAGGGCCGTCAATACAGTGCGATACTTATAGCTTAAGTTAAGAAAATCCTGTTTTATTTTGTCTTTTCCGTTTGATACATTGTCCATCTATATTTCGACAAATAATTAATTTCAAGAATAAAACAAGATTTTGCTTCTTCAAGAAAATCGACGCTATGAGCCTAATTTCATTTTCTATAAAACCAAAACTTTTCGGCCTTAAAGTTAGACACAAGTTGAGTATCTCCACTGCCGACCCCCCTAACTCCTAATAGTTAAAAGTTGATCTCTTTAATAATGCAGTGAAACAAATTTTGAACACGGATGCGGAATTTAAGAGTGTGTTTTCTTAGATTAGGTATTCTGGATACTAAAATTATTGGAGCTTCTGGAAGCGCTTTGGAGGTTTTCTGAAAGATTTAAACATTTTTGGCAATTCAGCGAGTTCAAAACCACTTTAATTAAAAACGTTTAAACTCTTGTCGCCATAATCATCTCAGTGAAAATCTATGTCAAAATATAAGGAAATTAGTGGTGACAGATTGACACTGTATCAAACTGTAAATGTTGTTAAAATTAATAACTACTTACATTATTTCTCTCTCCTTCTCCTTAGTATTCCATAGCGATTAGACCGCCCATTGTGTCACCCTTTGTAAAATCTTTATATTTATGTTCTGTAATCTATAAGGTGTACATAATAAAGAGTATTCTATTCTGTTCTAGAATGGCCCACCTGACGTAATGGAAGACGAACGAAGCGTTTCGCCTCGTCTTTTATACCGCATACGAAGTACTGGAACAATTTGGCTGCGACGGTCTTTCCGTCTAACTACAATATTTAAGTGCTTCAGAGCTAGAGTGAACAGGCTCCTAATAAACTAGGGCGCTTTACTATCAACGATTGCATCTCTGCTTCCCATCAGGCGGGATCGCGTAGATGTCACATTTTTTCGAAGTTTTTGCTCTAAAACATGCCGGTTTCCCCACGATGCTCCTTCACAGTTTTAAGAGCAGTAGTGCGAAATGCGAGTTGTGTACTTTCTCTAATCCCATCCATTTCTTCCATAACTTGACAACAGCAATCGCCGACAAACCTACGAACCGCTGGCGCCACCTATTGCGCTACAAGAAAAACACCAGATCGAGCGAAAGCGACCGCCGCGCGCCGGCCAGCATCAATAATCTCCGCGCGCAGTGCAAAAACTCAAATATATTGTGAAATACGACTATTTGTGACATGTTGTGGTGATCCCCTGGTTCCCAGCATCCCATGAGTACCTAATATTTCAATAGTTTTATCTCGTAGCCTGCTCCTAGTTAGACAGCTCAGAGACCCGTCCCCACTGGGCGCGAAACCCAATCAAGTAGTGATGACATAATCTACACAAAGTTAAGCAGCGTGTTCGCGGATCGGTGGGATTCTCCCATGTTGCAGAGGTTGCAACTCCACGCTAAGTTTTAATTTTATGTATGTATTTATATCTACAACGTGTAACAAAAAGGGTATATACATACCAAGGGCATGGCATCTTTAGATGATATCAAACGATATCGGAAGGGTTTCAACTCAAAATAAAATACTCAAATTTTGGTACCAAATTTTCGGTTTCGTGTGTTTCTTAAAATAAAATCATAACAAACGTGGTAGCACACTACATACGTTAATAACTACTCGTTACCCGTCACGTTACTTGCCAAAATCCGATAAATGTCTTCAATATCTCTCTGCGACTAGTATGATAGTAGCCTATCACAGGCGGTATTTTTCCTCATAACTTCCTTACATAAAGAGATAGGATTAAAAAACCTTTCCACTATCGTTTGATATCATGTAAAGATGCCATGCCTTTGTTATGTATACAGCGTGGCGCCATAATGGTGACATTAAATTAACACACGAGTAGTGCTAGTGCCCATTAATCATATGACATTTGATATTTTAAAATATCTCGAAAAAAGAAAAAAAAAATTTTTCAAACAAAATAAATAATATAAAAGTAACCAAAATTGGAATCACCCTTGCAAAAATTCATTCATGCAATTACTTATCTACCTCGGAGGTGCTCGGAGCTGAACACGCCCCTTCGCGTACCTACCGAACTTGTTAGCGGGCTGGCACACAAGCGTAAATCATACAGACGACAGCACACCAAGCTAAGTTTACAATCTGTGAGATTTCTTTATCCGATTTTCAACTTTATCGTTAAAGCATTAAGGCTCAAGGTTGATTGGGAATATCTGATAGTTTCGGGTAGCTTGACCTGGGCCTGTAGCCAAAGTAACATCGCTTCGTAGCGAAGCGAAATCGAATACCAAACTAACCAATGGCGGGAACGATAGACCACGCGACGCGTAAAATCACGTGGTCAATCGTCCCCGCCATTGGTTAGTTTGGTATTCGATTTCGCTTCGCTACGAAGCGATGTTACTTTGGCTACAGGCCCTGCTCAGCTGTCGACCGTACCTATGTATTCATAATCGGTAATATGATTCTTTGACTGCTTTTATCAATGAATCCGGCAGCGCGCGCGATCTTTGCACTAATGGTACCTACAGCGGAGTTAATTATAGTCAAACAGAAACACTAATCATATCTCACTTAACTGTTATTATTACTTATAAGTAACTATCATCAGTTCATCACTAGTCACTACTTTTATTTTAAATTTTCTTGTTGGCGGACACAGAGAGCTAAACGACGTTTCATGGTTTCCCGCATGTTTGATAATAAATTATCACGTAAAGCCATTTCCCTCACTTTTTCAAACGCGTTTGTTATTCGATGGCGTAATTGTTAAACCGAATCCACGTTCTCCGCGTAAACATGGTCTTTGACGCACCCCACAAAAAAAAATCGAGTGGCGTGAGGTCTGGTGATCTTGCTGACCACCTACGAGGTCCGAATCTGCCGATCCATTGGGCGCCAAACGTGTTAATTAGCCACTGCCTGGCTGCTGTTATGGAGTGGGCTGGCGCGCCATCTAATTGATATCACATTCGTTGGTATTGACGGACGTTTAACTTGTTGGTGTATTCTGACACCGTATCATTTAATAAATTAACAAACCTTTCCCCGTTCAAAGTCCCATCAATGAACGCGGGTCCGATGATGATATCACCGTGAACAGCTGCCCAAACATTTACTGAAAATCTGTACTGATGGGCTGACTCCCGCCAAACGCGCGGGTTTTGGCTTTTGGGTGCCCAATGGTGCAGATTGTGCTGGTTACACATGCCGTGTCTGGTAAACGTGCTTTCGTCAGTACAACAAATTGAGGAAAGAAAGTCACTGTCCTCTTCAACTTTACGCAGTAACCACTGACAATATTCCACTCTAATTTATCACGCGACAACAGAGAATGTACTTTTCGAAACTTAAATGAACTTAAAACACAAGCACTAATAAATAACCAAACCAAAATAAAACAAAACGTCTTTATCGCGGTACCATAATCTAATTACTATCCTAATTACACAAAAAATAATTAATAAAATGATTGGGTAAGCGTCTTTTCCACAAAAACATTCACAGAAATTGTATTCGACGAAGATATGCACACAGCCGGTAATAAGCCGTGTCAAGGACACGGGTTCGTCTAGCTAGCACTAAGGAACAAAAAATAAATATTTAATAATTTGCGGAGGCGCGCGGTGTTGTGTACAGGGAGGGGGTCGAGGGGAGGTGATGTCGCTTGCGCCGATCGCCGCCGACAAAGAGATCTGCTTTCTCTTTTCTGCATGAATGTATTCATTTTAATTTCATTGATGAAATGTGATATGATCCATGACCCCGGCAAATGACCGCTGCGCGACAGTTCTCTAAATACAGGTTGCTCTAAATGGTAGTTAAATGGTAGTTTCTAAAAATTTAAGTAACTTCGTTAATAATAACATTTTATGAAAATAAAATCTGTTCATGAAGCCAAAATGTAACAAAGTAAATGTGTGTTAATTTAATGTCACCATTGGGTCGCCACATTGTATACCCTTTATGTTACACGCTGTATACATATCTGTAACCCACTACAAGTTAAGTAAAATTGTTACTAACCTTATGGAGTCCTATCAAGTTTTCTATTCTATTCTAAAGCGCCTGTCAGGGTTCGAACCTACTACCTACAACTTGTAAAGTCGCAGCCCATACCACAAGACTACCGCTGATCTCACACACAAACCGTAAAAACGTCTAATCTTATTTTAAACGGAGCATCATCATCATCAAACTTTTTATCGTCCCACTGCTGGGCACAGGTCTCCTCTCAAACATAGAAGGATTGAGCGTAATCACCACGCTTGCTCAATGCGGGTTGGCGATTTCAGGCTTAAAAAAGCCCAGGTTTCCTCAAGATGTTTTCCTTCACCTTCAGTCACTGGTGTCCAAGATATACTTAGAAAGTACATATAACTTTAGAAAAGTTACATTGGTACCTGACCTGGAATCGAACCCGCGCACTCATACTTGAGAGGCTGGTGTTTTAACCACTAGGCCACCACGACGAATACGACCATAGTTTCATACGGAGCATAGTTTGATCAATTTATCTACAAAGTCGTCACAAGAGAAGAAACACATACAACCCATCCAGCCTCACTAAATCTGAAGCAAAACAAGTTTATGCTTCTCAAAGTTATACAGGTGTAAAGTTTTACCGACTTCAACTTCCCCTTCAGAGTCGGTTTCACTGGAAGCCGTTCATGCTTCATTTCGCCTTAAGTTAGGGATTCGAATGCGAGTTGTGTATTTTTTTTCTGTTTTGTAAATAGTTTATCTACTTCATTTAGCTTGTTAGAGCTGTATAAATGTAACTCTGAAAGTTGTTCGAAAGAGATTGACGCCTCTAGCGTACAGAAAATACGAGCCGTGTCTAAAAGCAGCGCTTAATTTAAGCCTGTAGGACCACTCCCAATAAAGGTAGCGGAAAGAGCGCAAATTACCAGAACCTAAACTAAAACCTATAAGCCCTATATCCCTGAACTACCATATAGTTTCTAATAAATAAATAATATGTAAATAAGTACGGGATGTCTGCACCAAGAAACCTAAGGTAACAGATGGATAGTGGGTAGGATTTCCAGGTAAAGGTGAAGGGTGAACTCACTGCCAGTCCAGCAGACTCACAGGACTGATCAGAGATGGCTAAAGGTGTCTTGGCCACAGTGAGGGGTAATGACACAAGAATAAATTCTAATCTAAAAAAAAACAGTTTTTTTATTATTATAAACTAGTGCTTGACTGCAATCCCGCCTGATGGTACCTAAGCAGTGATGCAATCGTTGATGGTAAACGCACTAGTTTATTAAGCCTATTCACTTAAAACACTTAGGAATAGGAAGAATGACGACAGTTGAGCGAGGTGATGCAATGTTAAACCCAACAACACGACCAACGATGCTGCGTCAGAGGGAGATTGATCTGGAGACTCTCCACGACCAAACTCCCGACACAACAACATTTGGCGCATCGTACCTGGCACACATCGCAACATAACTGCTCAGACCGGTCCTCCGTACGGCTTCACCAGACATCATGCCGGAACACGACGAATCGCTTGGCGGCAAGACTTTGTCTGGTGGGTGGTAACTTCTGCCGGCAGCCGATGTTATGGCTTCTCTCGCTGGTAGCGAGAAACAAACAATATTACAGCTTATATACTAATTTTTCCCAACACACACAAATGTACAAAGGTCTTAGTATTCTATGCGTGTAATCTGCAATTAAAACAATATTTGAAGCAAGCCGTCAGCTGCCGAAATGCTAAATCAATGTGCAAAGGTAGCATTGAAGAACGCCCTTGATAACGAGATCCTCCTATCCACAAGCTCTTCTATTTTACAAAGTCTATCTTGCTATTTCAAAAACAGCCACCCATCTACAAGCTGTCAGTAACAACCGTTCCTGAACCTCAAGATAGTACATCAAATAACCACAAACTTTACATACATGATACATTGTAGAGTACGGTCTGAATATACATCATAAAGTGCTAAATTATTTGTAGTACATTGCGGCTGTTTCTGTCCGTACCGTCGTAGATTGATGGCTCTCTGAACTGTAATAATAATTAATGCTGCAAGCCAGCAAAGTGTTGCTTGTAGATGTGTGGATGTAAATATAAGGGTGTAGGTTTGAAACCTGGCCAAAATTTGTTTAAGCAACCGGCCAAGTGCATGTCTGGCCATGCATAGAATAGGGTTAAGTTGTCACCTATAATGAGTCGATGGTGGGTAATAGGTTATCCATATATAGATTATAGGATGTAGTGTTTGTATCTCCTAAAAGGTACATACTAACATTGTCTCATGTACACTTGTAGTCGAAGTATCAATGTCAATGTAGCAGTCTGTTAATGACACTGGTCAAGGTTGGACGTGTGCTGCTTGCGATACGAGTGTAATGGTGAACCAGTGAATTTGATGTGTTGCTGTAAGGACGAGGGTCCTTACAAGTTTCCTAAAAAGGCTGAGGGTTTAGTACTTTTGCAGTAGCTATCTATCTGCGTATATGCTTACACCGTTATTTTTTTATACGATATCTGAATATAGTTAGTTCTAATAAGCAACTGAATCGATTCCAATCATTTTTACTCCATGTTATATTTTCCCAAATACGTTTAGAAATTGTTGCAGTGTGGTTACCGAGCGCACAACTTAGCTGACGTTGGATCATAGTACTAGGCGCGTGAGACAAGGGCCCAAAATACGAACAACGCACCGCTCGCACGACCGGTCGGGCGAGCGGTGCGTCGACCGTATTTTTGTTGGGACAACCAAGTAAGACAACAAGCTCATAACTTTGTGGTTTTTCATGATATCTTTTTGAAATTTTATACATAGATTCTATACTTAAATATACTAGACACGTGTATCCGGTTTCGCATATACAAAATATAACCTTGTATATACATTTTCCATAAAACAGGCAAATGGTAAAAATCATTATTACGTACGAAGCACTATTTTTTGCTGAAATGTGCTGAAGAAAATTCAGTGCTATTTCCCTCCGATAAAATTGTTTCACCAACCAATTTAACAACAAAATAACAGGAAAGTAGTTGAAACTTCAAATATAGACTTACCGACGATTTTGTATACGCTAACACTTCGGAGACAATGGGCAAACTTCGAGCGAAAAAAAACAACAATATTTAACATGAAGCATGCAAAACTCAACCAGATTGCATTGAAAGAAGGTTTATTTTTCAGCGACGATAGGTGTTAAATTTAGTGACGCTTATCTCAATCCGACAAAGTCTAATTTCGCGTAACGCAAAGGCTTTTCAACCAGAAGCAAGGATTTACGTAAAAAATTGAGCAAAACAAACTTACTACTGCGTTTACGAAAACAGTTTAAAGTTCAGCTTTGTTTGGGGAAGTGTTTGCGGAGCTGCAAAATTAAGTTTGTTATTATAACCCTTTCGCCGGCAAAGTTTCTTGAATGCAGGTTTTTGAATATAAAAGATAGAGGGAGGGTTATCGGGAAGGAGACACTATAAAATCTTTATCAATCGCTAAATAAGGGTAATGATTAATCTGTTTGTTCGTGTTGCTCGGGATAACAAAAGGTATTATGATATACGTTAACCCTTGCCGATTCTATTGATTAAAATTAAATGTCGTGTCGTCGTGTGAGGACGGGTCTGAGCAGTTCTGTTGCGATGTGTACCGGGTACAATGCGCCGAATGTTGTTGGGTCGGGAGTTTGGTCTCCAGATCAATCTCCCTCTGGCGCAGCATCGTGGGTCGTGTTGTTGGGTTTAGCATTGCATCACCTTGCTTAACTGCCGTCTTCCTTCCTATTCACTAAGTTTTTTAAGAGGATAGGCTTAATAAACTAGCGCGATTTACCATCAACAATTGCATCACTGCCTACCATCAGGCGGGATTGACTTCGACAGCCGGTGTAACTTCGAGGAGGACTTTCGACGTTTGGCTCCCAGACTGGCAACCTTCCGAAACAGCCGTGTTCGGTGAGGACCTGCGTCAGGCGGAAGGTGAGGACACCGTGGCGCCTCTCTAGCTACTCCTCAAAGAGGGGACTTACCGCCTCTATTGTGGCGTGCCCAGCACTGCGTTGCGAAAATCGCACTCTCCATGCCGCCATGTGATCTCGCCGGAGCTCTGTCCGCCGTACCGCGATTTCTCGCGGTAGCGGAGTTATGCCTCGGCGTTTTCCCTCCTCTCGCCACTCCCACATTTGAGGTGCTTTGTCTGACAACAATTCAAATGTCTTCAAGGCTACAATGAATAGGCTCTTAACAAACTAGCGCACTTTACCATCAACGATTACATCACTGCTTACCATCAGGCGGGATTGCAATTGTCAAGCACAAGTTTATAACCATGACCAAATAAATTATGAAATTTTACATAATCATCATAGTAAAAATACTAATGAATTTTGGAATAATCTTTTTTTTCCGTGAATTAATACCAACTTCCCCAAAATTTGGTAATTTTTAGAAAAGCGACAACACCATTTTTACGCTATTATTATTCTGAGCGAAGCGATCGCGTCCCATGTGCCCTGCTCCCCTTCGCCCGTGCATGTAAGATACCTCCTTTTTCGAAATAATATTTATTTTTAGGGGATATTTTTTTTCAAGTTTATACCGGCTTTGTAGGCATTAGTAGAATCAGTTATCGATACCTAACAATACCTTCACGGATCGGACAGGGTTTTCTTTACATCCATACTAATATTATAAATGCGAAAGTAACTCTGTCTGTCTGTCTGTTACGCTTTCCCGCCTAAACCTCTAAAGTGATTTTGATGAAATTTGGCACAGACAATCTTTAGACCCTGAGAAAGAACATAGGCTACCTCTTATCGCGGAAGAATTTGATATTCCTGAGGGAAATCTAAAAAGCGCGATATAATGAAATGAAATGAAATGAAATGAAATGAAATCGTTTATTAAGCAAGTAGGATCACTGATCACTTTTACACGTCATGTTTATTTTTTATTTTATTTTTTTAACTAGATGAAGCCGGCATTTCCTAACTGACTACCTCTGACTATCTCTTCTCTATAACCGAACTCCACCCGGGCGCAGCCGCGGGCGGAAAGCTAGTATTGTGTAGGATAATCTTTATAACTAAATATTCAGACGGGACCTAAACTTATTCGGGTAAAATCCCGGGGTACTAGTCTATAATAAAAACTGATAGTTGGATTAAAAAAAAAACGTATTATAGTCCAATCAATGAGGATAACCTATTACCCACCATCGACTCATTATAGGTGACAACTTAACCCTATTCTATGCATGGCCAGACATGCACTTGGCCGGTTGCTTAAACAAATTTTGGCCAGGTTTCAAACCTACACCCTTATATTTACATCCACACATCTACAAGCAACACTTTGCTGGCTTGCAGCATTAATTATTATTACAGTTCAGAGAGCCATCAATCTACGACGGTACGGACAGAAACAGCCGCAATGTACTACAAATAATTTAGCACTTTATGATGTATATTCAGACCGTACTCTACAATGTATCATGTATGTAAAGTTTGTGGTTATTTGATGTACTATCTTGAGGTTCAGGAACGGTTGTTACTGACAGCTTGTAGATGGGTGGCTGTTTTTGAAATAGCAAGATAGACTTTGTAAAATAGAAGAGCTTGTGGATAGGAGGATCTCGTTATCAAGGGCGTTCTTCAATGCTACCTTTGCACATTGATTTAGCATTTCGGCAGCTGACGGCTTGCTTCAAATATTGTTTTAATTGCAGATTACACGCATAGAATACTAAGACCTTTGTACATTTGTGTGTGTTGGGAAAAATTAGTATATAAGCTGTAATATTGTTTGTTTCTCGCTACCAGCGAGAGAAGCCATAACATCGGCTGCCGGCAGAAGTTACCACCCACCAGACAAAGTCTTGCCGCCAAGCGATTCGTCGTGTTCCGGCATGATGTCTGGTGAAGCCGTACGGAGGACCGGTCTGAGCAGTTATGTTGCGATGTGTGCCAGGTACGATGCGCCAAATGTTGTTGTGTCGGGAGTTTGGTCGTGGAGAGTCTCCAGATCAATCTCCCTCTGACGCAGCATCGTTGGTCGTGTTGTTGGGTTTAACATTGCATCACCTCGCTCAACTGTCGTCATTCTTCCTATTCCTAAGTGTTTTAAGTGAATAGGCTTAATAAACTAGTGCGTTTACCATCAACGATTGCATCACTGCTTAGGTACCATCAGGCGGGATTGCAGTCAAGCACTAGTTTATAATAATAAAAAAACTGTTTTTTTTTAGATTAGAATTTATTCTTGTGTCATTACCCCTCACTGTGGCCAAGACACCTTTAGCCATCTCTGATCAGTCCTGTGAGTCTGCTGGACTGGCAGTGAGTTCACCCTTCACCTTTACCTGGAAATCCTACCCACTATCCATCTGTTACCTTAGGTTTCTTGGTGCAGACATCCCGTACTTATTTACATATTATTTATTTATTAGAAACTATATGGTAGTTCAGGGATATAGGGCTTATAGGTTTTAGTTTAGGTTCTGGTAATTTGCGCTCTTTCCGCTACCTTTATTGGGAGTGGTCCTACAGGCTTAAATTAAGCGCTGCTTTTAGACACGGCTCGTATTTTCTGTACGCTAGAGGCGTCAATCTCTTTCGAACAACTTTCAGAGTTACATTTATACAGCTCTAACAAGCTAAATGAAGTAGATAAACTATTTACAAAACAGAAAAAAAATACACAACTCGCATTCGAATCCCTAACTTAAGGCGAAATGAAGCATGAACGGCTTCCAGTGAAACCGACTCTGAAGGGGAAGTTGAAGTCGGTAAAACTTTACACCTGTATAACTTTGAGAAGCATAAACTTGTTTTGCTTCAGATTTAGTGAGGCTGGATGGGTTGTATGTGTTTCTTCTCTTGTGACGACTTTGTAGATAAATTGATCAAACTATGCTCCGTATGAAACTATGGTCGTATTCGTCGTGGTGGCCTAGTGGTTAAAACACCAGCCTCTCAAGTATGAGTGCGCGGGTTCGATTCCAGGTCAGGTACCAATGTAACTTTTCTAAAGTTATATGTACTTTCTAAGTATATCTTGGACACCAGTGACTGAAGGTGAAGGAAAACATCTTGAGGAAACCTGGGCTTTTTTAAGCCTGAAATCGCCAACCCGCATTGAGCAAGCGTGGTGATTACGCTCAATCCTTCTATGTTTGAGAGGAGACCTGTGCCCAGCAGTGGGACGATAAAAAGTTTGATGATGATGATGCTCCGTTTAAAATAAGATTAGACGTTTTTACGGTTTGTGTGTGAGATCAGCGGTAGTCTTGTGGTATGGGCTGCGACTTTACAAGTTGTAGGTAGTAGGTTCGAACCCTGACAGGCGCTTTAGAATAGAATAGAAAACTTGATAGGACTCCATAAGGTTAGTAACAATTTTACTTAACTTGTAGTGGGTTACAGATATGTATACAGCGTGTAACATAAAGGGTATACAATGTGGCGACCCAATGGTGACATTAAATTAACACACATTTACTTTGTTACATTTTGGCTTCATGAACAGATTTTATTTTCATAAAATGTTATTATTAACGAAGTTACTTAAATTTTTAGAAACTACCATTTAACTACCATTTAGAGCAACCTGTATTTAGAGAACTGTCGCACAGCGGTCATTTGCCGGGGTCATGGATCATATCACATTTCATCAATGAAATTAAAATGAATACATTCATGCAGAAAAGAGAAAGCAGATCTCTTTGTCGGCGGCGATCGGCGCAAGCGACATCACCTCCCCTCGACCCCCTCCCTGTACACAACACCGCGCGCCTCCGCAAATTATTAAATATTTATTTTTTGTTCCTTAGTGCTAGCTAGACGAACCCGTGTCCTTGACACGGCTTATTACCGGCTGTGTGCATATCTTCGTCGAATACAATTTCTGTGAATGTTTTTGTGGAAAAGACGCTTACCCAATCATTTTATTAATTATTTTTTGTGTAATTAGGATAGTAATTAGATTATGGTACCGCGATAAAGACATTTTGTTTTATTTTGGTTTGGTTATTTATTAGTGCTTGTGTTTTAAGTTCATTTAAGTTTCGAAAAGTACATTCTCTGTTGTCGCGTGATAAATTAGAGTGGAATATTGTCAGTGGTTACTGCGGAAAGTTGCAGAGGACAGTGACTTTCTTTCCTCAATTTGTTGTACTGACGAAAGCACGTTTACCAGACACGGCATGTGTAACCAGCACAATCTGCACCATTGGGCACCCAAAAGCCAAAACCCGCGCGTTTGGCGGGAGTCAGCCCATCAGTACAGATTTTCAGTAAATGTTTGGGCAGCTGTTCACGGTGATATCATCATCGGACCCGCGTTCATTGATGGGACTTTGAACGGGGAAAGGTTTGTTAATTTATTAAATGATACGGTGTCAGAATACACCAACAAGTTAAACGTCCGTCAATACCAATGAATGTGATATCAATTAGATGGCGCGCCAGCCCACTCCATAACAGCAGCCAGGCAGTGGCTAATTAACACGTTTGGCGCCCAATGGATCGACAGATTCGGACCTCGTAGGTGGTCAGCAAGATCACCAGACCTCACGCCACTCGATTTTTTTTGTGGGGTGCGTCAAAGACCATGTTTACGCGGAGAACGTGGATTCGGTTTAACAATTACGCCATCGAATAACAAACGCGTTTGAAAAAGTGAGGGAAATGGCTTTACGTGATAATTTATTATCAAACATGCGGGAAACCATGAAACGTCGTTTAGCTCTCTGTGTCCGCCAACAAGAAAATTTAAAATAAAAGTAGTGACTAGTGATGAACTGATGATAGTTACTTATAAGTAATAATAACAGTTAAGTGAGATATGATTAGTGTTTCTGTTTGACTATAATTAACTCCGCTGTAGGTACCATTAGTGCAAAGATCGCGCGCGCTGCCGGATTCATTGATAAAAGCAGTCAAAGAATCATATTACCGATTATGAATACATAGGTACGGTCGACAGCTGAGCAGGGCCTGTAGCCAAAGTAACATCGCTTCGTAGCGAAGCGAAATCGAATACCAAACTAACCAATGGCGGGGACGATTGACCACGTGATTTTACGCGTCGCGTGGTCTATCGTTCCCGCCATTGGTTAGTTTGGTATTCGATTTCGCTTCGCTACGAAGCGATGTTACTTTGGCTACAGGCCCAGGTCAAGCTACCCGAAACTATCAGATATTCCCAATCAACCTTGAGCCTTAATGCTTTAACGATAAAGTTGAAAATCGGATAAAGAAATCTCACAGATTGTAAACTTAGCTTGGTGTGCTGTCGTCTGTATGATTTACGCTTGTGTGCCAGCCCGCTAACAAGTTCGGTAGGTACGCGAAGGGGCGTGTTCAGCTCCGAGCACCTCCGAGGTAGATAAGTAATTGCATGAATGAATTTTTGCAAGGGTGATTCCAATTTTGGTTACTTTTATATTATTTATTTTGTTTGAAAAAATTTTTTTTTCTTTTTTCGAGATATTTTAAAATATCAAATGTCATATGATTAATGGGCACTAGCACTACTCGTGTGTTAATTTAATGTCACCATTATGGCGCCACGCTGTATACATAACAAAGGCATGGCATCTTTACATGATATCAAACGATAGTGGAAAGGTTTTTTAATCCTATCTCTTTATGTAAGGAAGTTATGAGGAAAAATACCGCCTGTGATAGGCTACTATCATACTAGTCGCAGAGAGATATTGAAGACATTTATCGGATTTTGGCAAGTAACGTGACGGGTAACGAGTAGTTATTAACGTATGTAGTGTGCTACCACGTTTGTTATGATTTTATTTTAAGAAACACACGAAACCGAAAATTTGGTACCAAAATTTGAGTATTTTATTTTGAGTTGAAACCCTTCCGATATCGTTTGATATCATCTAAAGATGCCATGCCCTTGGTATGTATATACCCTTTTTGTTACACGTTGTAGATATAAATACATACATAAAATTAAAACTTAGCGTGGAGTTGCAACCTCTGCAACATGGGAGAATCCCACCGATCCGCGAACACGCTGCTTAACTTTGTGTAGATTATGTCATCACTACTTGATTGGGTTTCGCGCCCAGTGGGGACGGGTCTCTGAGCTGTCTAACTAGGAGCAGGCTACGAGATAAAACTATTGAAATATTAGGTACTCATGGGATGCTGGGAACCAGGGGATCACCACAACATGTCACAAATAGTCGTATTTCACAATATATTTGAGTTTTTGCACTGCGCGCGGAGATTATTGATGCTGGCCGGCGCGCGGCGGTCGCTTTCGCTCGATCTGGTGTTTTTCTTGTAGCGCAATAGGTGGCGCCAGCGGTTCGTAGGTTTGTCGGCGATTGCTGTTGTCAAGTTATGGAAGAAATGGATGGGATTAGAGAAAGTACACAACTCGCATTTCGCACTACTGCTCTTAAAACTGTGAAGGAGCATCGTGGGGAAACCGGCATGTTTTAGAGCAAAAACTTCGAAAAAATGTGACATCTACGCGATCCCGCCTGATGGGAAGCAGAGATGCAATCGTTGATAGTAAAGCGCCCTAGTTTATTAGGAGCCTGTTCACTCTAGCTCTGAAGCACTTAAATATTGTAGTTAGACGGAAAGACCGTCGCAGCCAAATTGTTCCAGTACTTCGTATGCGGTATAAAAGACGAGGCGAAACGCTTCGTTCGTCTTCCATTACGTCAGGTGGGCCATTCTAGAACAGAATAGAATACTCTTTATTATGTACACCTTATAGATTACAGAACATAAATATAAAGATTTTACAAAGGGTGACACAATGGGCGGTCTAATCGCTATGGAATACTAAGGAGAAGGAGAGAGAAATAATGTAAGTAGTTATTAATTTTAACAACATTTACAGTTTGATACAGTGTCAATCTGTCACCACTAATTTCCTTATATTTTGACATAGATTTTCACTGAGATGATTATGGCGACAAGAGTTTAAACGTTTTTAATTAAAGTGGTTTTGAACTCGCTGAATTGCCAAAAATGTTTAAATCTTTCAGAAAACCTCCAAAGCGCTTCCAGAAGCTCCAATAATTTTAGTATCCAGAATACCTAATCTAAGAAAACACACTCTTAAATTCCGCATCCGTGTTCAAAATTTGTTTCACTGCATTATTAAAGAGATCAACTTTTAACTATTAGGAGTTAGGGGGGTCGGCAGTGGAGATACTCAACTTGTGTCTAACTTTAAGGCCGAAAAGTTTTGGTTTTATAGAAAATGAAATTAGGCTCATAGCGTCGATTTTCTTGAAGAAGCAAAATCTTGTTTTATTCTTGAAATTAATTATTTGTCGAAATATAGATGGACAATGTATCAAACGGAAAAGACAAAATAAAACAGGATTTTCTTAACTTAAGCTATAAGTATCGCACTGTATTGACGGCCCTAAAAATATAATCTGATCAGATATTCTCGTCAAATTTAGAAAAGAAAGAATTAAGATAAATTGCTTAATCACAGCTTCAAGATCATACTTATTGTATAATATATGTAAATAGTACACTGTAGACTAGGTAGTCTACAGGAATACTAAGGGGAAGGAGAGCGAAATAGTGTAGGTACACTATTTCGCTCTCCTTCCCCATAGTATTCCAACCAAAGGTTGTCTGTAAAAGATCGCTCTTAGCAATAAGACCGCCCATTGTGTCACCCTTTGTAAAAATCTTTATATTTATGTTCTGTAAACTATATGGTGTACCTGATAAACAGTATTCTATTCTATTATACCGGTCAGATTCCACGATGGTTCAATCAATGTATTGATTTCAAATACGTGAACCAATTACAGGGACTTCTGATATGTTGAATTGTCAGTCACTCAGTAAGATGAAGCTAGTCGTCCATTACAAAGCGTTCATACTTTCGAGGTATGAAAAACAGGCTATAATGCTCACTGTTCCTCCACAGATAATGCAGGATCCTCGGACCAGTCGGATGTTGTGTACTAAGAAATTCCAAATTGTTTGGTGATGGTATACTGATATTTCTTCGATAGCTGGACTGCGTTTCTTAGGCGCGTCTTCTGGGAAACTCGGTGGAATCCCCACGAATCCCAAGCACATACAAATGAGACAAGGATGGACTTACGGGATTCCCAGCGCTGCACTCTCCAAGTTGTGATGGAGGCCTCCACAGATGTTCACTTGGTCATTTTGTTGGTGGTTTCAAGGGGTAATTATTGATTTATAGAATTTTTATGTTAAGCCTACCGCCGCGCTTTGTGAACTTTTTTCGATGTTGTTGAAGAAAGAGTGAGTGAAATTATTCGTGAGCGCTGATTGTGAATGAATGGGAAGGAACCGGGAAATTTGAATGTGCTTCATATAAGAATGGTTGCATGCTTTAAGAAAATGGTTTAAGGTTTATGATATTTAATAGCAGTTAATAAAACATTTTAAAATATTAAATGAACCGAATATCGAAAGGAATAATCGGTTTGGGGAATCGTTTGAATTGATATGAGGACTTGACAACACTCAGTATGTACAGGAATTTTTAATCTATACGGTTATACGGTGAAAGTTTTGGTATCTTTATTTGGCTGTGCAACATTGATTGTATAAATAAACTAGCGGTCGCCCGCAACTTTGCTTTCCTGGATTAATGGGCTATCCAAAACAAAAATAATTTTTCAAATCGGACCAGTAGTTCTTATAATTAGAGCATTCGAATACACAAACTCTTCAGCTTTATATATTAGTACTAGCGGACCCGGCAGACGTTGTCCTGCATTTGATATTTCAAGCGGTTAGGGTATTAAAAAGTATGAAAGGAAAGATCAATAATATTATTATTATTCAGTGGCAAGTGTTGTTAGGTAATTTGGTTCCCTTCAAAATGGTTGAGCTAAGTGGGGCTAATGCGCGCGTCATGCTCGTGAACGGGGGCCGTCAGTGCAGACTGGTCATCTCTTAGCTGCCAGCGGGCTTAATTAATTTTCTATCTTTTCATTGATTTTTATAATTATACATTGTGCTCACATGATAGAAGCAACAGAAATATGTAATGAAGATATGTAATCTATATTATGATTTTAGAAGAGTGTTCATGGAGTCTCTTGCACGTTCTTCTCCATAGAGATCTACGCTTTGGAAGGTGCTATATAGCTTCACTTTTCTTGGGCTGACCGACATTGACTATTCAAAAGTACCAACTGTTGGTTAATTTGAAATAAACAATTTTGATTTTGATTTTTTGATTTTGATTCTTTATTTTGAAACAACATCAATTTTTTGAAAAGAATTCGTTATAATCAATAATTGCACGAAAAACTTGTTAAGTTGCGACGAATGTTTTACAATAACCGCTGAAACCTTCAAGTTTTCCATCAAATGCGGTCACAATTTGAGCCAAATAATACGAATTAGTACGGCTAAGGAACAAAAAAATCGAATGAAGAAACTACTTATTAAAACGGAAATACATCTCAGCAATATCACCATCATCTTCTGAGGGAATAACATTTTCAGAGCTTAATTTAACTGCCGAAGAACTAAACGATTTAAATGAGGTAAAAAAAAGTCAGGAGCGCCTGTGATGTTTGATTAATTACTATATGTTGCCAGAGTGATTAATATAGTCTAGGTATAATAAAAAAAAATGTATCAAATTTAAAAAAAAATCGTACAAATCGGTCCACCCGTACAGTTGCAGTATAGATAAATAACCTAAATACCGACTACAGCACCATCTGCCGAATTGTTTTTTTGTGAATGTAAATTTTCCAGTAAAATGTATAAACAAAAATTCATTCAAATCGATCCAGCCGTAAGGGATAAATAACATAGATACCGACTGCAGTGCCATCTGCCGGGCTGATTTGTGAATTTAAACGATCCCGGGCGTCACCCAAACGCAAACAAAAAAAATCATTCAAATCAGTCCAGCCGTTTAGTTGCAGTAGGTATAGATAAATAACCTAGATACCGACTGCAGCGCCATCTGCCGGGCAGATTTGTAAATGTAAATTTTCCAGGCCCCCACTTGAATGTATAAACAAATATTTATTCAAATCAGTTCAGCCGTTTAGGATAAATAACCTATACACCAACTGCAGCGCCATCTGCCAGGCTGATTTGTGAATCTAAACCATCCAGAGCGTCACCCAAACGCAAACAAAAAAAATCATTCAAATCAGTCCAGCCGTTTAGGTGCAGTAGGTATAGATAAATAACCTACATACGACTTGAATGTAAAAACAAAAATTCATTCAAATCAGTTCAGCCGTTTACGATAAATTACCTAGACACGACTGCAGCGCCATCTGCCGGACTGATTTGTGAATCTAAACAATCCAGGGCGTCACCTAAACGCATAAAAAAATCATTCAAATCGGACCAACGCTTTAGGAGGACTTCAGTGGCGTACACACGTACAGCAGATTAAGGAATATACCCACGGAAAGCATTGTCATCTACATTTTGTAACAAATTTAACACACCTCTCTCTACCCCTAGAGCTCTTGTTTCAGTCTCTTAAAGTTACGTAGACGTTGTCCTGCATTTGATATTTCAAGCGGTTAGGGTATTAAAAAGTATGAAAGGAAAGATCAATAATATTATTATTATTCAGTGGCAAGTGTTGTTAGGTAATTTGGTTCCCTTCAAAATGGTTGAGCTAAGTGGGGCTAATGCGCGCGTCATGCTCGTGAACGGGGGCCGTCAGTACAGACTGGTCATCTCTTAGCTGCCAGTGGGCTTAATTAATTTTCTATCTTTTCATTGATTTTTATAATTATACATTGTGCTCACATGATAGAAGCAACAGAAATATGTAATGAAGATATGTAATCAATATTATGATTTTAGAAGAGTGTTCATGGAGTCTCTTGCACGTTCTTCTCCATAGAGATCTACGCTTTGGAAGGTGCTATATAGCTTCACTTTTCTTGGACTGACCGACATTGACTATTCAAAAGTACCAACTGTTGGTTAATTTGAAATAAACAATTTTGATTTTGATTTTTTGATTTTGATTCTTTATTTTGAAACAACATCAATTTTTTGAAAAGAATTCGTTATAATCAATAATTGCACGAAAAACTTGTTAAGTTGCGACGAATGTTTTACAATAACCGCTGAAACCTTCAAGTTTTCCATCAAATGCGGTCACAGTTTGAGCCAAATAATACGAATTAGTACGGCTAAGGAACAAAAAAATCGAATGAAGAAACTACTTATTAAAACGGAAATACATCTCAGCAATATCACCATCATCTTCTGAGGGAATAACATTTTCAGAGCTTAATTTAACTGCCGAAGAACTAAACGATTTAAATGAGGTAAAAAAAAGTCAGGAGCGCCTGTGATGTTTGATTAATTACTATATGTTGCCAGAGTGATTAATATAGTCTAGGTATAATAAAAAAAATGTATCAAATTAAAAAAAAAATCGTACAAATCGGTCCACCCGTACAGTTGCAGTATAGATAAATAACCTAAATACCGACTACAGCACCATCTGCCGAATTGTTTTTTTGTGAATGTAAATTTTCCAGTAAAATGTATAAACAAAAATTCATTCAAATCAATCCAGCCGTAAGGGATAAATAACATAGATACCGACTGCAGTGCCATCTGCCGGGCTGATTTGTGAATTTAAACGATCCCGGGCGTCACCCAAACGCAAACAAAAAAAATCATTCAAATCAGTCCAGCCGTTTAGTTGCAGTAGGTATAGATAAATAACCTAGATACCGACTGCAGCGCCATCTGCCGGGCAGATTTGTAAATGTAAACTTTCCAGGCCCCCACTTGAATGTATAAACAAATATTTATTCAAATCAGTTCAGCCGTTTAGGATAAATAACCTATACACCGACTGCAGCGCCATCTGCCGGGCTGATTTGTGAATCTAAACCATCCAGAGCGTCACCCAAACCCAAAAAAAAAAAATCATTCAAATCAGTCCAGCCGTTTAGGTGCAGTAGGTATAGATAAATAACCTACATACGACTTGAATGTAAAAACAAAAATTCATTCAAATCAGTTCAGCCGTTTACGATAAATAACCTAGACACGACTGCAGCGCCATCTGCCGGACTGATTTGTGAATCTAAACAATCCAGGGCGTCATCTAAACGCATAAAAAAATCATTCAAATCGGACCAGCGCTTTAGGAGGACTTCAGTTAAGAGTGTGTTTTCTTAGATTAGGTATTCTGGATACTAAAATTATTGGAGCTTCTGGAAGCGCTTTGGAGGTTTTCTGAAAGATTTAAACATTTTTGGCAATTCAGCGAGTTCAAAACCACTTTAATTAAAAACGTTTAAACTCTTGTCGCCATAATCATCTCAGTGAAAATCTATGTCAAAATATAAGGAAATTAGTGGTGACAGATTGACACTGTATCAAACTGTAAATGTTGTTAAAATTAATAACTACTTACATTATTTCTCTCTCCTTCTCCTTAGTATTCCATAGCGATTAGACCGCCCATTGTGTCACCCTTTGTAAAATCTTTATATTTATGTTCTGTAATCTATAAGGTGTACATAATAAAGAGTATTCTATTCTGTTCTAGAATGGCCCACCTGACGTAATGGAAGACGAACGAAGCGTTTCGCCTCGTCTTTTATACCGCATACGAAGTACTGGAACAATTTGGCTGCGACGGTCTTTCCGTCTAACTACAATATTTAAGTGCTTCAGAGCTAGAGTGAACAGGCTCCTAATAAACTAGGGCGCTTTACTATCAACGATTGCATCTCTGCTTCCCATCAGGCGGGATCGCGTAGATGTCACATTTTTTCGAAGTTTTTGCTCTAAAACATGCCGGTTTCCCCACGATGCTCCTTCACAGTTTTAAGAGCAGTAGTGCGAAATGCGAGTTGTGTACTTTCTCTAATCCCATCCATTTCTTCCATAACTTGACAACAGCAATCGCCGACAAACCTACGAACCGCTGGCGCCACCTATTGCGCTACAAGAAAAACACCAGATCGAGCGAAAGCGACCGCCGCGCGCCGGCCAGCATCAATAATCTCCGCGCGCAGTGCAAAAACTCAAATATATTGTGAAATACGACTATTTGTGACATGTTGTGGTGATCCCCTGGTTCCCAGCATCCCATGAGTACCTAATATTTCAATAGTTTTATCTCGTAGCCTGCTCCTAGTTAGACAGCTCAGAGACCCGTCCCCACTGGGCGCGAAACCCAATCAAGTAGTGATGACATAATCTACACAAAGTTAAGCAGCGTGTTCGCGGATCGGTGGGATTCTCCCATGTTGCAGAGGTTGCAACTCCACGCTAAGTTTTAATTTTATGTATGTATTTATATCTACAACGTGTAACAAAAAGGGTATATACATACCAAGGGCATGGCATCTTTAGATGATATCAAACGATATCGGAAGGGTTTCAACTCAAAATAAAATACTCAAATTTTGGTACCAAATTTTCGGTTTCGTGTGTTTCTTAAAATAAAATCATAACAAACGTGGTAGCACACTACATACGTTAATAACTACTCGTTACCCGTCACGTTACTTGCCAAAATCCGATAAATGTCTTCAATATCTCTCTGCGACTAGTATGATAGTAGCCTATCACAGGCGGTATTTTTCCTCATAACTTCCTTACATAAAGAGATAGGATTAAAAAACCTTTCCACTATCGTTTGATATCATGTAAAGATGCCATGCCTTTGTTATGTATACAGCGTGGCGCCATAATGGTGACATTAAATTAACACACGAGTAGTGCTAGTGCCCATTAATCATATGACATTTGATATTTTAAAATATCTCGAAAAAAGAAAAAAAAATTTTTTCAAACAAAATAAATAATATAAAAGTAACCAAAATTGGAATCACCCTTGCAAAAATTCATTCATGCAATTACTTATCTACCTCGGAGGTGCTCGGAGCTGAACACGCCCCTTCGCGTACCTACCGAACTTGTTAGCGGGCTGGCACCCAAGCGTAAATCATACAGACGACAGCACACCAAGCTAAGTTTACAATCTGTGAGATTTCTTTATCCGATTTTCAACTTTATCGTTAAAGCATTAAGGCTCAAGGTTGATTGGGAATATCTGATAGTTTCGGGTAGCTTGACCTGGGCCTGTAGCCAAAGTAACATCGCTTCGTAGCGAAGCGAAATCGAATACCAAACTAACCAATGGCGGGAACGATAGACCACGCGACGCGTAAAATCACGTGGTCAATCGTCCCCGCCATTGGTTAGTTTGGTATTCGATTTCGCTTCGCTACGAAGCGATGTTACTTTGGCTACAGGCCCTGCTCAGCTGTCGACCGTACCTATGTATTCATAATCGGTAATATGATTCTTTGACTGCTTTTATCAATGAATCCGGCAGCGCGCGCGATCTTTGCACTAATGGTACCTACAGCGGAGTTAATTATAGTCAAACAGAAACACTAATCATATCTCACTTAACTGTTATTATTACTTATAAGTAACTATCATCAGTTCATCACTAGTCACTACTTTTATTTTAAATTTTCTTGTTGGCGGACACAGAGAGCTAAACGACGTTTCATGGTTTCCCGCATGTTTGATAATAAATTATCACGTAAAGCCATTTCCCTCACTTTTTCAAACGCGTTTGTTATTCGATGGCGTAATTGTTAAACCGAATCCACGTTCTCCGCGTAAACATGGTCTTTGACGCACCCCACAAAAAAAATCGAGTGGCGTGAGGTCTGGTGATCTTGCTGACCACCTACGAGGTCCGAATCTGTCGATCCATTGGGCGCCAAACGTGTTAATTAGCCACTGCCTGGCTGCTGTTATGGAGTGGGCTGGCGCGCCATCTAATTGATATCACATTCGTTGGTATTGACGGACGTTTAACTTGTTGGTGTATTCTGACACCGTATCATTTAATAAATTAACAAACCTTTCCCCGTTCAAAGTCCCATCAATGAACGCGGGTCCGATGATGATATCACCGTGAACAGCTGCCCAAACATTTACTGAAAATCTGTACTGATGGGCTGACTCCCGCCAAACGCGCGGGTTTTGGCTTTTGGGTGCCCAATGGTGCAGATTGTGCTGGTTACACATGCCGTGTCTGGTAAACGTTCTTTCGTCAGTCCAACAAATTGAGGAAAGAAAGTCACTGTCCTCTTCAACTTTACGCAGTAACCACTGACAATATTCCACTCTAATTTATCACGCGACAACAGAGAATGTACTTTTCGAAACTTAAATGAACTTAAAACACAAGCACTAATAAATAACCAAACCAAAATAAAACAAAACGTCTTTATCGCGGTACCATAATCTAATTACTATCCTAATTACACAAAAAATAATTAATAAAATGATTGGGTAAGCGTCTTTTCCACAAAAACATTCACAGAAATTGTATTCGACGAAGATATGCACACAGCCGGTAATAAGCCGTGTCAAGGACACGGGTTCGTCTAGCTAGCACTAAGGAACAAAAAATAAATATTTAATAATTTGCGGAGGCGCGCGGTGTTGTGTACAGGGAGGGGGTCGAGGGGAGGTGATGTCGCTTGCGCCGATCGCCGCCGACAAAGAGATCTGCTTTCTCTTTTCTGCATGAATGTATTCATTTTAATTTCATTGATGAAATGTGATATGATCCATGACCCCGGCAAATGACCGCTGCGCGACAGTTCTCTAAATACAGGTTGCTCTAAATGGTAGTTAAATGGTAGTTTCTAAAAATTTAAGTAACTTCGTTAATAATAACATTTTATGAAAATAAAATCTGTTCATGAAGCCAAAATGTAACAAAGTAAATGTGTGTTAATTTAATGTCACCATTGGGTCGCCACATTGTATACCCTTTATGTTACACGCTGTATACATATCTGTAACCCACTACAAGTTAAGTAAAATTGTTACTAACCTTATGGAGTCCTATCAAGTTTTCTATTCTATTCTAAAGCGCCTGTCAGGGTTCGAACCTACTACCTACAACTTGTAAAGTCGCAGCCCATACCACAAGACTACCGCTGATCTCACACACAAACCGTAAAAACGTCTAATCTTATTTTAAACGGAGCATCATCATCATCAAACTTTTTATCGTCCCACTGCTGGGCACAGGTCTCCTCTCAAACATAGAAGGATTGAGCGTAATCACCACGCTTGCTCAATGCGGGTTGGCGATTTCAGGCTTAAAAAAGCCCAGGTTTCCTCAAGATGTTTTCCTTCACCTTCAGTCACTGGTGTCCAAGATATACTTAGAAAGTACATATAACTTTAGAAAAGTTACATTGGTACCTGACCTGGAATCGAACCCGCGCACTCATACTTGAGAGGCTGGTGTTTTAACCACTAGGCCACCACGACGAATACGACCATAGTTTCATACGGAGCATAGTTTGATCAATTTATCTACAAAGTCGTCACAAGAGAAGAAACACATACAACCCATCCAGCCTCACTAAATCTGAAGCAAAACAAGTTTATGCTTCTCAAAGTTATACAGGTGTAAAGTTTTACCGACTTCAACTTCCCCTTCAGAGTCGGTTTCACTGGAAGCCGTTCATGCTTCATTTCGCCTTAAGTTAGGGATTCGAATGCGAGTTGTGTATTTTTTTTCTGTTTTGTAAATAGTTTATCTACTTCATTTAGCTTGTTAGAGCTGTATAAATGTAACTCTGAAAGTTGTTCGAAAGAGATTGACGCCTCTAGCGTACAGAAAATACGAGCCGTGTCTAAAAGCAGCGCTTAATTTAAGCCTGTAGGACCACTCCCAATAAAGGTAGCGGAAAGAGCGCAAATTACCAGAACCTAAACTAAAACCTATAAGCCCTATATCCCTGAACTACCATATAGTTTCTAATAAATAAATAATATGTAAATAAGTACGGGATGTCTGCACCAAGAAACCTAAGGTAACAGATGGATAGTGGGTAGGATTTCCAGGTAAAGGTGAAGGGTGAACTCACTGCCAGTCCAGCAGACTCACAGGACTGATCAGAGATGGCTAAAGGTGTCTTGGCCACAGTGAGGGGTAATGACACAAGAATAAATTCTAATCTAAAAAAAAACAGTTTTTTTATTATTATAAACTAGTGCTTGACTGCAATCCCGCCTGATGGTACCTAAGCAGTGATGCAATCGTTGATGGTAAACGCACTAGTTTATTAAGCCTATTCACTTAAAACACTTAGGAATAGGAAGAATGACGACAGTTGAGCGAGGTGATGCAATGTTAAACCCAACAACACGACCAACGATGCTGCGTCAGAGGGAGATTGATCTGGAGACTCTCCACGACCAAACTCCCGACACAACAACATTTGGCGCATCGTACCTGGCACACATCGCAACATAACTGCTCAGACCGGTCCTCCGTACGGCTTCACCAGACATCATGCCGGAACACGACGAATCGCTTGGCGGCAAGACTTTGTCTGGTGGGTGGTAACTTCTGCCGGCAGCCGATGTTATGGCTTCTCTCGCTGGTAGCGAGAAACAAACAATATTACAGCTTATATACTAATTTTTCCCAACACACACAAATGTACAAAGGTCTTAGTATTCTATGCGTGTAATCTGCAATTAAAACAATATTTGAAGCAAGCCGTCAGCTGCCGAAATGCTAAATCAATGTGCAAAGGTAGCATTGAAGAACGCCCTTTGTTCGCATGTAGCGTAGTAAGTGTCGCTACAAATATAAAATTCGCGTGACGTCAGTCTGACACGTTGTTCGCATGTAGCGTAGTAAGTGCCGCTACAAATATAACATTCGCGTGACGTCAGTCTGACACGTTGTTCGCATGTAGCGTAGTTAGTGCCGCTACAAATATAACATTCGCGTGACGTCAGTCAGACACGTTGTTCGCATGTAGCGTAGTAAGTGCCGCTACAAATATAACATTCGCGTGACGTCAGTCAGACACGTTGTTCGCATGTAGGGTAGTAAGTGCCGCTACAAATATAACATTCGCGTGACGTCAGTCTGACACGTTGTTCGCATGTAGCGTAGTAAGTGCCGCTACAAATATAACATTCGCGTGACGTCAGTCTGACATGTTGTTCGCATGTAGCGTAGTAAGTGTCCCTACAAATATAAAATTCGTGTGACGTCAGTCTGACACGTTATTCGCATGTAGCGTAGTAAGTGCCGCTACAAATATAACATTCGCGTGACGTCAGTCTGACACGTTGTTCGCATGTAGCGTAGTAAGTGCCGCTACAAATATAACATTCGCATGACGTCAGTATGACACGTTGTTTGCATGTAGCGTAGTAAGTGCCGCTACAAATATAACATTCGCGTGACGTCAGCCTGACACGTTGTTCGCATGTAGCGTAGTAAGTGTCGCTACAAGTATAAAATTCGTGTGACGTCAGTCTGACACGTTGTTCGCATGTAGCGTAGTAAGTGCCGCTACAAATATAACATTCGCGTGACGTCAGTCAGACACGTTGTTCGCATGTAGCGTAGTAAGTGTCGCTACAAATATAAAATTCGTGTGACGTCAGTCTGACACGTTGTTCGCATGTAGCGTAGTAAGTGCCGCTACAAATATAACATTCGCGTGACGTCAGTCTGACACGTTGTTCGCATGTAGCGTAGTAAGTGCCGCTACAAATATAACATTCCTAAGATATTGACTATGTCTTCAGGTCTTCGGACCTTTTGCCTTATTGTATATAGTAAATACAATAGGGCAACAGGTCCGAAGATATAGTTATCTATCGTAATTAAAACAATCAAAATTTAGGTTTAAGTCGACGATAAACTAATGTCAAAACACTTCTCAAAGTGTAGAAAAAATCCTTTCATTAAGAAAAGGATAGAAGATAACATTTTAGTTTAATCCTGTCAAATTAAGATACTCCATAGACAATTTATACGCATAGACAGTTTACTCGGTGGTAGGCAACAACATCAGCCGCCGGCACAAGTTACCACCCACCAGACAAAGTCTTGCCGCCAAGCAATTCGTCGTGTTCCGGCTTGATGTCTGGTGAAGCCGTACTGTGGACGGGTCTGAGCAGTTGTGTTGCGATGTGTGCCGGGTACGATGTGCCTAATGTTGTTGTGTCGGGAGTTTGGTCGTGGAGGGTCTCCAGATCATCCTCTTGCGCAGCATCGTTGGCCGTGTTGTTGGGTTAAACATTGCATCACCTCGCTCAACTGCCGTCTTCCTTCCTATTCACTCAGTTTTTTTGAGTGAATAGGCTTAATAAGCTAGTGCGCTTTACAATCAACGATTGCATCACTGCTTACCATCAGGTGGGATTGCAGTCAAGCACTAGTTTATTTAACTATTTAAAAAAAAAAATCTGTACCTTTACTTGACAGGACTTAATTAATATTTTATCTTCTGTCCTTTTCTTAATGAAATAGAAAGAAGATGCACCGAACTTAAAATTAGTTTAGTTTTTGAACACGATTATCGGCACCAATATCTGTCTATAGGTAGAAGTTATTTATTTTACAATATCTGTCTATAGGTAGAAGTTATTTATTTTACAATATCTGTCTATAGGTAGAAGTTATTTGTTTTACAATATCTGTCTATAGGTAGAAGTTATTTATTTTACAATATCTGTCTATAGGTAGAAGTTATTTATTTTACAATATCTGTCTATAGGTAGAAGTTATTTGTTTTACAATATCTGTCTATAGGTAGAAGTTATTTATTTTACAATATCTGTCTATAGGTAGAAGTTATTTATTTTACAATATCTGTCTATAGGTAGAAGTTATTTATTTTACAATATCTGTCTATAGGTAGAAGTTATTTATTTTACAATATCTGTCTATAGGTAGAAGTTATTTATTTTACAATATCTGTCTATAGGTAGAAGTTATTTATTTTACAATATCTGTCTATAGGTAGAAGTTATTTATTTTACAATATCTGTCTATAGGTAGAAGTTATTTATTTTACAATATCTGTCTATAGGTAGAAGTTATTTATTTTACAATATCTGTCTATAGGTAGAAGTTATTTATTTTACAATATCTGTCTATAGGTAGAAGTTATTTATTTTACAATATCTGTCTATAGGTAGAAGTTATTTATTTTACAATATCTGTCTATAGGTAGAAGTTATTTATTTTACAATATCTGTCTATAGGTAGAAGTTATTTATTTTACAATAACTGTCTATAGGTAGAAGTTATTTATTTTACAATATCTGTCTATAGGTAGAAGTTATTTATTTTACAATATCTGTCTATAGGTAGAAGTTATTTATTTTACAATATCTGTCTATAGGTAGAAGTTATTTATTTTACAATTATCTTTTAAGAATGGTAGTGTACTTTTTTTGAGGATAGTAAATCATCATATAAAGACAGCCTCCATGGTGTAGCGGTAGCGAACGCGGCCGCTGCGCTAGGAGGCGCGGGTTCGATCCCCGCACAGTGCAAATATTTGTATGCATGAATATTATGAATATTTGCACTGTTCTGCTCGTGCTTCGGAAAGCACGATAAGCCTTGGTTCCGGTTGTCATACGAACATCTAGTGGCAGAAGTTACGGGTTGTTGGAGCCCTCAAAAGTCCAACAATTGGCCTAACTGCTATGATTTGATATCGCCTTCGGGGTTTGGAGGTTAGACAGCAGTCGCTTCACGGAAAATATCGAAGTTTAGCCAAAATCTTAAATCAGTTAGACTGGTAAAGTGGACCAAAGACTCCAAAGCTGAAAAAGCTTCGGATGCGACTGGGATTAACGCTGAGATGATGATGATGAGTAAATCATCATATGACCTCCCACATAAAGTAACTGCGTATCTAACCTAGCTCTACAACCCGGGTAACACGTAAACCCGTTTTTTTTTAACGGGAAATCATCAAATCACCTCTCCCGCTCTGTGCAGAGCGGATGAGCGTGTCAGACTTTTACTGACTAAAACCTACCCGTGTTCCTTCACTTGCCTGTGCGCTAGGGCCGGCCACGGTATCTCCTCCGAACAGCTCTCGGCCCTGGAAAGCATCGGTCTTCGGACGGTCTATTTCAGTTTTATTTGAGAAATCTTAATAGAGTCGCCATCATTTGCAAAGCATAGTAAAGCTGTAACAATAATTAATCAAGAGAGCTGACTTCAAAGAAAACCCAGTACCTCTGGCTGTCCCTTTTGTCCTATGGCGTTAGTGTCATGGATTATAAAAATGTGGATAAGATAGTATTTGTACTTCGTATGAATTATTTGTGGTTTGAGATTTTCGAATGACTTAGCAAAATTATGAATGAATTATATTATGAATGATTGTTGGCGCTGTGGTTTTGCTATTGACTGCTGCGCTGCATGTCGCGGGTTTAATTCCCTCACGGCACAAATACTTGTATGACCTACAAGTCACTGTTCTGGGTCTGGTTCAAAAATCAAAATCAAAGCATTTATCCATACTAAAATTATAAATGCCAAAGTAACTCTGTGTGTCTGTTACGCTTTCCTTTTTTTTTTTTTTTCGGTGTGGAAATCCTCATAGGATGTCCGCCGCCCTAGGGTGGGCGACGGGGTCTGTCAAACTTTTACTGACTAAAACCACCCCGGTGTCTCTTCTATCACGAGCGCGCGTGAGGCCGCGGGAGTCTAAATTCTTCCGCAGCCCCACACTCTCGTGCTGGCCCGGTCTGTCCGGGCCTCGTCTCCGGCACGGGGTAGTGGGGGGCTTTCCTGCCTAAACCTCTCAACCTATTATGATGAAATTTAGCACAGACAATCTTTAAACTTCGTGTTTAGATGTCGTAGTGGCCTAGTGGTTAAAATACCAGCCTCTCAAGTATGAGTACGCGGGTTCGATTCCAGGTCAGGCAAGTACCAATGTATATTTTCTAAAGTTATATGTACTTTCTAATTAATATATCTTGGACACCAATGACTGAAGGTGAAGGAAAACATCTTGAGGAAATCTGGATTTTTAAGTCTGAAATCGCCAACCCGCATTGAGCAAGCGTGGTGATTACGCTCAATCCTTCTTTGTATGAGAGGAGACCAGTGCCCAGCAGTGGGACGATTAAAAGGTTGATAATGATGATGAATCTTTAGACCCCGAAAAAGGACATAGGCTACCATTTATTGAAAAATTTGATAGTCCCAAGGGACATCTAAAAACGCGATATAACCGAATTCTACGCGGCCGAAGCCGCAGGCCGAAAGCTAGTTTCAAATAAACCAGTTACAGGCACTTTTGAATTGTCAGGAGGTCGGTCAGTCAATAAGATGAAGCTAGTCGCCCATTCCAAAGAGTAGGTACCTATGGAGAAGAACGGGCCATTAAAGAAACTCCATGGACGCTTTTTTGTTGGTTGATTCAGTATGTGAGTTTATAATATGTTTGTAAAAGCACCCACGATACTGGAGTAATTCTTAGTGTGGGGCAACGTTTTTTTCTTTTTTTGAAAAAAAAAAAAAAAAAAACTTCTATAAAATACCTTATACAAAAATTTTACAATCCTTGTCCTAAGCTAAGCTGAGGTGCACACATTTAATTATTCTCAGCGTGAAATTATTTGACGCTTAACTCTGGAGCATGCGGTACCAGAATTTAGTTGAACCCTTAAATTTAAATATTCTCCAGCTCTTTTTGTAAAAAAGCTATTATTCCTTATATGAAGGCTAGATGGGGCGTTAATTTTAGAAAATGTGGAAATTTAGTTTTTGTTGTTTTCCAGATTATATTTTTAACAATAGAGTGTTGATGAAGCTTGAGCTGAAAATTTTGCTATTCTGAAATTTGCGTTTTCGTGTTGAATTTATGGGATAGCCAAGTTTTGTTATTTGGTAGCTAGGTTCCATTAATTGGTCTTGGTTGCTAGGATTGGGCAAGACCTGTCTCTGCGGGCAGTAGTAAGGGCTATGCTGGCAAAGACAGAGAATTGGACAAAAGTAGTTTCCTTCTGTGAGACCGTGATGGCCAAGAAGGAAGCCGCCGAACGGGATCGAGAGAGGGCTGATCCTGCTCTGAGAAGGAGGCATCGGGGAGCAACCGCCTTGGTGCTTAATACGCCGAAACCCGCCTACTTATTGAGGTAGGTGGACCTTTGGGGTCGCGGGGACTCTGCCTGCCCACTAAGTAACAACAGGGAAGACGGTGGCATAGTGGTTACGTGCTGCCGTGCATAGGATGTTTAGGAGAGGCTCTCTTAGAGTCTCCCTGGGATGGGCCTTACAGGCGTTGAGCAGGGAGGGTTCCTGAATTGGTCTTTTAAGAGGAACCGGGACCACCCCTAAGCGCAGATGGTGATCACCGGGGTGGTTTTAGTGAGGTAAAAATCTTACACTACCCGACCTCATTCCTCGTGGGTCGGGTGCCTTTTGGAGGTTTCCCCCCGAAAACAAAAGAAGGTTCCATTAATTATCTAAGGATAAAAACGGGACCTTATTGATAAGTTTTCAATGTATGTCTATTTGTCACCAGGCTGTGTCCCAAAACCGTGATAGCTGGACAGTTGATGAGTTATTCCTGTTGTAGTTACAATAACAAATATATACAATGTGTAAAGAAAACCCTATTAGATCCGTGAAGGTATTATTAGGTATCGATAACTGATGCTACTAATGTCTACAAAGCCGGACTAAACTTAAAAAAATCCCCCTAAAAAGATAAATATTATTTCGCAAAAAGAGGTAACTTAATACTAGTGCGAGAGGTAACTTAATACATGCGCGGGCGAAAGGGGGCAGGGCACGCGGCACGCGGTCGCATCTATATTCGCTCCTATTGATACCAAAAATGGTGTTATCACTTTTTTTAAAATACTTACCAATTTTTTGGGAAGTCGGATTTACATCGCGGAAAAAAAAGGAATATTTCAAAATACTTATTAGTATTGTTAGGTAAGTACTATGGTGTTTAGAGGGTGATGAAATAATGGACTGTATTTTTAAGGGACTGGTATATTGCCGTTGATTACAAATTCTATGTATAACAAAATCCCGGACAAACAATTATTAATTTAAAACGAGGTGTGTGTCGCGGCGGGGTCCGTTGAAGCGAGTGCTGAGGTCCGAGCGGTCCGCTCACTCGGTGTCTCGGTCGTGTCCCCCGCCCGCGCCCCGCGCCCGCTGTCGATGAAGACTGCTCACGCCGCTGGCGCGTGCAGATTGATGTTGGGTCTCATTCCCAACATGCTGCCCGGGTTGAAGTCTTGACTTCAAAGATCTGGAAGGGGGCAGATATTATTAAAGGCCCTTCTTATGGTGCCCGTTTTTGTTTTTATTTCAGCAACTCTTGAAATGCCGTCGCTGCCGGGGTACACCTGTATGACCCTTCCCAAGGCCCAGAGTAAGGGAGGAAGGCTTCTGTCCTTTATGAGGACGAGTGAGCCCAGCCTCAGCTCTGCCTTCCCTGACCGCCATTTCATCTTCTGCTGGAGAAGGACAACATACTCCTGCGAGAATCGCTGCCAGAAATGTTGCTTGAGGTGCTCGATTCTTCTGTATCGATCCAGGCAATTAATGTTGGCATCAGACACCTGTGGATGAGGTATTGCATTAAGTGGCCGTCCAATAAGAAAATGGGAAGGTGTTAGGACGGAAAAATCAAGCGGTTCTGAGGAGAGCGGAGTAAGAGGACGGGAGTTTAAAACAGCTTCTATTTGAGCGAGGCAGGTAGCCATTTCTACATATGTGAGATGCGTTGTTTGCAACAACCTTTTCAGGTGATGCTTTGTGGAGCGAACAGCTGCCTCAGCTAAGCCGTTGAAGTGGGGACTATAGGCTGGCACGAATTTAAAGTCTATGCCTTCTTGAGCTACATGACTCTCAAGATCGGATTCTACTAGGAATTTGGATAACTCATTGTGAGTTCCGACAAAGTTTGTACCGTTATCGGACGTTATACTTTGTGGTTTCCCCCTACGTGACACAAAGCGATTGAGAGCGGCTAAATAAGCCTCACTAGATAGCGCAGTAACGAGTTCGATGTGACAGGCTTTTACAGAGTTACAAATGAAGATTGCCAAAAATGACTTAATAAGTCTGCAACCCCTGCCCTTTCTGTCCGCTATCATCACTGGTCCTGCGTAGCCAACACTACAGTGTAGAAAAGGATATTCTAATTTAGTTCGATTTGTAGGTAATTGTCCCATAGTTGGTTGCACAGTTTCCGCTTTATACCTACAACACCGAACACATTTATTAATGATGGCCTTTGCAAGGTTTCTGCCACCCAGCGGCCAATAAGTTTGCCTAACATTAGCTAATAAGAGCTGGGGACCAGCGTGTAAATATTTTAAATGAAATTGTCTGAATAACATCTTTGTAATATTGTGTTTACTACACAATAAGATAGGATGTTTCGTATAAAAGGTATATGGGGAATTATCCAATCTGCCGCCAACACGTAATAGATTATTGGGGTCTAGAAATGGGGACAAAGAAATAAGTCTATTCTTCTTATGTAATGCCTTACCCGTTTTAAGAATAGCATATTCATCAGGAAACATTTCCAATTGAGCTTTCCGTAATATTAAATATAAAGAGTTTCTAAGTTCGGTAACTGAAAGATGACCAGTAAGTCTGTTAGTTTTGCTTCGACAATTATTTATGAACCTTAGTGAAAATACTATTGACCGTTGCACATGAATTAAACTAGATCTATTGTTAATTAAGCTAGTAATAGTATCTATTTCTGAATTACTATAAGTTACTACGACAGTACAAGATATTAATTCTGGTAGATCGTGTTTCTCGGTTTGATTGGGCATTTTTGGCCATTCACGTTCATCTTTCATTAAGTAAGTGGGACCAGCCCACCACAAGGACGAACTACTGATGGAATCAGCCTTCAGCCCGCGGGAAACAAGATCCGCCGGATTGTCTTTCGACGGCACATAGCCCCACGCATGACCCTCTGTGCTCTCTTGAATTTCGTGGACACGGTTGCGAACGAAATTTTTTAGTTGTAGTGAAGGTGACTCACGGATGACGCCGTGGTGAGGTAAACAATAACTATTTGTATTAAGACAACCTAACGAAGACTCCTTCTCTCCGGTCATGTGACCAAGGCGTTCATATTCTTGCATGAACTCAACGTACCGGTTTTTAAAGACAGGGTCTCTCTGAAACTTACGCTCTAGTGACATGAACCTACACTTTGCCTTTTGTAAAGACTCACCTAAGACTGAAGGATCTTTCTTCAGCGGCATGGTTACGACAAAGCGTCCGTCGTCTTTGCGAAAAGTGTGTTTTTTGAAACTCTGCTCACAGGCACGCTCCTCCGGAGATAAGGAGTGTTTGGCTGCGATGGTGTCTAATTCCCAGAAACGAGTTAAGTCTGGATTGGCACTCTCATTTATAAAATGACAAATGGGAGAAGAAGAGTGTGACTTATGACGGGCAACGTACCCTGACACTAGCCAACCCAGTTTTGTTTCATATAACTTAGGTTGATTTTTACCTAAGTCGATGGAATTATTGCATAATACGGACCAAAATATTTCGGCTCCAACTAAGATGTCTATAGCTGACGGTATGTTAAATGAAGGGTCAGCCAAACTTATTCCCAATGGGATATGAAGGTTTTCAATGTTGATGTATGAAGAAGGCAACGTTTGAGTGATCTGAGGCAAAATATGGCAGTCTACAGTAAATGTATGGTCATCACTATAGTTTGACATAATAGTAAGGCTACAAGACTGTGTACAATGAGAAGTGTTGTTATTTATACTTGTCACGGTGGCGCTCACACTACGTCTCGACAAACCCAGCTTACCACAAAGTGACTCAGCTACGAAGTTACCCGTGCTACCGTTGTCGAGCAGCACTCGGGCAGTCCGCACGTTTCCTTTGCTGTCGATCACTCTCACGACCGCTGTGGAAAGCAAAACGTTCGGAGGGGTAGTAAACTGTTGCACATTAGTTGAAGCGGCAAAGTTATTGACGGGCATAACTGGTTCTGGAATAGGGGTTGTATCTGCTTCATGCAAATGAAGCAGCGTACTATGCTTTTTCTTGCAATATTTGCAAGGAACTAGATTGCATTTTGATTCTACGTGCCCTGGTCGAAGGCAATTAAGGCAGACTTTTGCTTCCTTAACCTTTTGTATACGAGCTTCAACAGTCAGGGCTCTAAAAGCTTCACAGTTAAATAAGTAGTGAGTTTGATTGCACACAGGACATGTAAACATTTTTTTATTATTATTGTATTTTTTATTGTTATAGTTATTATCATTTGTGTTTGAATTTGCTTTTTTAGTTGTAAGTATATTTGAATTATGTTTGTTAGTGTCTGTATGTTGTTCTCTAGAATTTTTCCTTTCATGCTCCTGTAAAGTTTCTAACAAATCTGCTCTGTTGCTAAGAAAATTTATAAATAATTCTAATGTGGGTGGATTATCAAGAGTGTTTCGATATTCTTCCCATTCCCTACGTGTGATACTGTCAAGTTTTTCGGACATAATATAAATTATGAGGGTATCTTGTAAACTAAATTCTGTGTCTTGACCTAACGTTAACAAAGCGCGAAGGTTTTTATTTGTGACGTCTATAAGGTGACGAATAGAAGAACACGATTCACTGTGCATGTGTTCAATCTTGAATAACGCCTGAACATGATTATTTACGAGCAACCTTTTGTTATCGTATCTTTTACATAATAGATTCCAAGCTGACTCATAATTCTGAGCTTTAAAATCTAAGTTGTCTATAACCAGCAACGCGCTACCCTTAAGTGAAGCTCGTAGGTAATGCAACTTATTAATGTTGTCAATGTCCGACCGTGAATGTATCAATGAGATGTAAGTGTCCCTAAATTCAAGCCAGTGCTGATAGTGACCTTGAAATACGGGTAAATTGATTTTTGGCAACCTCACACAATTGGATTTAAAACCACCTGCCTGTACATCCTCATCACCCGTCACAGAACCATCCAGAAGCTTGCTAGACTGGGGACAGGCACCAAGTAAACTTCGCGCCATGGCCACCAGATTATAATATTGGTTTTCGAACTGCTCACGCTCCTCGCTCTCTTCATCAGGGTTCTCCACCAACAGCTCGATGTCACTCTGTAATTTATCGAAATCCACATATAAGCTATCGAACTTATTAAATCTAGTTTCTAAATCTAAAAGTTGTAAGCTACTAAGTTCGTTGCAACTTATTATTGTGTTAAGGTAGTTGCTAAAAATAGTGAGCTTAGATTTCATACAACTGCGTCTTTTAAAAAGTTTTTCAACTTTTTCGTCAGACATAGCGATAAAACGTGCAAACTCACACGAGAACAAAAGCGAAATATGAAACAAGCTTTATAAAAATAGGACGAAAATATAAATAGCAAGTAGTTAGTTAATGAGTTACGTATGGCTCAATGGTGTGCGCAGCGCAGGTACCAAAACCGGTTTGTTATCAAGCGATCAGCTGTTCGTAGGTAGAAAGCGAAGGATTTATTTTAACAGATTGGTGATGTTTTGTAGCTTTATAAGCAGTATAATTGAATTTTAAGAAATGCAAGGCTGTAAATATGATATTTGACAAAAACGTCTTTAGAAGCAAATTGAAAGTACTCACTTAAATATTGCTATCTAAACAAGAAACAGGAAAGAATAAATAAGGGAAAAATTGGAACGAACTCACAGAACAACTATACCATCCACAGGGTATCGATGACAGTGCGAATTCGATCTGTTTTGTCCTTGCTTGACGATGACTCGGCTTTCAGCGGTTGTAAGGGCCGTCGTACGCCAACCTCTGGATTACGTCTTCCTCTAGGCGGGTTGCGGTAGCAATGCGAAGCCACTCCGACGGGAAATTGATGACTCCTGCCTGGAACTGTCGCTGCTGAAGACCGTTACCGAAGAGCCTCGAGTTTGAAATTTTTCCAAGACCGTTACTTTTCGAATTTTTTAAAACAAACGGCGAGATCCTTGAAGGACCAATGTTTAGAGGGTGATGAAATAATGGACTGTATTTTTAAGGGACTGGTATATTGCCGTTGATTACAAATTCTATGTATAACAAAATCCCGGACAAATAATTATTAATTTAAAACGAGGTGTGTGTCGCGGCGGGGTCCGTTGAAGCGAGTGGTGAGGTCCGAGCCGGTCCGCTCACTCCGTGTCTCGGTCGTGTCCCCCGCCCGCGCCCCGCGCCCCGCGCCCGCTGTGGATGAAGACTGCTCACGCCGCTGGCGCGTGCAGATTGATGTTGGGTCTCATTCCCAACAATGGTGATTATGTAAAATTTCACATTTTATTTGGTCATGTGTTTACCTTACTTTATTCTCCTTATGGGTCGGACGGGGTTTTCTTTACACATTGTATAATTTTTTGATTAGATTGTAGCGGTACCTATAACGCAACATGAGAGCGACACGTCATAGTGACGTCACGCGAATCCTACATCTCGCAATCAAAGTTTTCTGTGCAACTAGCACGCATACAAGTTCGCGACATCAACCGGCAGGCAAAATGACCCGCCAGACTACCAGTCTGGTCGGAGGAACCTCCCTTTTCTATGGAGGATATGAATGAGTGAACTATATGAGGTGTGCACGCTGTTCCTCGTGCATAACCACAAGATAATAGTAGTTAAGGTATTCCCAATATATTCCCAATCAACCTTGAGCCTTAATGCTTTAAAGTTTAAGTTGAAAATCTAATAAATAAATCTTACAGATTGTAGTAGCTTGATGTGCTCGTCTGTACCATACGGTTTTTAAACTGGTGTTTTATCTGCATTATATGTTATCATGATGTATTATACTTTAACTGCTTTTAATCATGAGGTTTCTTGCTGGCTCTTCTCCATAGGACCAATAGGAACCGTGCACCTAACTTTTGATGTTTAATTAGTGCCCATGTTGGTTAATGTAAAATAATAATATACTTTGATTTGAATTTGTCGCAGTGTATTATGTGCTACTAGCTATTGCCAGCCTCTTTCTTCCTATTCTTCTTCAGTCTATAGAGTTCACAGCTGGAAAAAGCTATTGGTCATAGCGGGTTGTTATATAGCCTAAAGCCTTCCTGGATTACTAGGCTATCCAACGCAAAAAGAATTTTTCAAATCGGTCCAGTACTTCCTGAGATTAGAGCGCACAAACAAACAAACAAACTCTTCAGCTTTAGATATTAGTATATGTATATATTTCAATACTACTGCTCGCAAACTGTGAAGAAAACATTGTGAGGAAACCGTAATGTCCTAGAACCGAAAACTCGAAGCACTTGACTTCTACTAACCTGCATTGGGTCCACGTGATGGATTAAGGCCCTTAACCTCACAGCGAATGGAGGCCTGAGTCCCAGCATCGCTATAGACTGATTATGCTTCTATAATAATCATTTGAGACCCTCAAAATATTATTATTATTTAGGCAGTTGGATCAAGAGACTGATTCAAAAGGCAGTACTCCTTGATACGGGACCGCATCGGGAGTAGGTTCCTGTCGCTGGAGCCCTAAACCCTGCTCCCGTCATCGGTGGATCACTGCTTTTTTATATTTTTAAATGTCTATAAGTGTGTTTTATATAAATATTTAGAAATGTAAATGAGTATGTATATATCGGCGCTGAGCACCGTCTGATAGCGATATAGTTTTAAGTTATCTGATTAATCGATTTTCTAATTTCTGAACGAAGTGTAATATAATCGTGTAGTGATTCCTAAACGTAACACCGGACACTGGCACAAAAGAAGAAACAACGAGGATTGGTGACAGCTGGTCAACGGTGATCTAGAATGTGCGACTCGTGTCAAGTGGAACGTTATTTCTTAGGAAAATTATTGTAAAATTGGAGTGATCAAAGTTTGATATAAAATGTTTATCGTTATAATTGATTATCTCCTTGCCCGATAACCTGCGCCTACAAAGGATCCCTTGCTAAATAAAGACGGAGCTTCCCCAGATGATACTTTTGTACCGCTAACCTCTTCTAATGATGGCCATCTTCCCCAGATGCTGCTTTAGTACCGCCAACTTCTTCTGATGATGGCCATGTGCCGTTATATATACAACGTGTAACATAAAGGGTATATACATAATAAAGGCATGGCATCTTTACATGATATCAAACGATATTTGAAGGGTTTTTTAATCCTATCTCTTTATGTTAGGAAGTTATGAGGAAAAACACCGCCTGTGATAGGCTACTATCATACTAGTCTCATAGAGATATTGAAGACATTTATCGGATTTTGGCAAGTAACGTGACGGGTAACGAGTAGTTATTAACGTATGTAGTGTGCTGCCACGTTTGTTATGATTTTATTTTAAGAAACACACGAAACCAAAAATTTGGCACCAATTTTTTGAGTATTTTATTTTGAGTTGAAACCCTTCCGATATCGTTTGATATCATCTAAAGATGCCATGCCCTTGGTATGTATATACCCTTTTTGTTACACGTTGTATAGAAAAATAAACAAAACAATAATAATATTTACTTATTTATTTTCTCACCATAATATAGGTACTTATAAAATATAGTTGTCCAGTTATGGGCTTTTAGAAAAATCTTGTGGGAGACTGGTGCCTAGGCTAAGCCCAAACCTGTATATCAGGCCACCAGGTCTCCACCCCAAATATACATTTTAATCATAGTTTCAATTAAAGAATGATTTAAATTTTACCTAGACAGAATTTACGCCATTAAACACATATGTAAGTTGGACCCAGGTGGCAGCAGGTTAATTGTTTAAAAATAGTTAAAAGAAGTTCATAATTGTAATTTACAAGTTAATTTACTTTACGAACAGTTGCAAACATATCTGGAATGCACCAGAAAATTCACGCAAGGTATGGACGTACGAGAAAAAAGTAATAAAACACCGCTCCACGCGGACTGGCAATAAAATAATTGTGAATTCTTCGATGTAAGGTTAGCAAATAAAACGGGATGTGTACTTTTTTTATATGTGTGTTTGACCTTTTGTGCCCGTCAGTGGCGGATTTACCAGGAAGAGTAGGCTTGAGCCTAGGGCGGTAGATTTTCGTGGCGGCAAATTTGAGAAATGTTTTTTTTTTTTTTGGATACATTTCTACATTACTGTATAAGTAGCTTGTATTTACAATACATTTTTTACATGCTTTTTATTAGATTCACTTGTATGTTTGCTTGTTTGTTTGCTTGCTTGCTTGTTTGTTTGTTCGTCTCTAACTCTTTGGACTACGAGTGAGCGGCTCATTACTGTAAAATGTTCCACCGTTTTCAATACGTTCGTTCGTTAGTTTTATTTTTAAAAAAAGAATATCGATCTAAAAAGTTGAAAATAAATATAGTTTATAAAACTAACAAAACATGCTTTTAAAGAATATCAGACTAAAAAGTTTAAAATAATTTTAGAAAAAGCGTGAGGCGCTTAATATACAAAAATTATGGCACAAAGCGCCTCACGCTTTTTCTAAAATTATTTTAAACTCTTTAGTTTGATATTCTTTAAAAGCATATTTTTTTAGTTTTTTAAACTATATTTTTATACGGACTAATCACACAGGTTGAGCTAGCCCCAAAGTAAGTTTGATACTTTTGTTATGGGATACTAACTCAACGATACTATATTCATAATAGATACATATATAGATAAACGTCCAAGACCCAGGCTAAACAGGAAAAGATCGTTTTCCATAATGACCTGGCCGGGGATCGAACCCGGGGCGTCCACGTCGCAGGCAGGCGTGTTGACCGCTGCGCCACGTAGGTCGTCAAGATATACATGTATTTGTAATGTTATGAAAATTATTATTGATAATGATAAGAATGTCATTAGGAATGTAAGCTAGGCTAGATTTTATTTTTTTACTGAAAGACAGATGTGCTGCTCGGGAGTTTGTTCCACCACTTTTTGTTCTCAGTGAAAGCACTAGGAAGTGACGCTAGGCGGGCGTTTTGGAGGACTGTCTTATGTAATATTGGCGTTCAAAAGGTGCTTATTCTCAGCCTAGTTTCAATAAATGACTTTTGATTGTTTTTTTCAGCTTAAATTTAAGATCTTTGGTAGGCCATACTATCAGCTGCCGGCAGAAGTTACCACCCACCAGACAAAGTCTTGCCGATAAGCGATTCGTCGTGTTCCGATAATGTCTGGTGAAGCGGTACGGAGGACGGGCCTGAGTAATTGTATTGCGATATGTGCCGGGTACGATGCGCCAAATGTTATTGTGTCGGGAGTTTGATCGTGGAGGGTTTCCAGATTAATCACCCTCTGGCGCAGCATCGTTGGTCGTGTTGTTGGGTTTAACATTGCATCACCTCGCTCAACTGCCGTCTTCCTTCCTACTCACTAAGATTTTTAAGTGAATAGGCTTAATAAACTAGTGCCCTTTAACATCAACGACTGCATCACTGCCTGCCATCAAGCGGGATTGAATCCCGCTTCACAAAAAACAAAAATAAGGAAGTGCCAGATATACTTTTTTATAATTTTTTCTAGCTTTCCGCCCGCGGCTTCGCCCGCGTGGAGTTCGGTTATATCGCGCTTTTTAGATTTCCCTCGGGAACATCAAATTTTTCCGGGATAAAAGGTAGCCTATGTTCTTTCTCAGGGTCTAAAGATTGTCTGTGCCAAATTTCATCAAAATCGGTTGAGAGGTTTAAGCGGGAAAGCATAACAGACAGACAGACAGAGTTACTTTCGCATTTATAATATTAGTATGGATAAAAAAAAAGTTAAAAAACTAAAACCCAACTACGACAAAGAACGACGCTGAAAAAGTATAAAACAAGATTTTCAGAATACTGATTTGAACAAAGTTGCTAATGTAGTTGCAAGTAAATGGACACAGTAGTAATGTCATACAATACTATTCTGAAGTATGCAATATTCACTATGTAGAGATAAATTTTCATGTTTGGAAAGGCGTAGTCACACGTTACATATACCTACCTACCGTAGCACCCTGACAACGTGTGACTACGCCTTTCCAAACATGAAAATTTGTCTCTACACATCACAACTACATTAGCAACTTTGTTCAGTTCAGTGTTCTGAAAAACTTGTTTTATACTTTTTCAGCATCGTTTTTTGTCGTAGTTGGGTTTTAGTTGTTTTACTTTTTATTATTTGTACTATTTTGGTGTTAAAGTGTATTTGTGGCGCATAATATTAACAAAAGTTAAACTGATGAACTAAAAACTAGGTACTTGACATATTACATCTACACGCACATATAACAACATAAGCCCGAAGGCATATAGTGCAGAGGCCTTTTTATGGGAGATTTAGCCAGTTATCAAACTGTTTCCGCCTTCACCGCGTGGAGTTACTCCCAGCTTATGTCGTTTTCATTAGTGCATTACATATTCTAATAATGTTCACACTGCTCTACATTGCATAAAGCGATTCACAGTTCCCGTGATCCGCGCTTTACTCTTATCGCTCATATTTAACATCATTAAAGCATTCTTGCAATTATGTACAAGCATAAAGCACTCGTGAAGCTCTTTCACGTGATACCAAACACGGTATATTTATTTTAATTTTATATTAACATAGAACTTTTGTCCGCTAGAGGGCGCAATACTAAATTTGGTGACAAGCTTTATAGCTCATAACTAACAGAATATCAAGGCCCTTCTAATGGTACTGCAGTGGTCTTATTCTGATAAGTAGTAAAGAAGCTATGAACGAAAAGATGTGAATTATATGCAACCAGCCCATGAATACAGGTAAAGTCACACGCAAATGCTAGCAATATATATATATTCAAAATGTACAAGCAAAGCGCTTTCAAATGATACCAAACACGGCATAATTATCTTAACTTTATTTTTTTACTCTGTTTTGTCCGCTAGAGGACGCCACAGTAGATTTTGTGAAACCCCATATAGCCTATAACCAGCGGACAATTAAGACGCTTCTAATGATATATCACTTGTCGAATTCTGATAAGTAGTTTAGAAGTTACGAGGGAACAGATGAACATACATACATACATACATACATAGCCTGTCAAAATCATAACCCTCCTTTTGCTTTGCCGTAGTCGGGTAAAAAAAAAAAACTGGCACTTCCTTATTTTTTTGTGAGCATTCATTGTATGTCACTATTGGGCAAAACCTTTCCCTTGTTTCTTAAAATCTCTGCCTTCTGTGATATTTTGCCCTATTGGCCCTATAAATGTTACCACACCATCGCGCCACCTTCTTCGTGTTCTGCTTCGACGGAGATAACCTCCTTCAGGCTTCCAGTGAGGGATCACCTTTGTCCATCACTACGGGTGCTTTAGCACGACGTGCCCACTCTCATATTAGTCTTGCCGTTCTACTTTCCACTACCTTCTTGAACTGTTGAGCGTAACAACCTACTTATTCATTTTTTCATTTATGTACACACATGACAGAAGCAAAGGAAAAGTGTAAAAGTAAATTAAATACATAAAATCAAAAACAATTCGCCTAATAACAAATATGTACTTATGTAAATGTTACGTTATACCAAACGTCAAACGTGAAAGGGAAAAACAATGTTTATTTAATTTTATACATACGGGTACGTCAGATGTTCGTTGATATATAAAGGGGTGGATTTATTTACCTGTTCTCTGAATGAGTTCACAAACATTTCATTTGATACGCAGCTGTGCGATGCTTTATACTTTTCTCGTGAAAGTTAGATGAAGTCTCGGTGGTAGGCCATAACATCGGCTGCTGGCAGAAGTTACCACCCACCAGACAAGTCTTGCCGCCAAGCGATTCGTCGTGTTCCAGCATGATGTCTGGTGAATCTGTACAGAGGACGGGTCGGAGCAGTTGTATTGCGATGTGTGCCGGGTACGATGCGCCAAATGTTGTGATGTCGGGAGGTTGGTCGTGGACGGTCTCCAGATCAATCTCCCTCTGGCGCAACATTATTGATTATGTTGTTGGGTTTAAGAGGGAACTCTAGTGGTGCTTTCTCTATACAAACGTATTCCGCTGTTTTCTTCGTGGATAATGCTTCTAGAGCAATTATTTATTTTTTTCTACAATTTTATACCGTGTTTATACGTACCCCTATTATTTGATTTTTTCCGAAACTTAATTAATAAAAGAAATACGATACGTCAAAATCCCGAAAAATAACCCATGTTTACCGTGATGTTCAGATGACTATTAGACAAATATGATAAGTTTTTGTCAAAAAGAAATAATAGAAGCATAGGTATACTATTCCTCTAAATGTTGGTATATAAATACATAATTGAGATCTGCTTTGTTTTGAAAGAGGAAACAGCGGAATACGAAACGTTTTTTGGTCAACGTTTTTTGCTCAACGTTTTTTGTTCAACGTTGTAGGTAAAATCAGCCTGAACTGTAACTGTCCTATTCGCACTTTACCGGGAGAGGTTGGAAGCAGCGCGACGGCAATAGTTTCTTCAAATACCTATTTTCCAAATTCCTCGGCACTAGAGTCCACTCTTAACATTGCATCATCTCGCTCTACTGCCGTCTTTCGTCCTATTCACTCAGGGCGCTTTACCATCATCAACTGCATAACTCCACCAGGTGAGATTGCGATCAAGCAACCAAGCGTTGAGTGACCTGTAATTCCAACAAATGCTAGAGGTTGACACTATTAAAAGCTCACTCTTAGCTGTCTCTCTATCTCTTCACGCTGAGACTTTTCCAGAAACTATCGGCTACACTTATGGGTATAAAAATATTGTTTAAAACTATGGCCAGTGGCATAATCTGGTAACTTTCATTACAAGGTTGCCCCAAATCGGTATTTGGGGCAACGTGTAATGAAAGTTGTGTTGGAAATAATAAATAAATAAATATTTATGGTCTTATTACCATAACGAAATGTAACAAATTCTAAGAAATTTTATTAACTTCCCTCCGTTGAAAAGAAAACCGTGATAGACTTAAAAAAAAATGCCTCGAACACATTTTCGTCACGGCACGAAATGATGAATTGCCATTCAAGAATAAAAGCAATAGCTCTTTTGTTTTATATTTGCCCAAATACTTTGAATTGAGCATTTCGCATGTTTATTCTGCTGTCGGTACGCGCAAACACTGAGATATAAGGGTGAGTTTAGACGTAACAGTCTTGATTTTGTAACTTGGTACTTTTAGTGTTAACATAGCTAAGAAAAGAATAAAAGTTTTCTGAACGTATTTAAAAGAACTTTTTGATTTCACTTTAGTAAAATTAATGTTCAAGTTTGTTACTAACTTAAAATTGTCGTGTATATGAATAAAAACTGTCTTATATTTACATAAAATGACGTAAATGCGGCAAATGTACCAACAAAACAGCTAGAACAGAGTAGATGTGGAAAGCGGAAGACAATGTATAGGCTAAGTTGATAGAATCGGTAAAAGTAAGGTAGGATGCCCTTTTTTGGGTGAGAAATCATCAAGTGACCTCTCCCGCTCTGGGCAGAGCGGAAGGGCGTGTCAGACTTTTACTGACTAAAACCCACCCGTGTATCTTCAGTTGCCTGTGCACCGGGGCCACGGCTTCTTTTTTAACCAACCCACAACCCTGACCTAGGAAGCATCTGTCTTCGTGGACCCCGTCACGATGTGCTGACATCTCTTTGAGGCGCGCCTGAAACACAACGCGCCGTAGACCCGGGCAGGATCTCAGGTTATAGAAAGCGTCCATCTTCGCAGTAGGATACCTGGCTGAGAGTCGCCGAAAATCGAATTGAATGGCGTCTAATAGGACAGATCTATCTAAATACAACAGTGGACTGATGATGAAGAGTAAATTTATCTAACCTCAAATAAACAGATCCATCTATCTTTCTTTCCTATCCCTAAAAACACAGACAGGAAACCTACCAGTTAAATCCTAACTTTCCAAAGTCAAATCATTTATTTCAAATTTGTATAAATGGTACTTTTCAAAGTCAATATACATGAGTTATTTAAATAAACCTTTATAACAGTCCTTTCAAGCGATTTTAATTCCTATTGCGATGGTGATATGTAGTTGGTATTGTAACCACTTTTTTTAGCTTTTAATGACTTCCTTATGCTAAAGGAATAGGAGTCAAAATCGTCCGAACGGACTGTCAAAACGGTTTAATTAAAATGTGTATTAAAATTCTGAATGGAGTGTTGGTACTGCAAAATTTCCACTTTGTTTAGCTTATGTAGATACACGGAAAAGCGCCGATTTTGTGTAGCACTAATGTACAACAAAGGTCTTTATTGTTCGTTCGTTATAGTAATTTCATTCATGGTTGCTCATTTAAGTCGATTTCAGTTCATTTACAGTACGCAGATAACATTTTGGGCCAAAATGATTGTTCAGGGTGGCAATCCTTATAATTTTGAGAAGGCTGAAATCAATTCTAATAATGTGGAACGTCCAAAATCCAGATAGAGATCCAGAGAGATAGAGATCAAAATCCAGATTGAGACTGAGAACAAAGGGGCAATTTCGATAGTTTGAGACTGAGTTCAGAGGGGCAATTTTGATAGATTAAGGCTGAGTTCAGAGGGGCAATTTTGACAGTTTGAGACTGAGTTCATAGGGGCAATTTTGATAGTTTGAGACTGAGTTCAGAGGGGCAATTTTGATAGTTTGAGACTGAAATCAATAGAACAATTTTGATAGATTGAGACTGGGTTCAGAGGGGAAATTTCGATAGTTTGAGATTGAGTTCAGACGGGCAATTTTGATTGTTTGAGAGTGTGTTCAGAGGGGCAATTTTGATAGTTTGAGACTGAGTTCAGACGGGCAATTTTGATAGTTTGAGACTGAAATCAATGGGACAATTTTGAAATATTGAGACAGAGTCCAGAGGGGCAATTTTGATAGTTTGAGACTGTGTTCAGAGGGGCAATTTCGATAGTTTAAGACTGAGATCAGAGGGGCAATTTTGATAGATTGATACAATCAGAGGGGCAATTTTGGTAGATTGAGATTTAGGTCAGTGGGTAAATTTTTCTAATTTGGGATTGAGATCAGAAGGACAATTTTGATTGTATGAGACTGAGATTAGAGGGTGAATTTTGATAGTTTGAGACTGAGTTCGGAGGGGCAAGTTTGATAATTTAAGACTGAGATCAGAGAGACAATTTTGGTAGTATAAGACTGAGTTCAGAGGGGCAATTTTGATAGTTGAAGACTGAGTTTAGAGGGCCAATTTTAATAGTTTGAGACTGTGTTCAGAGGGGCAATTTTAATAGATTGAGGCTGAGTTCAGAGGGGCAATTCTACTCATTTTAAGAACGTCCGCAGGCTTAACTCAATTGCAGTCTATCAAAAAATATTTCTAATTTCCATACATTTTGATAAGTTCTTGACATTTGTTTATTGTAGAGACGAGACTACATTTTTATTGTTTCCAAGGCTAACAATTCTCGCAATTTAATTAAGATAATAACTGACTTTCTGGTGTCTAATGGCATCTAACTGAATAGTGATTTGTTGATTCAGTGAGCATATGTATTTTTACCAACGTCACCGGAAAAGTAGTTTTATTTCTTGAATGTGAAGATTCATTTTTCAATTCTTGACCGGAAGATGTATCGTTATAAGGCTTCATCATCATCATCATAAGCCTCTACTCGTCCACTGCTAGACATAGGCCTCTTCCATGGCACGTCAACAAGCTCGATTCTGAGCAGATCCAGTTCCGCCAGCCACTACCAGCCACCTTTATGATGTCGTCGCTCCATCTCGCCCAAGGGCGTCCTACGCTACGTTTGCCGAGACGCGGTCTCCACTCGAGGAATCGTTTACCCCAACGGTTGCCGGTCCTGCGGCATATGTGACCAGCCCATTGCCACTTCAACTTGCTAATCCTCTCAGCTATGTCGGTAACTCTGGTCCTCTGTCGGATCACCTAATTTCTGATGTGGTCCTTCAGAGTGACGCCCAACATAGCCGGCTCCATAGCTCGCTGAGGGGCTTTAAACTTATGGACTAGTCTGACCGTTATGACGGAAGTGTAAGGCTTATTAGAAGGTAAATCGAAGATCTTTTTATGACAGCAAGGATCCGTTGGATTCGGAAAGAACAAAGCCGGTCGAAGTGATGATATTTGGGAGTGGCTATATGGATATACTATAGATAGTCCAGCAGTGGACGTCTATAGGCTGAAATAATCAATATATCAAGTAACTGAATACGGATTATGATCAAAACTTAAAATAGTATTATTTTCATTACAAATTCATTACAATTTTCCACCGGGGCAGCTTCTAATCTATACTAATATTATAAATGCGAAAGTAACTCTGTCTGTCTGTCTGTCTGTCTGTCTGTCTGTTACGCTTTCCCGCTTAAACCTCTCAACCGATTTTGATGAAATTTGGCATAGACAATCTTTGGACCCTGAGACAGAACATAGGCTACCTTTTATCCCGGAAAAATATGATGTTCCCGAGGGAAATCTAAATAGCGCGATATAACCGAACTCCACGCGGGCGTAGCCGCGGGCGGAAAGCTAGTGTTGTATAAAGCACAGGTCCGCTCGTGTGTGGAGTACTGCAGCCACATTTGGGCTGGTGCTGCGAAATGTCACCTGTCTACTTTGGATTCAGTGGAGAGGCGTGCGAAGAGGCTGATTGGCGACCCAAATTTAACTCGAAACGATCTACAAAGCCTGGAGCACAGGCGTAGAGTAGCCAGCCTTTCGGTCTTCTATAGGATGCATTCTGGCGTGTGTGCTAGGGAATTGCATGATGTAATTCCCCCATCTCCGTTCCACCATTGGACGACCCGTCGTGCGGCGACTTACCACCCTCACGTTGTTGACACTACTACGATCCGTACGAGGCGTCATCGAGGGACTGGAACGATTTGCCGGCGGTGGTGTTTCCGTCACACTATAATTTGAATGTCTTCAAGGCTAGAGTGAATAGGCTCTTAATAAACTAGTGCGCTTTATCACCAACTATCGCATCATTGCTTACCATCAGGCGAGATTGCGGTCAGGCGCTGGTTTATAATTTGAAAAAAAAAAAAATTGAATACAAACCAAGTCATAGGGACATACTAGCTACTATTAACTATGACACTACATTGTACGCGCCCTAAGACAGTGTTAATCGCATCATTGCTTACCATCAGGCGAGATTGCGGTCAAGCGCTGGTTTATAATTTGAAAAAAAAAAAAAAATTGAAAACAAACCAAGTCATAGGGACATACTAGCTACTATTAACTATAACACTACATTGTACGCGCCCTAAGACAGTGTTACGGATTGCTCCTACAAAGGATGAGATAATCATGTCAAAGTGGAGAAATTCCTCGCATGCTCGCTAGCGTTTAGCTCATGTAGAGGGTAGGCAGGCATATTTATTGTTATATTTACATACAGTTACTATTGGTTCAAATATTCGTTAATATTGATCACAAATAAGCTGAACAAAAAACTCTTAACTACAGAAAATTTTTGAGAGAAAGAAACCATTAAAAAAGAAGCATTTATAAATACACGAATAATAAATGAGGAGATCCGCAGGAGAACCAAAGTCACCCACATAGCTCTTCGAGTCGCTAAAATTAAATGGCAGTGGGCAGGGCACATTGCTCGTAGAACCGATGGCTGATGGGGCAGTAAGGTTCTGGAGTGGAAGACGCAGCGCAGGGAGGCCCCCAACAAGGTGGAACGATGATCTGGTGAAGGTCGCGGGAAGACGAGGGATGCGAGCAGCACAAGACTGGTCATCGTGGAGGCCTTTGTCCAGCAGTGGACCTCTATAGGCTGAAGAAGATTTAAAAATATTGTAACAACCACGGGACACTGTTATTGGCACGAGCAGATGTTCTCAAGTGAACCATTGGCAGCAGCGGTGACCTTATGGTATCGGCCGCGACTTTCGAACCCTGTCAGGCGTATTCCTCCTCTGCAGCCTGTAGAGTGTCTGACAGATACGTCGGCCACCGTCAAAGCTAGCAGCCGCCACACCGGTGCCCACGGCGTCGCCGCTGGTCGCTGCTCGGCGCTCAGTCCAAGTACTCTGTGGCTCAGTCAGTCAGTATCTACCATATAATCCGCTCCCTCGATCTCTCGCGCCTTGTGAGTCGGGGCATTGTAATACTAGTTGCTTTAGTGGAAACCGATCGCGAACTGTGTCAGTCGCGAAAAGCTAGAGCGGGCGACGGGTGGACAGCTGGGCGTTTGCTAGCAGTCTCCGCGTGGACTGCTGTGTGCGTGCTAGCTGTCGCCGCGCGGATTGCGAGCAGTCGCCTTATTTTACGGCGGTGTTGGCGGGAGCCGTATTGGAACACAGTCGTTTAAGTTTGCTATGACCTTAAAGGTGCTGAATGCCATTCTGACGCCCAACCCTGAATGTGACGCTTATGCGTGTATGTTTGGTCTTTTGTAAAAGAAATTATGCGAGAGAGTCCAGTGTTCCATGTTAGTTTTAGTAGTAATTTTTAAGTTAATGTAATAGGGTATTTGACTAAAAAAAACTAATTAGTCCGTCAGACAGATTTCCAAAAAAATACTAAACACGTATTTTTTCTTTTTTCATATAAACAAAAAATGAAGACGACACAGCGCGTTGAAAACTCGTGTGACGTCACTGGACGGTACACTTTTAGCGACCAGTGACGTCACCAACCACCACTCCTGATCTTTGATGCCTTTTATATTTGTCAATTTTCGTTTATATGAAAAAAGAAAATATACGTGCCTAGTATTTTTCGGAAATTGTCTGACGGACTGATTAGTTTTTTTTAGTCAAATACCCTATTGTTTGTTGTTTCTATGTTAATTAATTAGTGTAATTGGTGTTGTACCGTTTTAGTTAACTATAAATAAATAAATAAGACGTCCACTACTAAAATATCGATTCAATCTAAATAAAACAATATTCGTGTCGATATCTAAGCAGCATTGAATATATTTTCTCCACACATACTTCAAGTAACATGACAGATTAAGACGAACGGGCGATTCATAGAATGAAATGCCACCTTACAGTACAGGAGCGCTACAATTACCACCCATCACAATTCCGTACGCAGGTATAGTCAACCTTTTTGAGGCGTTTTTAAGCCGCAAACTACGCGAGACAGCTAATATCCCCATTGTAGGGGTGAAGTATCTGTGTGTGGCTAAGTGAGTACATCAAGTTTTGCGGATCTGCTGGAAGGTATCAAAGGGGGTGAAACTAGCAAGTTATTCCATATAAGTATAGTTAGTTACACGTCATGCTGGAGGCATAGATTAAATTAGGGTGCAGAGGGGTTGAACTTCAGCCGTCTATTACAAAATGAAATCTATCTTTATTTGTTTGACAGCCTCCGTGGCGTAGCGGTAGCGAACGCGGCCGCTGCGCAAGGGGCGCGGGTTCAATCCCCGCACAGTGCAAATATGTATGCATGAATATGAATATTTGCACTGGTCTGGTCGTGCCTCGGAAAGCACGTTAAGCCGTTTGCCCCGGTTGCCATACGACCATCTAATGGCTGCGTTACGGGTTGTTTAGAACCCTCAAAAGTCCTACAATTGGTCTAATTGCAATGCTTCGATATCGCCTTCGGATTGTGGAGATCAGACGGCAGTCGCTTCACGGAAAATATCGAAGGTTAGCCAAATGAGCAGTTAGACTGGTAAAAGCGGACCCCAGACTCCAAAGCTGAAAAAGCTTCGGATGCGACTGGGATTAACGCTGAGATGATGATGATGATGAAATCTATCTTTATTTCCATCCTTAACCTTTGAGTATTTTTAAACAAAGCACTGAATATTATAGTGACAACTCACTGAGTGTCAAGTGAGTGAGTTGACGACATGGTTTGTTAAGTAGCTGAGCGGGCTGACTGTTTGTGTATGAGTGTTTCAATGTTTGTTAACGCACCCACGAAACAGTAAAAAATCCTAGTAGGAGCAAAGTTTTTTTTTAAATACCTAATAAGTAAATTATAGTACCTCCTACCTTTATAATCATCATCATCATCTCAGCGTTAATCCCAGTCGCATCCGAAGCTTTTCAGCTTTGGAGTCTGGGGCCCGCTTTACCGGCCTGACTGCTGAGTTTTTGGCTAAACTTCGATATTTTCCGTGAAGCGACTGCCGTCTGACCTTCACAACCCGAAGGCGATATCGAAGCATTGCAGTTATACCAATTGTTGAACTTTTGAGGGCTCCAACAACCCGTAACGACTGCCATTAGATGTTTGTATGGCAACCGGGACCAACGGCTTAACGTGCTTTCCGAGGCACGACCAGACCAGTGCAAATATTCATATTCATACATACTACCCGTGCGCGATAAGTTGGGATCTCAGTGCAGTAAAATAGGACCCTAGGTATTTAATTATGTATCACCGACAGTGTTGACTATGGTTTTGTAATGAATGAAAATACAATGTTTAATTTAAATATTTATTTTATCTATTATTTACATTATCTCATCTCTCAACGTCACCACACTCAGGTCCCAACTTATCGCGCACGGGTTGTACAAATATTTGCTCCTTGCGCAGCGACGGCGTTCGCTACCGCTACGCCACGGAAGCGGTCACCTCCCATCTTTATAATGACTTAACTATACTGCCTCAAATTATTGTCTCAGACAGTCCTCACAGGCCGAACAAAAAGCCTTCTTTCACCACATACTCTATACAACTTCTCTCCCTCAAACAAAACGGAATTCCGTTACAGACGGACGCTAGTTCAAGGAAGCAGCTACTAGTACAAAGGGGTGAAAATTAACCCCCACTGTTTGCCAAGTACCTCCACAACCTGCTCCGTCTGTAATATACAGCGTACTGTGAACAGCCTGTATAGTGTAGGCCGTAAAACATCCTGTGTAGTCTCGTGAAGTAAATATTTTTTTAAATCCATCATCATTATCATGAACCTTTTTTGTTATCGTCCCACTGCTGGACACAAGTCTCTTCTCATACAGAAAAGGATTGAGCGTAATCAATCGTAAGGCTAGAGTGAATAGGCTCTTAATAAACTAGCTCGCTTTACCATCAATGATCGCATCACTGCTTACCATCAGGCGGGATTGCGGTCAAGCGCTAGTTTATAAATTATATAAAAAAAAAAAAAACACCACGCTTGCTCAATGAGGGTTGGCGATTTGAAACTTATTAAGTCCAGGTTTCCTCAAGATGTCTTCCTTCACCTTCAGTTAATGGTGTCCAAGATATACTTATAAAGTACATATAACTTTAGAAAAGTGACATTGGTACTTGCCTGACCTGGAATCGAACCCGCGCACTCATACTTAAGAGGCTGGTGTTTTAACCGCTAGGCCACCACGACATTAACAACACGACATTTAAATCCATACTAATATTATAAATGCGAAAGTATCTTTGTCTGTCTGTCTGCCTGTCTCTCTGTCCGGCTTTCACGCCAAAACTACTGAACCGATTGTAATGAAATTTGGTAAACCGATAGTCTGGAGCCTGATAAAGGACATAGGCTATATACCATCCTGCTATGACCAATAGGAGCAGAGCACTATCAAAAAATGTTGCGAAAACGGGAGCAAACGCGGATGTACATATTGCTCCCATTATTTTAACAGGCGATTATTTTATATCGACTGAGCTCTTGTCAACTGAAGTCCACGCGGACGGAGTTGCGGGCAACAGCTAGTATAATTATAAACAAGTGAATGACTGAAATCCCGCCTGATGGTAAGCAGTGATGCAATCGTTGATGGTAAGCTGTTGGACAAAGGCCTCTCCCAAGTTAGGGGGGTTTGCCATAATCCCCACGCTTGGCAGGCGGGTTGAGGATCGCAGTAATTTGATATTCCACGGGAGAAGCGCTGCTGCCCGCTTCCCTGGTAACAGTTCCCTTAGTCGCCTCTTACCACATCCAGTAGTATTATGGGCTTATATGTTGCATTATTATTTTACTAGCTTTCCGCCCGCGGTTTCGGCCGCGTGGAGTTCGGTTATATCGCCCTTTTTAGGTTTCCCTCGGGAATATCAATTTTTCCGCAATATTATTAAATCTGGACTCCCAACTTTACGTCTGCAAAATTTCAAAGCAATCGGTTCAGTAGGTAGGCGTGAAAGCGGAACAAACAAAGCAACTCACTTTCTCATTTATAATATTAAGTAAGGATATGATTGGTGACACGTGGTTTCTCTACACCTTCAACACTGACCTTTTGGAGAATACAGGTATGATAAGAGAGGCAGCGGTGGGCGAGTGGTATCGGCAGCGACTTTCAAGTTGTTGGTCGTAGGCTCCTAACCCTATCAGGCGAATTACTTTATGTATATTATTTCATCACCACTGCTCTCAAAACGGTGAAGGTGACGGGTGAAGATATGTGTCTTCTACTAATCCGGACTGGGGCCTCTTGGTAGATTACAGTCCACTCCTTCTCACCGAGAGGAGGCCTGTATCCCAGGAGTGACATTATAGGCTGGCATTATACAATATGTAAAGAAAACCCTGTCCGATCCGTGAAGGTGTTGTTAGGTATCGATAACTGATTCTAATAATGCCCACAAAGAGAGGCAAAACTTTAAAAAAATTCCCCCTAAAAAAATAAATATTATTTCGCAAAAAGAGGTAACTTAACACATGTGCGGAAAGCAACACCATTCCGCGGGCGGCGGGGGGCAGGGCACGCGGCACCTGTGACGTGGTCGCGTCGCTATTCGCTTATAATAATACCGGTGTTGTCACTTTTTTTAAAAATACTATGGTTCGGGGAAATTGGAATTAATTCCCCGGAAAAAAGGGTTATTTCAAAATTCATTAGTATTGTTACTATGATGATTATGTAAAATTTTATATTATATTTGGTCAAATGTTTACCTAACCTTTACTATCCTTACGGGTCGGACAGGGTTTTCTTAACATATTGTATATGTCGCAGTCAGCGCCGGCGAAGCGCTAGGATCATCAGCATCTTCGTGTGGTGGTACGGGTAGAGCACAACGTGTAAATATACCCTCCAATCTTAGCAACCACAATTTAAATAGGCAAAACGACACTTGCGCGCCGGAGAAATGCCCTGGTCCGCGTCTCAATCCAAAGTGACCGTTCGACGAACCCCACTTTCCAAAGCGACTCTATCCATGTGCCGCCAACACAAGATAACGTCACAAGCGTTTGCTCCTCTACAACGTAAATCAAATGAGCAACTTTTCTTCAAATAATTTCGACGGTCTACGACATATACATACACACATCAAAAGTGTCTAGGGATCAAGCATTTTTATGCGGATTTCTTGAGATTGAGATGTGGCTTTGTAATAAATTTATGATTTTATAAATTTATATGGATCCTTTTTGGTGCATTTCATAATTTGAATCAGGAACTGTGAATCAAATTCGAGTAAAAGATGAAAATCAGCTGTCAATATTTTCCCTATAAAAACATACAACGCATTGAAGACATTATTAGTGCTACTGTTTCCCTACTACTGATTAAAACCAACGTTATTATGGAGCGGCGACGTCATTTAAGCAGGGAAGAAATGCTCAGAGCCGTGGGAATGATAGAAGCTGGTTCCCGGCAACGTACTGTGGCTTTAGCTCTGAATACAAGTCAGAGTGTTATCAGTCGACTTTGGACACGTTACCGAAGCACTGGTACCGTGGCTGAGCGCCATGGAGGACGGTATCGCTGCACCACACGGAGACAAGACCGATACATTCAAATCTTAACTCGAAGAGCTCCAACAATAACCGCCATGATGTTAGCCGTGAGGCTTCATCACTCTTCAGGGAACTTAATTAGCGACCAAACAGTCAGAAACCGCTTGCATGAAGTGAACCTTCATTCCCGAAGACCGCTACGGGTACCACCTATAGCAATGCACAATCGTAGGATTCGATATCAATGGGCTCTTGAACACAGAAATTGGGCAGAAGAACAATGGCGTTTCGTGTGCTTTTCTGATGAGTCTCGTTTTGGTATGAGACCGGATACAAGACGTATACGACACTGGAGAACCCCTGGACGCCAACAGCGATTAAAATCCTGCCAGGAAGTCCATCCTTATAGTGGTGGAACCATCATGGTATGGGCGGGTATTTGGATCGGCGGAAGAACTGAGTTGATTTGGATCAGAGGCAACCTCAACGCTCAAATTTATGCTGAAACGATTGTATCAGACGTCATCGTTCCTCTACAAGTGCAAATCGGTCCCTTATTTCAGTTAATGCATGATAATGCACGACCGCACACCGCAAGAGTTGTAAGACAGACTCTCGCCGCAGCTAACATCAATGTCCTGCCCTGGCCTGCTCAGTCGCCAGACTTGAACCCGATTGAGCATGCATGGGATATGCTACAGAGAAGAGCTCTGCCGAATATGGAGGGTATCCAGTCGCAAGAAGACCTTTTTTTGTTGTTGCAACGAACATGGGCGGCCATTCCACAGCGTGATTTGGATGAACTCATTTTGAGTATGCCAAACCGATGTTCTTGTGTTGTTAGTGTTCGCGGTAGAAACACGGATTATTAATTGTTTAAGTTACCCAATAAAATTTTAGAGAAAACTGTTATTTCAGTCTTTTTTTCGAACTTTTGTGTTAGTGGTTCAAATGTCAAATATCCCTTTATTAGGAAAATGGCAAATTTCTTTATTAATGCAAAGGTGACTTGGTTTATCGTTACTGTGACAAACGAAAACACTTTATTTGATGAATCCTTAAAGACACTTTTGATGTGTGTATGTATGTAGGTAAGTATAATAATACCTATTTACACACCTTTAGCTGCCTACTTCTAGCCCTTTTAATCTAGCGCTATTTCTCCGCGAGCCTCGTTTGAAGCGATATAATCAACCTATATGGGCATAAATTAGTTCCAATAGCATGCATAAAATTACTACTACTTCATTGGTATGGTCAGGGAAATTGAATGTTAAGCAAGTTGATCAATCAAGTCGGTCTTTCGCAGTCCACTGTTGGACTTAGGCCTCTCCCAGACTACGCCATTACATCCTATCCTCCAAATCTACTTATTTTTTTTTTTAATTGATCTTTCGTATTTGACCTTGAGAGGTCGTGTCGATTTAACCGGACTATCCTTTTTTGGGATGACAAATCATGAAATGATCTCTTCTGCTCTATGCAGAGCGGAAGGACGTGTCAGACCTTTACTGATTAAAACCCACCCGTTTTTATTCACTTGCCTGTGCGCCAGGGCCATGGTTTCTTTTTAAACAACCCGCAACCCTGACCCAGGAGGCATCGGTCTTCGTGGACCCTATCGCGATGTACTGACATCTCGTTGAAGCACACGTGGAACACAACGCGCCGTCGACTAGGGCCTGGTCCTTACCGGGCGGCGAGCTGCCCACTGCTCACCGCCCGCAGGCCCGCGCCCACGTTGAAACCGGACTATCCTGCGGTTGCCTAAATAAATTTAAAGCCTCAAGCCAGGGGCACTCAAAAACTAAGCGACAACACGCTAAAGGCACCCTCTGGGGGTACGACCCTCGGCTTAGGGTGTCGCTGGAGAAAATCAAAATCAAGTTATTTATTCAAATTAGGCTGAGAACCAGCACTTTTTGAACGTCAATATTACATATGACAGTCCCCCAAAATGCCCGCCCTTCGCGAGAACAGCAAGGGACGACTGGATCGAACTTTCTGCATCAAATCTATCACCTTCCTGTCCATCTTTTATAAATTGTCCGTCTATATAGCTGGGTGTCGTTCCACTCTATGTTGGTAGACTATGCGGTCCTTACTTTTCTGCTCCACCAACCATTGGTGCTATGACCAACATGGTTAGACCCACCACCACTTTAGTTTGCTGACTGTACCTACAAACTACTCCAGTTCTTTTCCGGATAACTTCATTCCCGATTATAACTATCAAATAATCATCATCAACCTTTTTATCGTCCCACTGTTGGGCACAGGTCTCCTCTCATACAGAGAAGGATTGAGCGTAATCACCACACTTGCTCAATGCGGGTTGCCGATTTCTGGCTTAGTCGAGGTTTCCTGAAGATGTTTTCCTTCACCTTTTAATCAGTCATTGGTGTCCAACATAAACTTAGAAAAGTTACATTGGTACTTGCCTGACCCGGAATTGAACCCGCACACTCATAATTGAGAGGCTGGTGTTTTAACCACTAGGCCACCACGACTCTTTGACATCAACGAATATTGCAAGCAAATCAACTACGTAGATTTACCGAGTTATAGCTAATTCATTCAACTGTCAAATAATTTATATAAGTTTATAGTCAATATGGTAAACAATTAATTTCTCTGACTTTACGATGTCATTTTAGCCCGAGCAGGAAGAAATTCCTGCAAGAGGGCGAGGCGACATGTGTCGATAAAAATTCTTCATTAATGATGGAGGGGATTATATGCTACATACCTGTTATATCGACTTTTACGTTAAAGGAGCTTGCGACTCAGTAAAAAAATCGTATCGGTCTATCGACCAGGTTAAGCGATGCTAGCCGAGGTTCGTCCATGGATAGGTGAAAATCAATACATATCAAGATCTGTCTGTGGCTCCGAAAGCACGTTAAACCGTTGATTCGTGTTATGAAATGAAATCGTTTATTATGCAAATAGGGTCACTGAACATTTTTTTGATTTTGTTTGTTCCTGGTATTTATATTATGAATAACTATATGAATAAATGACAGCCTCGGTGGCGTAGCGGTAGCGAACGCGGCCGTAGTGCAAGGAGGCGCGGGTTCGATCTCCGCGCAGTGCAAATATTTGTATGCATGAATATGAATATTTGCACTGGTCTGCTCGTGCCTCGGAAAGCACGTTAAGCCGTTGGTCCCGGTTGCCATACGAACATTTAGTGGCAGTCGTTACGGGTTGTTGGAGTCCTCAAAAGTAACACAATTGGTCTAACTGCAATGCTTCGATGTCGCCTTCGGGTTGTGGAGGTCAGACGGCAGTCGCTTTACGGAAAATGTCAAAGTTTAGCCAAAATCAACAGTTAGACTGCTAAATAATAATAATAATAATTTAATTCAGACGTAGTCCATATAATGTTAGTAATACAAAAATTAAAACTTAAAATACAAATAAAACCTTATAAATCTATTGTTAGTACACAAAACAGATAAACAAAACAATCAATTGGAACCACACAGAATCGCCAGGTTATGCCAACCCCAGGATGCGACCACCCGTAGTGTGTAGTCGCATCCAGTGCTGCCACATCGGCGAGTCCCAGCGGTCCACGAACACACTCAGAAGGCTGTTCGGGCTGGCCCGCATTCGCATCATGAGAGATGCACAGCGCTTTCGCATGATGGCATGGAAACCATCCACTCTTTTCTCAGCAAACATTGCAGAAGCGCTGCAGCAGCGCCGTAGTCCGAACAGTATTCTGAATGCATTATTATATTGGACTCGCAGAGCGGTGCATGTACGCTGCGTGTACTTAGTCCACAGGCTGCAAGTGTAGAATGACTGGCAGAAGGCCTTAAATAAAGTCACCTTGACTTGCTCGCTACACCGTGCAAACCTGCGGGCCAGCATGTTACAGCGCACAGACAACGCCCTGCGTTCCCTCTCCAAATCACAGTCATCACTCATATCCTCAGAGACCCAGTGACCCAGATATTTGAAACTAGACACTCTGTTTAAGGTGGCACCGCAAAGATACAGAGGAGGCACACTAGCGTATGATTTGTTACCAGCCTTAAACACCATAACTTCACTCTTCTTTACATTATATCTGAGTCCATGGGCTCGTGCATATCTTTCACAAACTTCTAGCAGCTTGCGCATGGCACTAATCGACGGGCTCAGCAGCACCATGTCATCCGCGTAGCTTATATTATTGACGCATTGTCCATCAATATGGCACCCAATGCCCGCTCTGCTGAGCTCGCCGACCAGCTCATTCATGTACAGGTTAAAGAGACGAGGAGAGGTTAACCCTCCTTGCCTCACACCGCACTCCAACCCATACATGTCCGAGTGTGTGCCTGCCCATCGCACAGTATTCCTTTGAGTCGAGTACCAATATCTCAAAATAGCGATAACATTACGTGACACGTCCGTTTCATCTTTCAATTTTTGCCACATCACGTCATATGACACCAAATCAAATGCCCTGGACAAGTCCAGGTAACAGGCAAAGACCGGCGTATTTCTGTCCGTATAATACTGTACAGTCTGCTTGAGGCACAGAATGGCACTTTCAGTCGAGAGACCAGGTCTGAAGCCAAATTGAGCATCATGAAGCTTTATGTGCCTATCCATGTGTCTGTCAAGCAGACTGTCCAGCACTTTTGCTATTATAGTAGCCAGCGAGATTGGTCTATAGTTACCCAGGTCAGAGACATCCCCTGTTTTGTTTTTTATAACCGGAACAACCACGGTCCGTATAAGCTCATCCGGTAGGTAACAATGACTCACACATAAGCTGAAAAACGTAGCAAGCACTCGAGACAAATGAAAACCAGCATGCTTCAGATGCTCAATGCTAAGACCATCATGTCCAGGGGACCTACCTCGCACCATTTTACAAATTACGGAGGCAACTTCCTTGGCACTAAATCGAACAGTAACATCCCCTGCCACGATTTCAGCACCTCGCATCAGGTCAAAAGAGCCCACAGTAGGAGGTTCCACTTTGAAATGACTCCGAAACAGATTAGCTATCTCGCGAGACTCATGCACGCCCGCCACGCTCATAGGTAGACTCGATTTTGGGTTCAATTTATTTGTCTTTTTCCAGAATTTACCAAATTGTTTATCTGAATGATGCTGTGCAATTATATCTAACTTGATTTGTTTCTCATTATCTTGACAAAATTTTACCCGAGACTTAAAAAGTCTCCTCGTTTGGCACATGCTATCATAGATAGGTCCACTTCTTTGTTTACCATTCAATAACCAGTGTTGATAACATAATCGAGCGTCTCTGTGAGCAGCGCTAACGTGCTTGTTCCACCCTGGTATATATTTATGTTTCTTAGACACAGGACCAGCATAACTGTCTACCGCCGCTTTACAAATTATTTGTACAATGTCGTCATACATTTCCTTCAAAATACGCTTGTGATCCTTGTTAAAACAACAGTGATCGGCGCAGTACAGGAATTCCACAGGAAAATGAATCTTTTTCAGTTGAGAGTGACAACTTTCAGAATACTTTCTGGTCTGTTCACTGTTTCTTTCTCCCCCCGGTCCGCTATAGCGGACCCCATACTCAAAAGCTGAAAAAGCTATGGATGCGACTGGGATTAACGCTGAGATGATGGTGATGATGATTGATTTATATTATGAATAAATAATTAATAACAAATTCTTTTCCCCAAAACGTTGCAGTTTTTGAGTTGAAATCACCGCCAAGTTTTACTAACTCTTAGGACAGAAAGTCAGCTACTGTACAAACAACAAATAACTGCAAAATATGTCTTCAAACAAAACATAATAACTTCAATTTTATTCATTTCACATCTTGCGTCCACACCATTCTATTTCCTACCTTAGACTTCAAGAAATAATGTTCAAAACTCCCTGGCAAAGTGTACAGGCTTGTTCTAAGAAGTACTTTGACATTTGAGGCAGCTGTCAGGAAATTTGTTATGGATGTCTTAAACATGGTAATGGTTATCTTCATTCTCTTCAAGAAACAGGCTGAGATGGTATGCATCTGCATAATGTAATTATTATTATGTTTAGTTATAGCGGAGACCACACTTCTGAGGCGAAAACGCGCGGACGAGGGTCGAATCTTTTAACAAAGACATCATTACTATCAGCTTATAACAGTTCACTGCTGAGCAAAGGCCATCCAACTCGATTTTCGGCACCTCACATCCAGTACAACTCGCGCGAGTTAGTGAGATTTCCCTCGGGAACATCATTTTTTTCTGGGATAAAAGGCCGCCTATGTCCTTTCTCAGGGCCTAAAGATTGTCTGTGCCAAATTTCATCAAAATCGGTTTAGTAATTTTGGCGTGAAAGCCGGACAGACAGACAGAGACACTTTTGTATTTATAATATTAGTATGGATTAAAACTTTATGGACAAAGAAAAACATTGCACAATGGCGAACTTAAGCATCATCATCCCAGCGTTAATTCCAGTCGCATCCGAAGCCTTTTCAGCTTTGGAGTTTGGGGTCCGCTTTACTAGTCCAACTGCTGATATGGCTAAACTTTGACATTTTCCGTGAAGCGACTGCCGTCTAACCTCCATAACCCGAAGGCGACATCGGAGCATTGCAGTCAGACCAATTGTTGGACTTTTGAGGGCTCCAACAACCCGTAACGACTGCCACTAGATGTTCGTATGGCAACCGGGACCAACGGCTTAACGTGCTTTCTGAGGCACGACCAGACCAGTGCAAATATTCATATTCATGCATACAAATACTTGCACTGTGCGGGGATCGAACCCCGCAACCTTGCGCAGCGGCCGCGTCCGCTACAATGGCGGACTTAATGCCTTAGGCATTTTCTACCAGTCTACCTTAAGGTGATGCAGAGACAAAACATGGTAGGTGCAAAGATATAAAAGAGAAGTACGCTCGTAAGTAGAAATACGCTCGCATAGTATTTCAAGTACTCTATGACACATCAGCCGAAGTTACGCCGCTTTCGTATTGTGCATTTTTTTTATACAACGTTCACAGTTTTTCTGTAGTGTATTTAGTATCAGCATTGCACCCATGCGAAGCCGCGGCAGGTCGTTAGTTAAATAAATAAAATTATGTGTATGCAATGTACACCTATGCATATTGCATATACAGGCGAGATTACCGCCGCTAGATCCACCGGCTAGAGAACAATTATTTTTCATCCCAGCTCCGCTCAGCTCAGCCGTACTCCACAACTACCCTTAACACAGAGGATTCCGGACCGTTTACTTGAAAATTAATTGGATTTTTACCACCCTTTGTTATTGTCAAGAGTCCATCTTTTTTCACTTTAATTAAGTTCTTTAAGACAAGGGTATTTTTTCAGCTGTTTCTTTATTTCTGATTCTGGGGGAATTCTGCCGAGGAACGGAGGAATTGTTCGTCTTAGATTCTTGTTTTCTGTTTTTTATTTTGTAACTAAATGATTAAAACGACAAATGTTTGTTTTTGTTAAAATAATAACTTTCCAAGGCTTTAAATAGAATTTGTGTTCCATTTTGTCTTATTTTCTTTTATGGGAGTTATTTTCTTTGTGGATTCTTTATTTTTAGTTTATAAGAAGTTTCTATACGTTTATTTTTTACTAGCTTTCCGCCCGCGGCTTCGCCCGCGTGGAGTTCGGTTTTATCGCGCTTTTTAGATTTCTCAGTGTTTCTCTACTATATTATGCATTTATTATACATACAAACCTTCCTTAAGAATCACTCTATCTATTAAAAAAAACCGCGTCATAATCCGTTGCGTAGTTTTAAAGATCTAAGCATACATACGGACATACAGCGAAAGCGACTTTGTTTTATACTATGTATTGATTTTACCTGTGTATTTGATACATTCTTCTTCTTCAGCCTACAGAGGCCCACTGCTGGACAAAGTCCTCCCTCAAGGCTTTCCACAATGACCGGTCTTGTGCTGCCCGCATGCATCTGCTTCCCACGATCTTAAACAGGTCATCAGTCCACCTTGTTGAGAGCCTCCCTACACTGCGTCTTCCCTACGCGGCCGCCACTCCAGAACTTTATTTTCCTTTTTTTTTTGGGATGGGAAATCTTCAAATGACTTTTCCCGCTCTCGGCGGAGCGGAAGGGCGTGTCAGACTTTTACTGACTAAAACCCACCCGTGTTTCTTCACTTGCCTGTGCGACGGCCAGGGCCACGGTATCTTGTTGAACCAAACCGCAACCCTGACCCAGGAGGCATCGGTCTGCGTGGACCCCGTCACGATGTGCTGACATCTCTTTGAGGCGCCCGTGAAATACGACGCGTGCCACTCCTGAACCTTACTATCGGCCATCGGTTCTACAAGCAATGTGCAATGCCACTTAATACATTACTTGCTTCATAATAATGAAGTGAACAAGTCTCCTGAAGAACATGTCTCCTGTGGCGCAAATGCGTAACACACTATCTGTAGCAATGAATTTCATTATGACTGTTCAACAACATTCATTGTGTTGTTTAAATTGTTAAACAGAAATTTTTCCTAATATATGGAGCAATAGATTTGCAATATCATTCAAAATGATCCAGATTGAGCGTTGGGCAATAAGGGCATTGTTTCAAAATCATCATCATCATCTCAGCGTTAATCCCAGTCGCATCCGAAGCTTTTTCAGCTTTGGAGTCTGGGGTCCGCTTTAACAGTTTAACTGCTGATTTTGGGTAAACTTCGATATTATCCGTGAAACTACTGCCGTCTGACCTCCACAACCCGAAGGCGATATCGAAGTACCGCTACGCCACGGAGGCTGTCACTGACACGAAGGGCACTGTTTCAAAATAACTATATGTTTATACAACCATGACTTTTTGGTTATGCGAAATCCGAAACACGTGTATTATTATGTAGACAATCTATGAACAGTATTTCAAAAAAAAAAAATATCACGAAAAACCACAAAGTTATGAGCTTGCAAAAATATGGTCAAAGCTCTGATCGGACACGCGAACGCTGGGTGTTGACCTCTGGCGTCAGCTGTGGCGCGCTCGCAAGTACTATGATCTATTGTAACCACTCGGTAACCACTCTGCAACAATTTCTAAATGTATTTGGTAAAAAATATAACATGTTGTAAAAATGATTGGAATCGATTCAGTTGCTTATTCTGAATAAACTATATTCAGGTTTCATAAATAAAGAAAAGAAAAGAAAATAAGGTTGTATATCTCTATCAACAAGGAAATTGCGCATTCATTGGTTTATTGAATTAATCTACCTACAAAATGCCATCATTATGATTTTCCAGTAGTCAATCAATGACACTCCACTCCATATTAATCGTTATCAACCTTTTTATCGTCCCACTGCTGGGCACAGGTCTCCTCTCATACAGAAAAGGATTTAGCGTAATCACCACGCTTGCTCAATGCGGGTTAGCGATTTCAGACTAAAAGTCCAGGTTTCCTCAAGATGTTTTCCTTCACCTTCAGTCACTGTTGTCCAAGATATACTTAGAAAGTAGATATAACTTTAGCAAAGTTGCATTGGTACTTGCCTGACTTGGAATCGAACCCGCACACTCATTCTTGAGAGGCTGGTGTTTTAACCACTAGGCCACCACGACTATCCGCGACTCCATATTAATAAAAGTTTAAAATGAGTAGTGGTTTTTAAAACAATCATGTCCACTCATCATCATCATCATCATCTCAGCGTTTATGCCGGTTGCATCCGCGGCTTCCGCGTTGGAGCCCGGGGTCCGCTTTCCTGGAGAGTTTCGGCCAGTTCTCTCGCGCGTCCAGTTAGCGTGCCAACGTTCCACGGAGCGAAACGGAGTTTACTGGTTTGGGCTCGCTTCTTCAGTCGTGTCCGCCCCTGACACGGTAGCCCTAGCCCACAGGTCACAGGAGTCGGGCGAGGTTCCTGCGCGCCGTTTTGCGGCGGCGCCCTAGCTGTGACATGAGCATTTCTAGTTAACCTGTCCATGATTGAATGGCTTGTTTGGCTTTTACGAGTGCGACTGCCGTCTGACCACTCAACCCCGAAAGGGAAGCCGGCGTCAGGGCCCCGTCCGTATGTCAGCAGGTGCACCGTCTGGCAGGTGGGGTTGACTTGAGTCCCAAAGATGGTGGTGGGGCCCCAATGCACCCAACAATCATGTCCACTATCGGGTTTTATAATAAAAGCAATACGGCAATGTAATTCTATCAACATCCCAACACGAGACGACTAAGATAATTGATCGATCATAATGAATTTAGCAGATTACCAACTTCTAAGCACAATGACAATGGAGTCGTGTTGGAATGGCAAACTTATAAAAATAGCCGACTAGGGCACCTGTTCGTCCGAATAACAGCCTTGAAACGACAACTACAATTAAAAAACACCTGTAGTTAAGGTCACCAGAACAATTCCGTCTGAGAATTTTAATGAGGATATAGCTTCTTCAAAAAAAAAACCATACCATTACACTGTCAACACCTGGATCCTTATTAAGCCTAGGTATACCTAGGATATCCTAAGTACCTATCTCATCCCAGTAGCAGGTGATGCTGTAAGAACTAATTAGGTTTTTGCAGCGTTTAACGGTGCTTTAGATGCTAGGTGTGGCGTGGTCCGGGGCTTGAGCAGTAGCGGTTTGGTCTAGACATTCCAGTCACCTGGATAAGGATCCAAGTCATTTATTCAAATTAGGCTGAGAATCAGCACTTTTTGAACGTCAATTTTATTTATGACAGTGTCCCAAAACGCCCGCTTTTCGCAATTTCCTTGTGCTTTCGCTGGGAAGAAGAAGTGACGGAACAAACTCCCCAGCAGCACAGCTGTCTGTTCATTTAAAAAAAGTTAAATCAGTTTAGTTGTTTTAGAGTGAGAACTTAACAAATAACAAATATTATTAGTGTTAAAGTACAGTTAGCAACAAAAGTCCATTAACACTTAGTTTGCGAAATCTTAATTACTGAGCGAAATATTTCATTTTAACTGAAATCGAATCGACATGTTATTAAAGAACGGCACTCTGATTCTCTCTCTCTCTCTCTCCTTTTAACCTTAACTTCTTAGCTAAAGTGAATAGGCTCTTAATAAACTAGCGCGCTTTACCATCAACGATTGCATCACTGCTTAGCATCAGGAGGGATTGCGGTCAAGCACTAGTTTATCCAAACTAATATTATAAATACGAAAGTATCTCTGTCTGTCTGTCTGTCCGGCTTACACGCCAAAACTACTGAATCGATTAAAATAAAATTTGCACAATCACAGTCTAGAGTCTGATAAAGGACAGTCTATATAACATCCCGCTATGACCAATAGGAGCAGAGCAGTAATAAAAAATGTTGCTAAAACGGGGGCAAACGCGGACGTACATATTGCTCACATTATTTTAACAGGCGCACGCCTCATTATATCAACACGCGGACGGAGTCGCGGGCAACAGCTAGTAATGTATAAAATAAAAAGGATTTATTTTATGAACAACGTGGTCATACGCGCTATATGTTCAAGTATTGCGACACACACAATATGAGCTCTTAGAGATGCAGCCTCCTGGCACGCGACGCGGACAGGTGCGCGGCGCGTGCGGCGTTAAGGAGAAGCTCTTCATAAACAGAGGCTTCTTTAAGGGATGTTTTTTTTTCCGATAAACAAATGTCAAAAATTAAAAAAGTATTTTATGTATGTATTTATAATTTAATTCCCCTATCTCCGTTAGTCGTGCCGTCTAGTCGTGGTGGCCTAGTGGTTAAAACACCAGCCTCTCAAGTATGAGTGTGCGGGTTCGATTCCAGGTCAGGCAAGTACCAATGTAACTTTTCTAAGTTATATGTACTTTCTAACTTTATTTCGGACACTAATGACTGATTACAAGGTGAAGGAAAACATCTTGAGGAAACCCGGACTTTAAGTCAGAAATCGCCAACCCGCATTGAGCAAGCGTGGTGATTACGTTCAATCCTCTGCATGAGAGGAGACCTGTGCCCAGCAGTGGGACGATAAAAAAAGGTTGATGATCTCCTCGTCATCGGACGACTCGACGTATGGTGAGTTTCCACCCTTACGTTGTTGACAACACGACGATCCGAATGAAGCGTTTCGCCTTTTTTTTATACCGAGGGACATACATCGAGGGACTGGAACCATTTTCCAGCGGCGGTGTTTAGAGAATAAATATAAGACATAGAATAAGTCAATATATCTATATGATATATTGTTATACAGTATGTTAAATAACAGAGGGCATTCCCTTAAACTCCTTAATATACAACGTGTAACATAAAGGGTATATACATAACAAAGGCATGGCATCTTTACATGATATCAAAAGATATTGGAAGGGTTTTTTAATCCTATCTCTTTATGTTAGGAAGTTATGAGGAAAAACACCGCCTGTGATAGGCTACTATCATACTAGTCGCACAGAGATATTGAAGACATTTATCGGATTTTTGCAAGTAGCGTGACGGGTAACGAGTAGTTATTAACGTATGTAGTGTGCTGCCACGTTTGTTATGATTTGATTTCAAGAAACACATGAAACCGAAACTTTGGTACCAATTTTTTGAGTATTTTATTTTGAGTTGAAACCCTTCCGATATCGTTTGATATCATCTAAAGATGCCATGCCCTTGGTATGTATATACCCTTTTTGTTACACGTTGTATATCATTAATAGATTAAAATAAAAATATCAGCATAGAAAAATAAGCATAAAAAAATCCGAATAAAAAAAATTCTAATTGGAAATAAATTTGAAACCTCCTGTTTTAAATCAAAATAGTAGCGTAGTATCATAAACAAATTGCGACCTTGCCGTCTTTCAAGTTCGCGTGTATAGTGTGTTTCTTTTACATGTCAGTTTAAAATTTTTATTGAATATTTTCTTATTGGAAAAATTAAAAAAAAAAAATGTTTTCGAATGGAATTATTTTTTTTAGCATGTATGTATGCTATACTATTTCGGGTTAACGGGAACGCCCTCTGTTAGTTAACATACTGTATATATTGGAATAGCCATATTATAAGTATTATATAATAAAATTAAGATATGATTGAGGAAATAATCTAGGTTGTTAGAATAGGTAGGCTCAAAAATTATAAAACCGAAAGGAAAACACAATAATCTGACGCAGTGCAGCACAAATTGACGCATTGGCGGAGTAATCGACTGCTGCACTGCGTGTCGTGGGTTCGATTCCCGCACGGAACAAATATTTGTATCGCCTACAAGTAATTGTTCTGGGTCTGGATATTTTTTATGTCAATTAATATGTTTGTAAACGCACCCAGGACACAGGAGAAATACTTAGTAGGGGGTAAAGTTTTTTTAAAAGAAATACTGCTGACTAACTATACCTATGCTGAAACTTAACCCTCTCTTTACTTCCAGACTCTCTAGTCATCCCTTCCAACAAAGATCACTTCACCCCCCCTTAACCCATAAGTAACTTCTAGTAGTAATTATAAAGCTGAACAGGTGAAGAGCAAAGAATTAAAATGGTTTTTTTTTCACTTCATACACCTGTCGCAAGGTGAAGTGAGCAGCTGCACAAGTGCACATGTATTTGTGTCATTTGTAGATATGAGAGTCTGTCTGCGAATTAGGTTGAGAAATGACTAAAGAGTTGAGCATAGATAGCATCCTAGTTCCGTAACAAACTATTATTATCAACTAGCTTTCCGCCCGCGGCTTCGCCCGCATAGAATTCGGTTTTATCGGGCTTTTTAGATTTCCCTTGGGAGCATCAATTTTTTTTTCAATAAAAAGTAGCCTATGTCCTTTCACAGGGTCTAATCTATGTCCTTTCATCAAAATCGGTTGAGAGGTTTAAGCGGGAAAGCGTAACAAACAGACTGACATAGCATAGCATATTTCTAATCCATTGCTTCTTCAATTCGAGAAATGTGTCGGCTCATTAATGTAAATAACGCAATGAATGTTGTTGAACTGTCAATATGAAACCTATTGCTACTGATAGTGGCTTACGTAAACCCTGCAGGCTTTGTTGTTGCTCTTCCTTTCTTAAAAACTTTCTGTCGATTTAAACAATTGAGGTCTTTGAACTTAGCACCCCACAGAGGTGTAGTGTGTCAAATTCACAATAGGTTCACAGTTCAATGCCTAGCTAGTGACTTATTGTTCTTGATTCGGGAAAGTGACGAAGCAAGGCACTTTTTACACGTCATGGTGTCTTAGAGAGTTGAAACGTTTATACAATCATTTTAGTGTGTTGGTGTTTTCCGTAGGAAGGATTTGTTGATCCGGAATTGTATTATCACTCCATAGTTTAGAGACAAAGTCGCTTTCTCTGTCCCTATATACCTATGTCATCATCATCATCTCAGCGTTTATCCCGGTTGCATCCGCGGCTTTCGCGTTGGCGCCCGGGGTCCGCTTTCTTGCTTAATTTCCTCCATTTCGCATCCTCATTATCGCAGATTGTCATGCATGCCATCTCTTACAACGTCAAGCCAGCACCTTTTTGGTGTACCCCGCTTGTTCCGGCCCAGCGGAGGCGCCATGGCAAGACAATTGTGACCCACGTAACATGCCGGTTTTCGTATGACGTGACCGTACCAACGTAGGTGACCCTTTTGTAGTTTGTCCGCTATGTCACGGACATGAAGACTGCCACGGATGCGGGATCCCTATATACCTATGTATACCTACTTAAATCTTTAAAACTCCGCAACGGATTTTGATGCGGTTTTTTTTTGATAGATAGGGTGATTGAAGAGAAAGGTTTAAATGTATAATAAAATCGATTAAATAATGGAGAAATGCTGTTTTTTTTTTGAGGTTTCTAATGTGATGTCCTAAATAATATTTTTTTTTTCGCTTACACTGCAATTATTTTCAAACGCAGGCTGAACCCTACGGATTCTACCAAAACAATGTACTAAGTATGATACACACTGAAAAGGTCTACCTCTACAGAAACCTCCACGATGGTATATGTAGGTATATCTCTTATGGATAAATAACATTTTTTGTCATTTACTTTTTACGACAAATAATGACTAATTTTCGAAGCTATTTTAACCAATACATCACTAATCCTTATCCAATTTAATACCTTTAATACATTGTTGATTTAATATAGATCTATATTCCCCTTTACAGCATATGATTTAAATGAATCCATACTATTATTATAAATGCGAAAGTATCTCTGTCTGTCTGTCCGGCTTTCACGCCATAACTACTGTACCGATTGTAATGAAATTTGGCACACAGATAGTCTAGAGCCTGAGAAAGGACATAGGCTATAAAACATCCCGCTATGACCAATAGGAGCAGAGCAGGAACAAAGCATGTTGCGATAACGGAAGCAAACGCGGACGTACATATTGCTCCCATTATTTTAACAGGCGCTTATTTTATATCAACTAAGCTCTTTCGGTTCGAAACTTACGCGGGTGAAACCGCGGGGCACAGCTAGTATTTTTATATTACACATTTATAAATAGCTGGACGTAGCTTCTGTGTTGATTGTGAACTCTTAACTTAAAATTATAACTGTTACTAAGAACTTTCGATTTTTATTTGTAGACGATACTTGCAACTGCTTACCATCAAGCGGGATCGCAATCAAGTACTAGTTTATAATGTTATTATTTACTATTCTTCATTATTATTTTTTACTATTCTTCATTATTATTTTGATATCCTTTATTATTATTGATATCACTTTCCCCGACCCAGGAATGTATACGATCAAAAAAGTGGCATGCATTGTTTTATACACTTTTAATAAAAATCCGGCAATTCTCAAGCTATTTCGGGATGGATCCGGTTTCAGGTAAAAATGACGCTCCTACAATGCGGGGTCGCATTCCGGTTATCCGGTACCGTGCGGCATTTGACAGATTTCTAATAGTATGTCGGATTAAATCGTTGTTAAGAGTTATGAATTTTAGAGTAAATGAAAATACTTGTGCGTAACAAGAAATGACAGACCGAGAATGTAATGATACAACGTTTGAAAGAAGATTGTGAACCAAGGAACAAGTGTTTTTTTTTTTTTTTAATAATTATAAACTTGTGCTTGACCGCAATCCCACTTGATGGTAAGCAGTGATGTAATCTTTGATGGTAAAGCGCACTAGTTTATTAAGCCCATTCACTCAAAAATTCTGAGTGAATAGGAAAACGGCAGTTGAGCAAGGTGATGCAATGTTAAACTCAACAACACGGCCTGCTGCGCCAGAGGGAGATTGATCTGGAGACCCTCCACGACCAAACTCTCGACACAACAACATTTGGCGCATCGTACCCGGCACACATCGCAACATAACTGCTCAGGCCCGTCATCCGTACGACTTCACCATACATCATGCCGGAACACGACGAACGTTTGGCGGCAAGACTTTGTCTGGTGGGTCATTTATTTATTGTTATTATTTATTTATTGTATTTACACAAACTAAAAAAAATTTCAACTTTATTATCATCCCACTGCTGGGCACAGATCTCCTCTCATACAGAGAAGGATTGAGCGTAATCACCACGCTTCCTCAATGCGGGTTTGTGATTTCAGACTTAAAGTCCAGATTTCCTCAAGATGTTTTCCTTCACCTTCAGTCATTGGTGTCCAAGATATACTTGTAAAGTAGATATAACATTAGAAAAGTTGCATTGGTACTTGCCTGACCTGGAATCGAACCCGCGCACTCATACTTGAGAGGCTGGTGTTTTAACCACTAGGCCATCACGACTTCATCGAAAAAATTAATTTAGTTAAAAAAAACACTGTAATGATATATTGATATTTATCCAACCATATTAGGACAATTGCAAAATTACATCCGTCAAGCCATTAATACTAAATATGAAGGAAGGAAGAGTTTCTTTGAACATGCTACTACTAAACACCGGTTTTTCGGGTTCCGTACCTTGAAAGGAAAAATGAAAACCTTATACGATTTTGTTGTCCGTCCGACCGTATGTCTCTCAAGACCTTCGTCTCAGGAACGAGTGGAGTTTTCAAACTGAAATTTATATCAGAAACTTATGTCCATTGTTTCTTGGAGCTGCGAAAAATCAAACTTGTAAGTCAACTCAATCAAAGCATATAACCGTTTATATCACAAATTTGGGAAAATTTTCGATATTCTAAAAGGAATCCAAACCTGCAGGGAATATTTCCCGTGAACTCGGAATCTTGAAATTTGCTACGACGCAACGTCCATATACCTATAGCACGAATAAAGGAAAAATTGAAAAAACTATAAATTTTTAGTTCTTTTTTTCATATAATTATAAACTAGTACTTACACTTCAATCCCGCCTGATAGTAAGCAGTGATGTCATCGTTGATGGTAATGCGCCCTAGTTTTTATATATATCAATACATAGTATAAAACAAAATCGCTTTCGCTGTATGTCCGTATGTATGCTTAGATCTTTAAAACTACGCAACGGATTTTGACGCGGTTTTTTTTAATAGATAGGGTGATTCATAAGGAAGGTTTGTATGTATAATAAATGCATAATATAGTGTTCGTTCCCGAGGGAAATCTAAAAAGCGCGATATAACCGAACTCCACGCGGGCGAAGCCGCGGGCGGAAAGCTAGTAAGTTATAAACTAGCGCTTGACCGCAATCCCGCCTGATGGTAAGCAGTGATACGATCGTTGATGGTAAAGCGTGCTAGTTTATTAAGAGCCTATTCACTCTAGCGTTGAAGACACTCAAATTGTAATGTGACGGAAACACCGTCGCTGGGAAATTGTTTCAGTCCCTCGATTTACGCAGTATAAAAGAAGAAGCGAAACGCTTCGTCCGGGTCGCAGTGGTGTCAACAACGTAAGGGTGGAAACTCGCCGTACGACGGGTCCTCCGATGGTGGAACAGAGTTGGGGGAATTAAACCATGCAATTCCCTTGCACACTCACCAGAATGCATCCTATAGAAGACCGAAAGGCTGGCTACTCTACGCCTGTGCTCCAGGCTTTGGAGACCGTTTCGAGTTAAATCTGGGTCCCCAATCAGCCTCTTCGCACGCCTCTTCACTGAATCCAAAGTAGCCAGGTGACATTTCGCAGCACCAGCCCAAATGTGGCTGCAGCTACACACGAGCGGACCTGTTTGTTTTGTACAACATTAGAAGCTGCCTTGGTGTGAAGTACCGCCGGACCTTTGCGCTGACGCCAAGTATCAAAATTAAAATTTTTGTTAATAGTAAATAGTTGTAGCTTATAGAAGCCCATAGGGGCGTAACGTGATGATCTTAGCGGAAGTAAGCTCAAAGCGAACAGTCCTTTTCATCTTGAGATTATTACAATGGTTTACTAAGTACCTTCCTAAGAATTCCACAGTGAGATCTTAACATAAGAGCTCCGCAAGATTCAACCCTTTGAAACCAACAGGTTTTAAACCTATGTTTAAACATCTTAATCACAACAGAGAATTGGGGATATAAAATATAAACGACGCCATAAGTATACAACATAATTTGTTGTTTACGCGAAACCCGAAACACGTATCCAGTATTTTTAAGTAAAAAATCTATGTACCAAATTTCAAAAAGATATAACGAAAAACCACAAAGTTATGAGCTTGTTATTCTACATTTTTGTCCCAAAAAAAATATGGTCAAAGCTCCACTCAAGCGGGCGAGCTCGGTGCATTAACCTCTGGCGTCAGCTGTTGGCCGTACTATGATCCATCGTAAACTGCGTGCGCGCGCTCGGTATCCACACTGCAGAAATGTCTAAATGTATTTGGCAAAATATAACATGGTGTAAAAATGATTGGAATCGATTCAGTTGCTTATTCTGAACAAACTACATTAAGGTGTCGCATAAAAAAAAAAGTTGTATAAAAATAAATACCTCATGTTATACGGAACCATTTTGGAGTCTCAGGGACCGGTTGCCGTAAACGGAATCCCGCTCGAAGTTGTTTCAGAATATGTTTACCTCGGGCAAACGTTGCAATTAGGGAAAAACAACTTCGAGAAGGAGGCAAATAGAAGGATCCAGCTGGGATGGGCAGCGTTTGGTAAACTTCGTCGGGTATTTACGTCAGCCATACCCCAATGTTTGAAGACTAAAATCTTCAACCAGTGCGTCCTACCCGTCATGACTTACGGAGCCAAGACGTGGACACTAACGGTCAGACTAGTCCATAAATTTAAAGCCGCTCAGCGAGCTATGGAGCGGGCTATGTTGGGCGTCTCTCTGAAGGACCGCATCAGAAATGAGGTGATCCGACAGAGGACCAGAGTCACCGACATAGCTGAGAGGATTAGCAAGCTGAAGTGGCAATGGGCTGGTCACATATGCCGCAGGACCGACAACCGATGGGGTAAACGAGTCCTCGAGTGGAGACCGCGTCTCGGCAAACGTAGCGTGGGACGCCCTTGGGCTAGATGGAGCGACGACATCAAAAAGGTGGCTGGTAGTGGCTGGTGGAGAACTGCTCAGGATCGAGCTTGTTGGCGTGCCATGAAGGAGGCCTATGTCCAGCAGTGGACGAGTAGAGGCTGATGATGATGATGATACGGAGCCATTTTATTTCTTCTCTATTACACCTACTGCAGGTAAAAGGGTATTCTGAAAATTTCATAAATTGCACATTCCGAGCTACGATCAATACAGAGTTGAATTAGTGGAGAACCAAATTAAAGTACTTCTGGTAATATGAAATACGTGGGCGATATAATCACAATTGTCATCAATCTTTTATCGTCCCTCAGCTGGGCACAGGTCTCCTCTCATACAGAGAAGGATTGAGCGTAATCACCACGCTTGCTCAATGCGGGTTGGCGATTTCAGACTTAAAGTCCAGGTTTCCTCAAGATGTTTTCCTTCACCTTGTAAAGTCATTGGTGTCCAAAATATACTTAGAAAGTAAATATAACATAGAAAAGTTGCACAGCTTAACCCTTTATCACCATATTCTTTATCCATTTCAGAATGGTTAAAGAATATGTTGATTAAGGAAGAAAGAAGGAATAAGAAAAAAAAAAAAAGATAAAGGTAGAAAAAAATATTCAGCATCTTCAGAGATGCTAAATATTTTATCTCGTTTACAGTAAATAATTAATCCTATGCTGTGAGGGACTTAAATTAGCGATCGTTTAATAAAACACCCTGTTTTTGCTCTGAGGAGTCGAGTATTAAACAACCTCCTTAGATGTTTTACACGATGACAGCTGAAAACACCAGCTCGTGTATACAAGGTGATTTTAACTGGGATCTCTGTACCATTATTTTTTTTACCTGTCTTTCTCCTACTTGAGTGAGTGTTGCGTCCGCGTGGACAGCTGTTATACAATAATACAATTACATGTTTTCGTTAAGTATGAAGTGTAGTGAAAAGGGAATGTGGTGTCAATTGTTATCAAACAAAAATAACATTTTCTTTAGAAACCATTCCATCAGTATTTTCTTATGATATTGTCACGTTTAACTACCGTCAGTGAACCGACTTTACAGACAAACGATTTTTAATTAATAGATAATAATTGGTCAGGCAGGGGTCATAGCCCTTCTATTGTTCTTGGTTACCAGCTAATCTAAGGCATTGAAATCTATAGACCAATCATTATATTTGGCGTTCTGTAATCTGTGGTTTGGCTCAGAAGTCATATTGACGGGATATGCATAAACAATATTAGTTATGCTGACGGTATGGTGTTGCTGAGCCCATCTATCGATGCTTTGAGGCGACTGATCTGCATATGCGAACAATATGCGGTGACTCATGGGCTCAGATATAATGTCTCAAAAAGTGAATTATTGGTTTTTAAAGCAGGTGCCGTGACATATTCGTGTATTCCTCGTGTTTCACTGTGTGGTGACCCCTGCAAAGGGTGGACAAATTCAAGTATCTGGGCCACTGGGTCACCGAAGATCTAAAAGACAATTTTAATATTGAAAGAGAACGAAGGTAGCTAGCTGTCCGTTGTAACATGTTGGGCCCCAGGTTCGCGCGATATACGAAGCCGATTAAAATTGCGCTTTTTAAAGCTTACTCTCAATCCTTCTACACGTGCAGTTTGTGGCTTAACTTCACTCAGCGGGCATACAGCGACCTACGTGTTCAATATAATAATTCACTGAGGGTGCTATCCGTGGCGTTGTAGTGCGTCAGGGATGTTTGCAGATAATCATATTAATGGTTTTACTGCCATTATTAGGAGTAGATGCGCATCCCTGATGACGCGTGTTCGCCGCAGTAACAACAGTATTCTCAGTGTGTTCGCAGATCAGTGGGATTCTCCCATGTGTCAGAGGTGGATGCAGCTCCACGCTAAGTTTTAATTTAATTTTATGTATATTTGTGTCTGTAACCTACTAACACTAGAACTTAAGTAAAATTGTTACTAACCTTATGGACTTCGGTTTGAAATAAAAGAATTCTGTTCTATTCTATTACTTAGATGTTAAAATTGTAAGCTCTTGCTGCTGCTGGACTACAAAAATGTACCTAATTTAGCCATATTAAGTATTTATTTCTGTAAAGTGATTTGTAATCATTAGAAATAAATGAATTCTAACCGTACTTTTTAGCTATTATGTTTGATGAGACACAGCTGACAGTAATTATTATTCTATGCTGTCAAAATTATTAATATTTTTAACCATTTAAATCATGATTATAGCTACCAATATTTCTTTCTTCAATATATCTTTGAAAATAAACTTCACCCTGTATACATGGTGTAGTAGATAACTAGTAGGTACATTCGTTCGGAATTCCTCGGAGTTATTCGGTCTTAGCTCAAAGATATTGCATTCCAGAGCGAATGGACTGTTTCTGTGCTACTTCACGCTTCTCTTTTACAGGGTAGGTAGCTTGTAGAATTATAAAGGATTTTATTGATTCGTTGAAGCAAAAGGTGGAATAAAGGACCAAAATATAGCGAAACTTTAATCTTGTACGATAAAATATATCCAAATTCGAATAATAAACATATTTCGGATAATGTCCACATTTAATTAGTACCTACCTACTGCAAAAAGTTTATAAAACTATGTTGCTTGATGGTAAGCAGTGACACAATCGTTGATGGCAAAGCGCACTAGTTTGTAAAGAGACTATTTACTCTAGCCTTGAAGACACTTAAATTGTGGTCCGACGGAAACACTGTCGCTGGCAAAATGTTGCAGTCCCTCGAATTACGCGGTATAAAATATGAAACGGTTCGTTCGTATTGTTGTGGTGTCAACAACGTAAGGGTTACGTAAGGGTTAGGGTACTCTCCGTACGACGGGTCGTCTAATGATGGAACGGATATGGGGGAATTAAATCATGCAATTCCATCGCACACTCTCCGAAATGCATCTTAGAGAACATAGACAGGTTGGCTACTCTTCGCCTGTGCTCCAGGCTTTGGAGACCGTTTTGAACTAAATCTGGGTCGACAATTAGCCTATTCGCATGCCTCTCCACTGAGTAAAGTAGCCAGGTGGCACTACAATAACTGCGGGCTCAGCTAGACACTCCATAATGTCTAACTAAGATCCGCATGAAAAATTTAATTATTTTAGAGGCGATCTTTCCAGCGACTACCTACAAGATGCTGTTAGTGCTGCCCCGTAGCAAGGAGGCGGTTCTCTTGCGTATAAAGGACATGAAAGCCATCAATACGAGCCTCCGCAAATTTTGCCAGATGAACTACAATAACGGGGCAGCCCCAGCCACATCCTGATATCATTGTTATATGGGACTTGAAAGGCACTGAGCGATCTATATGTATAACAAACCCACAGACTTCTTATGTAAAAAGGTTGGCAGAACACTTTGAAAAGGGATATCTTTACATTTTTTTTTTTTAATAATTATATACTAGTGCTTGACTGCAATCCCGCCTGATGGTAAACAGTGAAGCAATCGTTGATGGTAAGGCGCACTAGTTTATTAAGCCTGTTCACTTAAAAAACTTAAGAATAGGAAGGATGACGGCAGTTGAGCGAGGTGATGCAATGTTAAACCCAAGACCAACACGACCAAACGATGCTGCGCTAGAGGGAGATTGATCTGGAGACTCACCACGACCAAATTCCCGACACAACAACATTTGGCGCATCGTATCCGCCACACATCGCAACACAACTGCTCAGACCCGTCTTCCGTATGGCTTCACCAGACATCATGCCGCAACACGACGAATCGCTTGGGGGCAAGACTTTGTCTGTTGGGTGGTAACTTCTGCCGGCAGCCGATGTTATCCTACCACCGAGATGACCGATGAACCGATGTTTGTTGCAATGTACGGTGGACGGGTCTGAGCAGTTGTATTGCGATGTGTGTCGGGTACGATGTGCCTAATGTTGTTGTGTCGGGAGTTTGGTCGTGGAGGGTCTCCAGATCATCCTCTGGCGCAGCATCGTTGGTCGTGTTGTTGGGTTAAACATTGCATCACCTCGCTCAACTGCCGTCTTCCTTCCTATTCACTGAAATTTTTTGAGTGAATAGGCTTAATAAGCTAGTGCGCTTTACCATCAACGATTGCATCACTGCTTACCATCAGGCGGGATTGCATTCAAGCACTAGTTTATAAGTATTAAAAAAAAAAAATCCCCATTCGAAAACAAAGCAATTAACACTACTAAACTCATTTTTAATGTCTGGACTCGAAAAAAGACGATGATCCCTGAGTTTGTTTCGGCTTTTTCTACTCAGAGGTTGTCAGTTATGAAATGCCGGCTCCATCTAGTTTAAAAAAATATGACGTGTAAAAGTGATCAGTGATCCTACTTGCTTAATAAACGATTTCATTTAATTTCATTTCTGTTTATATAAAATCTGAACTTAATAAATTCACCTCATTCTATTAATATAAAAGCCATAATATAATAAACCCACATCGTAAATTCATAACATTATTCCACCGGAAGTGCGTCACGCGACACGTGACGTCACGGGAAATCCAACTGGATGTTACGTCATAAAGGCTTAAGCGTCGGTGGAAAAAATTACGCGCGTTTCTGGCGGGAAACGAGTGACTTCCGGATCCGGGACGCCTGAATAAGGGAAGGTGTTGAATTGTGTTTCCGTATGACGGTGGGGCGTACAGACAAACTTACATATTTTGCATCTGCCCAGACCTTTGTCGACTAAGTTGAGGTTAAGAAATAAAGAAAAGCTTTTTATTCCGCACAAACAAAACGCGCATTACAATGATAACACTAAAATAATAATAAACACATTATATTAATACTTTAAAAAAAGTATAATAAGATTAAGTAAGTAAGTATAATAACATCAAGAAATTATAAAAAAAAAATTCTGATGTCTTTCTTTCTTTCCTTTAGAATGAATACTACTTCAACTCCTCAATGGCCTCTGTGGTTAGATACCACAATTTTGCCAATAACACGTGTATCAAATTAAAGAAATTCTTTAAAAAAATATTTCACAATAATGGCGGATATCACCAATGACAGTTGAAAAAACGGCCGCGTTCGCCGACTACGCGGAGATTTGATACAAAGCCATTATGTGGCCACTATGCTGCGATATTTCAATGTTCTCTATGCATAATTTACTGAATGCACTTTTTACTACATAAATCACGTGTGTCATAACCCGGTTCAAAGACAACCCTTATGTGACATTTAGACAGGTTTTTTGAAAGGAAAGCTAAGATGAGTGTCACGCTCATTTTTCATTCTTCTTCTTCTTTAGCCTATAGATGTCCACTGCTGGACAAAGGCCACCCCCAAGGCTTTCCACGCTGACCGGTCTTGTGTTGCCCGCATCCATCGGCTTCCCGCGACCTTCACCAGGTCATCGGTCCACCTTGTTGGGGGCCTCCCTACGCTGCGTCTTCCAGCACGTAGGGAGCCTTCGTATGGGCCTCATACGAAGGCTCAGAGTCCACAAAGGCCAATGGAAAGAGCTATGCTAGGAGTTTCTCTGCGTGATCGAATTAGAAATGAGGAGATCCGCAGAAGAACCAAATTCACCGACATAGCTCTGCGAGTCGCTAAACTTAAGTGGCAGTGGGCAGGGCACATTGCTCGTAGAACCGATGGCCGATGGGGCAGTAAGGTTCTGGAGTGGCGGCCATTTTTCATTGGACTTTTAAAATTATTTATAGTGTCGTTTACTAAATAAAAGCGCGTGATTTATGTAGTAAAAAGTGAATTCAGTGAATAATTCATAAAGAACGTTGAAAGATAGGTTAATCATAAAAATTCTATAAATCGATAATTACCCCTTGACACCAACAACTAAGAGACAAAGTGAACATCTGCGGCGGCCTCCATCATCACCCGGAGAGTGCAGCGCTGGGAATCCCGTAAGTCCACCCTTATCTCATTTGTTTGTGCTTGGGGTCCCTGGGGATTCCATCGAATTTCCTAAAAGACGCGCCTATAAAACGCAGTCCAGCTGTCGAAGATATATCAGTATACCATTACCAAACAATACCCTAACAGAAAATGCTCAACGCCGACAAATATATAAGTAAAAACAAATAAACAATAACAAATATGTACAGAAAAAGACAATTGCAGTACGGGGCTTCTAGTCTACCCTGATACAACTGCATACATGAAGCGAGGGCTTATCTAATCTCCATAACCCAATTACTGGGTTGGCTTTAAGGCTTTCGTGCTTATGACTACTGCTATTGAATAGGAACATGTTTTACATTTTTTTTCTGTCTGTCCGATTGTGCCAATTAGTCTCTGAAATGTCTCGACTGCTTTTTCAGCTTTGGAGTCTGGGATACGCTTTACCCGTCTAACTGCTGATTTTGGCTAAACTTCGATATTTTCCGTGAAGTGACTGCCGTCTGTACCTCCACAACCCGATATCGAAGCAGTTAGACCAATTGTTGGACTTTTAAGAGCTCTAACAACCCGTAACGACTGTCATTAGATGTTCGTATGGCAACCGGGACCAACGGCTTAAGGTGCTTTCCAAGGCATGACCAGACCAGTGTAAAAAATCATATTCATCTTCTTCTTCAGCCTATAGATGTCCACTGCTGGACAAAGGCCTCCTCCAAGCCTTTCCACGCCGACCGGTCTTGTGCTGCCAGCATCCATCGGCTTCCCGCGACGTTCACCAGGTCATCGGTCCACCTTGTTGACCGGTCTTGTGCTGCCGGCCTCCCTATGCCTCCCCGCGCAGTACAATTATTCATGCATACAAATATTTGTACTGCGCGGGGATGGAACCGCGCGTCCTTGCGCAGCGGCCGTGTTCGCTACTGCTACGCCACGACGGCAGTCTGGCGGGATTTTGACAGGACTTTCATACCATGATAAATGAACAGCCTCATATCAGTATTGTACGTGGCACACCGAGCTGCCATCTGACCTTCAGAATCCTTTATAACTATTAAAATATTCATGACACAAGCCTTGAAGACCTTCATAATCAAATCACCATGATTACGAAGGGTGACGACTGGAATTATTTGTGATACAGCCTGCAGCTACAATACCACCATAATACAAGCAAATAACCAGGCGTTGTCTACAATTTGTGGTGTCTTTGATCACATATTAATATGTTATTTGTATCTAACAATATGGTTACAAAGTTTGTTAAAGTTTAGAGACAGGGGTTTATTTATAGTCTTGCTTTGAATAATGATTATTATAGTTGAGATGAATTGGTATTGTTTTTTTTTTTTTTGTAATTATAAATTAGTAGTTGACCGCAGTCCCGCCTGATGGTAAACAGTGATGCAATCCTTGATGGTAAAGCGGAGTCATTTACAAAAGAAAACTGAGTGAATAGGAAGGAAGATGGCAGTTGAGCGAGGTGATGCCGCCTGATGGTAAACAGTGATGCAATCCTTGATGGTAAAGCGGAGTCATTCACAAAAGAAAACTAAGTGAATAGGAAGGAAGATGGCAGTTGAGCGAGTAAACCCAACAATACGCCCAAAGATGCTGCACCAGAGGGATATTGAACTGGAGACCCTCCACGACTAAACTTTAGATACAACAACATTTGGCGCATAGTACCCGGCACACATCGCAACACAACTGCTCAGACCCGTCCTCCGAACGGCTTCACCAGACATCATGCCGGAACACGACGAACCGCTTGGCGGAAAAACTTTGACTGGTAGGTGGCAACTTCTGCCGGTAGCCGATGTTAAGGTCTACCACCGAGAAATAGTTAAGGTTCTGCTTTTTAGGATTCTATACAGGAAGCGTGCCAATGGGCATGTATTACTAAGCCTCCTCTATCAGCGGGTTTTATCTCATGAACCGAAATAGGACATTAATATTAAGAGAATAATCTTCTTCTTTTTCTTCAGCCTATAGAGGTCCACTGCTGGAGAAAAGCTTCCCCAAGGCTTTCATTACATTGGGGGTTTGTCATAATCCCCATGCTTCGCAGGCGGTTTGGGGATTACATTAATTTGATTTTCCACTGGAGAAGCGCTGCTGCCCGCTTCCCTGGTGAGAGTTCCCATAGTCGCTTCTTACGACACCCACGGAAGGAATGAAATAATCAACACGAACAATTGTTTTCTTGCAACTTTTTGATTATTTGATCTAAAAATAATATTTATACATCTTATTAACGCTGAGATGATGATGATGACATGTACAATTTAACCAAAACAGGTTCTAGATGTTATCAATATAAACCCACAAAACATGAGCATATAATCATCATTATCATCGTGATCAATCTTTTTTATCGTCCCACTGCTGCGCACAGTCCTCCTCTCATACTATGAAGGATTGAGCGTAATCACCACGCTTGCTCAATGCGGGTTGGCGATTTCAGACTTACAAGTCCAGGTTTCCTCAAGATGTTTTCCTTCACCTTATAATCTGTCACTTAGAACGTCCATATAATTTAGAAAAGTTACTTTGGTCTTGCCTGACCAAAGTAACTTTACTAAATCGAACACACACTTTTTTTCTCGGTGGTAGGCCACAACATCAGCCGCCGGCGTAAGTTACCACCCACCAGACAAAGTCATGCCGCCAAGCGATTCATCGTGTTCCGGCATGATGTCTGGTGAAGCCGTACGGAGGACGGGTCTGAGCAGTTGTGTTGCGATGTACGTGCCGGGTACGATGCGCGAAATGTTGTTGTGTCGGGAGTTTGGTTGTGGAGGGCCTCCAGATCAATATCCCTCTGGCGCAGCATCGTTGGTCGTGTTGTTGGGTTTAACATTGCATCACCGCGCTCAACTGCCGTCTTCCTTCCTATTTACTCAGTTCTTTTGAGTGAGTAGGCTTAATAAACTGGCGCGCTTTACCATCAAAGATTGCACCACTGCTTACCATCAGGCGGGATTGCAGTCAAGCGCTAGTTTGTAATTTATATAAAAAACACTCATACTTGAGAGGCTGGCGTTATAAGCACTAGGCCACCACGACTTCGTGCATATAATAGCATATAATACAAATCATATACTCAAATTGAGAGTTTATATTTGTGGGCATATTTTTGTATTTATTACTGATCAGAAGCCAGTAATGGGTCAACACTATAGATAAGATGAGGCATCCACTCTTGTTGAAAACCAGTTGATTGAACATGATACAGTAGCGAAAGATATTATTGCAAACTTTTACATAAGTATATTTAGTGTAATCTGAGCTGATCTGTTAATAAACTTTGTAACCATACTGTTAATACACATTTTTATTTAATAATTATAAACTAGTGCCTAACCGCAATCCCGCCTGATGGTAAGCAGTGATGCAATCGTTGAAGATGAAGCGCGGTAGTTTATTATATACTTAAAAAACTTAGTGAATAGGAAGGAAGACAGCAGTTGAGCGAGGTGATGCAATGTTAAACCCAACAACACGACCAACGATGCTGCGCCAGAGGGAGATTGATCTGGAGACCCTCCACGACCAAACTCCCGACACAACAACATTTGGCGCATCGTACCCGCCACACATCGCAACACAACTGCTCAGACCCGTCCTCTGTACGGCTTCACCAGACATCATGCCGGAAGACGACACTCTAAAAATTTGATTTGCCAAGGGTTTGAGCAAACAGATTTCGAAAATCACCTTAACAAAGATATAAGTATAAGGCGCCTTTCCACTTTTGAAGTGATCTGTACAATATGTAAAGAAAACCCTGTCCGACCCATAAGGATAATAAAGGTTAGGTAAACACTTGACCAAATACAATATAAAATTTTACATAATCATCATAGTAACAATACTAATGAATTTTGAAATAATCCTTTTTTCCCGGGAATTAATTCCAATTTCCCCGAAATTTGGTAATTTTTAAAAAAAGTGATAACACCGGTATTATTATAAGCGAATAGTGACGCGACCACGTCACAGGTGCCGCGTGCCCTGCCCCCCCCCCCGCCGCCCGCGGAAGGGGTTGCTTACAGCACATGTATTGAGTTACCTCTTTTTGCGAAATATAATTTATTTTTGTAGGGGATTTTTTCTTTAAGTTTAGCCTGTCTTTGTGGGCATTAGTAGAATCAGTTATCGATACCTTCACGGATCAGACAGGGTTTTCTTTACATATTGTATATATAGCAGCAAATCTATGTTAAACGTGTGTTCCTGCTGTGTGCCTTGGTGTATACTGTAAATACAACAAGTAATTGTTACATAAATAAATAAAATCAAGTTTTACGTCTTTAATAATTGTTATTAGTTCAGAAGAGAAACTGCTGTTCAGCTCCAACCGTATTGTTTGAGTGGCGCCATCTATTTACAACAGTGGAAACTAAAATGCCAGGTCAATATTAATGATGATGACATTGCCCGCTGGATGTCGCTTTAGCAGAAAATATTCAAGGAAGAGTTCTTGAGTAAATCGACAGATGCCTCCTGTAATTTACCCTGGTGAGCTGAGCATCACCAAACTGATATTTGTAATACAGTATGTTAACTAACAGAGGGCGTTCCCGTTAACCCGAAATAGTATAGCATACATACATGCTATAAAAATATTTCCATTCGAAAACAAAATGTTTTAAAATTTTTTCCAATATGAAAATATTCAATAAAAATTTTAAATTGACATGTAAAAGAAACACACTGTACACGCGAACATGAAAGACAGCAACGTCGCAATTTATTTATACATGACGACTACTATTTTGATTTAAAACAGGAGGTTTCAAATTTATTTCCAATTAGAATTCCAATTAGAATTGGATTTTTTTATGCTTATTTTTCTATGCTGATATTTTTATTTTAATCTATTAATGATATATATTAACGAGTTTAAGGGAACGCCCTCTGTTATTTAACATACTGTATTTTCAAAACCTAACGACTGAATCATTTTGAAGGACAACGCTAATCGCTTGCTTCAAAAAATGTATAGAAAATAAATTGTCAAATGTCATTTGAAAAGTAAGAAGTCTTACTTAGTGAATTGAAACAATGGCCCCTATTCTTTTGTTCACATACTAAACTACATTTAAGTTCATTGCATCTTTTCCCTTCTATTTCATTAACAGAAGGATATAAGATAGATATTAATTTAGTCCTGACAAATTAGTTAGCGCCTGGTGTACCTAAATTGACGTATTTTTAGACGCCATGTTTATTTAAAAACGTCTAAATAACAATGAGAATCATAATCATAATCATACGTTTGTTTGCTAGAGATACATTGTTTTATAAAGGTAAGTTCTTAAAACCTAAAAGTTATAGTACTCTGCCTGCATGCAAGCGTGCAAATGTTTGATGTTATACAATAATTATTCCTTTTTACTTAAAATTTATATCTATTCAACATTTTAATATTTATGTTCCAAAAATTAAAAATACTATAAAACGAATATTTTTGAAGCCACTCTACCAATTTCGTTTTAAAAACATCACCCTCCAACAGTTTCAAATTACTTGGAATGTTATTATATATTAAAATACACATATTAAGTACATTTTTCTTATGAATATCTTTTCTACAAGGTGGTTGATACAATAAGTTTTCGAACTTACTCCTCTTTTGTCTTGTCAAGACCTCACTGCGTAACTTAAAATAATGCATGTTTTTTTCGTAAAAATGCAGATCTCTCTTATATACATACAAGGTAGAGGAAGGATTTTACATTTTTGAAATAGAGGTTTACAGCCTCACCTCAGCAGAACCTCATATATGTAAGATTCTAATAATATCGGATTATAAATACCTGAGAAAATTAAATTTAATCTAAAGTACCTAATACAACAGTTGAAAATTTCATAATACTTACATGCACTGTTCTTACGCAATGAATCAAAATCAAAAGGATTTTATTATACCCCCAAAACGCCTGAACTTCGTTAGTTCCTGGTGCTTTAATAAGTACATAAAATATATAAATACCTTTATTATATGAATGAAGACATACCTAACAATATACTCTATCACCACAGTCTATATCTACAGTATCTATTACCTAAGCATATATATTTTTTTTTGTTTTAAACTTTATTGTTCAGATAAATGTTACAATATTTAAATAGCACTAGCCTCCACACTAGGATTCCCTGTGTCGTGGAGACTAGTCTCCTTCGTCTAGGCACATTATTAGATCGGTTCATACATAACATCGGTCATTAATTATTGATGTGACAAAGACAAGTTGTTATTCCAAACAAATTTTACAAGAAAAAATATGTATCAACTTATTTAGTAAATATTAATTAGAATTTTGAAATTTTGTGGTGTACCGTGTATTGCGTCGATGTGTGATGAATGAGTGAGTTAAGGTGGGTTTAGATCAATCGAACGAAGTCCTCATAGCACTCCCATCTATATCATATCTGTTAACAATGATACCACGGCCGCCAACGAAAACTAGTAGTACCGCTGTACCGCAGCGGGGCAGGGTGCGGTGCGCGCGGGGCGTGCGTTCGTCCGTCAAGACAGTCTGTGATTCGACCTCTAACGAACACCAGCGTCATACAGTTGTTGTATTCTTATAACTATATTATTTTACCGTTAACTTGTATTTATAACTATTAAACTACAAAAGTCAAATAGAACACGCATTTTATTATTTTGGAGTCAGAACAATATCGCAAACATTTTGGTGACCCCGACGTGATAGTGTCGGTTGAATCGAATCGACGCGTTCAACAAAGAAGTGCAAGTTAGCGACGACAGACATTTTTGGATAACATTTGATGCGACGTGTGTGGCTACCGGCTACCTGACTATCTGTAAAATTACCTAAGGGAATTATTCAACAACATAGCTACGAGTACGAAAACACTACGAGTTTGGATCATAATTATGGTGATTTGGTTAACCAAAACAGGGAAGTACGACCGATTTTAGTATACTATTACGTAAAAATATAATCGCATTTAAAGTTTTTAAGTTGTCGTTGCTTCGATCTGTGTAATTGTGTTTGATTTCGCTTGTAAGTACGTTACGTACCGTGCATAGGTTAATATCAAACAATAATTGCAATTGCTTTTTCAAGTTAATAATTATGCAACTACCTACTATAAAATAATTATCAATAAAATAAAGTAGTAGTCGGGCCAAGGTTAGAATCATTTTGTTTACATAGGTACTATTTCATATTGGTCAAAGTATAAAACAATAGCCAATATAAGTAAATTGTCTATCGCTAAATTTAAGCGAGCAGTCTACCTAGGCGAATCAGCCGTAGATTTTCTACTCGCTGCTACGAGCGAACAATTTACAAATACCTGCTACATTGCTATAATATTAATAAATTGTCTATCGCTACATTTAGGTGAGCAATCTATCTAGGTGCAAATCAGCCGTAGATTGTCTACTCGCTGCTACGAGCGAACAATTTATAAATATCCGCTATATTGCTACAATATCTGCCGTCTTTTACAATTACGCTTCACGCACGCTAAATTATTTTCTTCGTGCACTAGTATCATTTCTTTCTTACGCTTTGCTTACCTTAGTTAATCGCATTTTTCAGGTTTCGCTTGCCCACTGCATGCTTACGGAATTTCCTCGAAAATACGGTGTGAGTACAAAGGTCAGCTGCGCAGTGGCAGCGTTAATTAATCGCCTTGCAGTATAGTGCAGGCGGGCTAACACGGTTTGAAATACATTCTAATTTTATGTTTGACTCTTTACTCTCTCCAGCTGTTAGTAAATAGTATATTTGTGACTGGTTTATTTCTTAGAAAAGTTCATATTCACGCTAGGCAATATGCCTTCTGATTATAAGCAATTAATTGCGCAAAGAGGTTCAATTAAATCAAGAATCACTTTGTTTACAAAGTACCTTAATGTATTAAAAGAAATTAAAATCGAACAAATTGATAACATAACATATAACGCATTGAAGTTGAAGTTGACAAGATTTCAAGAATTATTCACAACGTTCGATGAAATTCAAGCGCAAATTGAAATATTGTCAGCCGATATTATCGATGCCGAAATCATTCAACGCGATGAAATCGAGTCATCGATGTGTAAGCAAATTTCCATAGCACAGAATATTATAGCGTCGTGTAATGAGCGTCGTAATGAAGACGAACCAAGTGATATTCATAATTCTAATGCAAGCGTAAACATGAGTTTGAGTAATATAAAATTGCCAACGATTAATCTACCTACATTTGACGGTAATCACTTGAAGTGGCTCGAATTTCGAGATACTTACGAATCACTTATACACAACAACGAATCCATTCCTCTCATCAACAAATTTCATTATCTTCGAAATTCGCTTGATGGTGGTGCAAGAGTGGTCATTAATTCAGTAAGCTTTACTTCTGCAAATTAAAAAATTGCGTGGGATTTGCTGTGCAATCGTTATAATAATAAAAGAATATTAGTAAATAATCATGTTAAGGCTTTATTTAATTTCGATCAAATCTTGAAGGAATCTCACAAATCATTACGTTACATGATTGATTTTTATACAAAAAATATTCGTTCATTGAAACAATTAGATGAACCAGCAGATACTTGGAGCACTTTACTTATTTATATCATGACTTCAAAACTAGATGGCGCCACATGTCATAAATGGGAAGAACGTCGAAATTCATACGTAGTCGCGCAGACGTTTTAGAAACCATGCAGTACGGTCGAAGTGACTTCGCAAAGGCTGATAAATATCAACATAAAGATACCCATAAATCCACAAGGTCCTTTTTAGCGTCTTCTCATAACAATACACATGAAAATAAGTGTGTTGTATGTAAAGAAAGTCATATGTTATACGATTGCGATAAATTCAAACAAATGCCACTTAATTCAAAATACAACGTTGTTAAGAAAAACCATTACTGTTCAAATTGTCTTCGTCAAGGACATAATGTTTCTTCCTGTCGCTTCGGGCCTTGCAGAATGTGCAAAAAGAAACATAACACATTACTGCATAAACAAAGAGATTTAAGCAATACTAATTCTACAAACTCAACTGACACTCATTCGTCACGATCGCTTTCACCTGAGCAGACAGTTATACCATCGCAATCGCAAAATCAACCACAGGCCTCGTCCTCTAAAGTTTCTCTATCTGCAGTAATACCCACTCAAGTACTTCTATGCACGGCAGAAGTCTATTTAATTGACGTCACAACTGATAAAACTTATCCCGTCAAGGCGCTGCTTGACAGCGGCTCACAATCATCGTTTTTATCTGAAAGAATACAGAAATTTATTAATATTCCATGTAGTAAAACAAACTCTGTCACAATTTGCGGAATTAATAATTCAGCATCTGACACAACTAAATACTGCGATGTATATATTAAGTCGCGTGTTAATAATTTTCAAATTCCAGTCTCATGTCTAGTTATTCCCATAAAAAACTAAAACCCAACTACGACAAAAAACGACGCTGAAAAAGTATAAAACAAGATTTTCAGAATACTGAACTGAACAAAGTTGCTAATGTAGTTGCAAGTAAATGGACACAGTAGTAATGTCATACAATACTATTCTGAAGTATGCAACATTCACTATGTAGAGATAAATTTTCATGTTTGGAGAGGCGTAGTCACACGTTACATATACCTACCTAATGTATGATGATGAATGTTGCATACTTCAGAATAGTATTGTATGACATTACTACTGTGTCCATTTACTTGCAACTACATTAGCAACTTTGTTCAGTTCAGTATTCTGAAAATCTTGTTTTAGACTTTTTCAGCGTCGTTTTTTGTCGTAGTTGGGTTTTAGTTTTTTTACTTTTTTTTATTTGCACTATTTTGGTGTTAAAGTGTATTTGTGGCGCATATTATTAACAAAAGTTAAACTGATGAACTAAAAACTAGGTACCTGACATATTACATCTACACGCACATATAACAACATAAGCCCGAAGGCATATAGTGCAGAGGCCTTTTTATGGGAGATTTAGCCAGTTATAAAACTGTTTCCGCCTTACCGCGTGGAGTTATTCCCAGCTTATGTCGTTTTCATTAGTGCATTACATATTCTAATAATGTTCACACTGCTCTACATTGCATAAAGCGATTCACAGTTCCCGTGATCCGCGCTTTACTCTTATAGCTCATATTTAACATCATTAAAGCATTCTTGTAATTATGTACAAGCATAAAGCACTCGTGAAGCTCTTTCACGTGATACCAAACACGGTATATTTATTTCAATTTTATATTAACATAGAACTTTTTGTCCGCTAGAGGGCGCAATACTAAATTTGGTGACAAGCTTTATAGCTCATAACTAACAGAATATCAAAGCCCTTCTAATGGTACTGCAGTGGTCTTATTCTGATAAGTAGTAAAGAAGCTATGAACGAAAAGATGTGAATTATATGCAACCAGCCCATGAATACAGGTAAAGTCACACGCAAATGCTAGCAATATATACATATTCAAAATATACAAGTAAAGGGCTTTCAAATGATACCAAACACGGCATATTTATCTTAACTTTAGTTTTTTACTCTATGTTTTGTCCGCTAGAGGGCGCTACAGTAAATTTTGTGAAACCCCATATAGCCTATAACCAGCGGACAATTAAGACGCTTCTAATGATATATCATTTGTCGAATTCTGATAAGTAGTTTAGAAGTTACAAGGGAACAGATGAACATACATACATACATACATACATACATACATACATACATACATACATAGCCTGTCAAAATCATAACCCTCCTTTTGCTTTGCCGTAGTCGGGTAAAAATAACAAGTCAACTACCAAGTGTAGCTATTGACGTAATGAAGTTGAACCTACCCTCCAATATCCAGTTAGCGGATACAAGTTTCTTTCGTCCCTCTGAAATAGACATATTATTAGGAGCGGATGTATTTTGGGATATTGTTAATTCAAATCAAATAAAATTAGGGCGAAACAAACCCACATTGCAAGATTCTAAATTTGGTTGGCTGGTTGCTGGCCCAACCGGACAAAATACTAAGTCTACTTCCAAGGTTCAATGTAATTTCTCCCAAGAAATACGGGAGGCCCTCACTAAATTCTGGGAGGTTGAAGAACTGCCTTCGTCTGGCAAACTGTTGTCAGACATAGAGGAATATTGTGAACGCCATTTTGTCGAAAACACTAAGCGATTAGAAAATGGTAGATTTTCGGTCAAATTACCGTTGAGTGAGTCACCCGAAGATGTTCTGGGTGAATCACGCAGTATAGCTACAAAGCGTTTTTACTCATTAGAAAAACGACTGTCAAAAAATAATTTAAAAATTGATTATTCTGCATTTATTCGGGAATACGAACATTTGGGTCATTTACATGAAGTAATACCACCTAAATTTGGTTACTATATCCCACATCATAGCGTTATTCGCGCAACAAGTGAAACTACTCGTCTGAGAGTAGTCTTTGATGCATCTTTGCAAACTTCTACAGGCAAATCATTAAACAACATTATGCTAGTTGGTCCTGTGGTGATGATTTGTTATCGATTTTACTGAGATTTCGACAAAATACATATGTAGTCACAGCTGACATCGAAAAAATGTACCGACAGATCAGTCTTGATGAAGCACAGCGTCATCTTCAACTAATTTTATGGAGAAATAGCGAAGCCGAGCCTCTTCGGACTTTACAGTTAGACACTGTTACCTACGGGACAGCTTCAGCTCCCTTTTTGAGCACAAGATGCTTAAAACAACTGGCCGATGAGTGTACAGACAATACGGTTGCCAATGTAATCAGACATGATTTTTATGTAGACGATTTGAATACTGGGTCAAATTGTAAAGGTAAACTGAAGCAAGTTGTTAAGGGTGTCATTGAAATGCTCAATAAAGGCTGCTTTCCGTTACGTAAATTCCGTACGAATACTCCTGACATATTTGACGACTTTCCAGTAGTTGATCAAAGTCAAGATTTTAGTAAAGAATCCACTGTCCTTGGTTTAAAATGGATACCAAGCACAGACAAACTGCAATTTTCGACAAAACCCGAGACAACCTCAAAGGTAACAAAAAGAATCATTTTATCTATGTCATGTAAAATTTTTGATCCTCTTGGGTTATTATCTGCTATAAATAAAATACCAAAAACAATTTTACAAAAATTGTGGATTCTAAAGACGAAGTGGGATGATCTCATTCCTAAAGATATTCAAATATTGTGGGAGGCTTTCATTCAAAATTTGTATCACTTGTCTACGGTAGAAGTGCCACGGCACGTAATGTCACGAAGTCCCATTAATATTGAAATTCATTGTTTCACTGATGCTTCGCAAGTCGCATATGGCGCCTGCATTTATATAAAATCAACAGATCAAATAAATTCAAAAACTCAAGTCCATCTGTTATGTGCTAAGGCGAGAGTGGCACCTATTAAACCGGAAATGACAATTCCTCGTTTAGAACTCTTAGGCGCGTTATTAGGAGCTCGGTTGTACGCTAAGGTGATGAACTCACTAAGAGTTGAAATATCACAGTCAATATTTTGGTGTGATTCAACCATAGTGCTAGGTTGGATAAAAACACAACCTAAAACACTCAAAACATTTGTCTGCAACCGGATTGAGGAGATCAGGCAACTTATCAGGAGGACTGAATGGCGTCATGTACCCACGGAAAGTAACCCAGCTGATTTAGCTTCCCGTGGTATAGCTCCGCAACAGTTAAAAGATAATCACTTGTGGTGGCACGGGCCTACATTTCTGGTGATGTCTCCTGATGAATGGCCTGCAGAAAGTGTAAGTCATGTTGAGCTACCTGAAACAAAATTAAGTTTTATCATACAATGTCGAGGAAATGTAATACCATTTGAAAGATTTTCAAGTTTATGTAAATTACAAAGAGTAGTTGCGTATGTCATGCGATTTATAAATAATAGCAAAAAATATAATACAAAGTTGCAAGGTAGTCTTACAAGTGATGAATTGAGTAAATCGTTACTTATACTTGCAGAACAATCACAAAAGGATTCTTTTTCTAAGGACATACATTCACTATCTACACACATCAAAAGTGTCTAGGGATCAACATATATTTTTGCAATAACTTTTCTCCTGATTGATATTAATTAAAATTTTCTTTAAGGATTCATCAAATAAAGTGTTTTCGTTTGTCACAGTAACGATAAACCAAGTCACCTTTGCATTAATAAAGAAATTTGCCATTTTCCTAATAAAGGGATATTTGACATTTGAACCACTAACACAAAAGTTCGAAAAAAAGACTGAAATAACAGTTTTCTCTAAAATTTTATTGGGTAACTTAAACAATTAATAATCCGTGTTTCTACCGCGAACACTAACAACACAAGAACATCAGTTTGGCATACTCAAAATGAGTTCATCCAAATCACGCTGTGGAATGGCCGCCCATGTTCGTTGCAACAACAAAAAAGGTCTTCTTGCGACTGGATACCCTCCATATTCGGCAGAGCTCTTCTCTGTAGCATATCCCATGCATGCTCAATCGGGTTCAAGTCTGGCGGCTGAGCAGGCCAGGGCAGGACATTGATGTTAGCTGCGGCGAGAGTCTGTCTTACAACTCTTGCGGTGTGCGGTCGTGCATTATCATGCATTAACTGAAATAAGGGGCCGATTTGCACTTGTAGAGGAACGATGACGTCTGATACAATCGTTTCAGCATAAATTTGAGCGTTGAGGTTGCCTCTGATCCAAATCAACTCAGTTCTTCCGCCGATCCAAATACCCGCCAATACCATGATGGTTCCACCACTATAAGGATGGACTTCCTGGCAGGATTTTAATCGCTGTTGGCGTCCAGGGGTTCTCCCGTGTCGTATACGTCTTGTATCCGGTCTCATACCAAAACGAGACTCATCAGAAAAGCACACGAAACGCCATTGTTCTTCTGCCCAATTTCTGTGTTCAAGAGCCCATTGATATCGAATCCTACGATTGTGCATTGCTATAGGTGGTACCCATAGCGGTCTTCGGGAATGAAGGTTCACTTCATGCAAGCGGTTTCTGACTGTTTGGTCGCTAATTAAGTTCCCTGAAGAGTGATGAAGCCTCACGGCTAACGTCATGGCGGTTATTGTTGGAGCTCTTCGAGTTAAGATTTGAATGTATCGGTCTTGTCTCCGTGTGGTGCAGCGATACCGTCCTCCATGGCGCTCAGCCACGGTACCGGTGCTTCGGTAACGTGTCCAAAGTCGACTGATAACACTCTGACTTGTATTCAGAGCTAAAGCCACAGTACGTTGCCGGGAACCAGCTTCTATCATTCCCACGGCTCTGAGCATTTCTTCCCTGCTTAAATGACGTCGCCGCTCCATAATAACGTTGGTTTAATCAGTAGTAGGGAAACAGTAGCACTAATAATGTCTTCAATGCGTTGTATGTTTTTATAGGGAAAATATTGACAGCTGATTTTCATCTTTTACTCGAATTTGATTCACAGTTCCTGATTCAAATTATGAAATGCACCAAAAAGGAACCATATAAATTTATAAAATCATAAATTTATTACAAAGCCACATCTCAATCTCAAGAAATCCGCATAAAAATGCTTGATCCCTAGACACTTTTGATGTGTGTACTTACCAGACATTAAGTAAAAGGTCCAACCTTCTATCACTAAATGCTTTCCTTGATAATCAAGGCGTCCTCCGTGTAGGGGGTCGCATACAAAACGCATATTATTGCCCTTATGGTAAAAAACATCCAATTTTAATAGATTCTAAGCATCCATTTACTAAATTATTATTTATCAATGAACATTTAAAATTGTTGCACTGTGGTCCTCTACAATTACTCAGCTCCTTGCGAGATCAATTTTGGCCTATTGGTGGTAAGGCCTTAGCAGCTAAAACTGTCAATAGATGTATTAAGTGTACTAGATTTAAAGCCAAATCAATGCAACCAATAATGGGAAACTTACCTTCACCACGTGTAACTCCGGCTCCACCATTTCAAACTTGCGGAATTGACTTCGCTGGTCCATTTTTTATTTCTAATCGCAAGGGTCGTGGTTCTCGTACAACAAAATGCTATTTGTGTCTTTTTGTCTGCTTTTGCACCAAAGCTTTACACCTTGAGGTAGTGAGCGATCTCACGTCAAATGCATTTATTTTATGTTTGCGACGTTTTATTGCACGACGCGGAAAACCTCAAACGATATTCTGTGACAATGGAAAAAATTTCGTAGGAGCAGATAGAGAGTTAAACAGACTTTTGAAATCGAGTCAACGAGCTATCGATGAGTTCGTTGCTGGTGAAGGCGTTTCTTTTAAATTTAATCCTGCGTACTCGCCCAATTTCGGTGGAATTTGGGAAGCAGGTGTAAAATCTGCTAAATTTCATCTCAAAAGAATCGCGGGCAATTCTAGTCTTACATTTGAGGAACTTACAACGCTCTTTGCACAAATCGAAGCAATATTAAATTCGCGACCACTGACAGCAATGTCAGCAGATCCTTCTGATCTATCTCCACTTACTCCCGGTCACTTCCTGATTGGCAGACCATTAACGTCGCTACCATCACCACCTGACTCACAAAGAGTCTGCATCAGCCGTTATCAATTATTAGAACGTCTTCGACAACATTTTTGGAAGCGATGGACACAAGAATATCTGTCAGATCTTCAGCAGCGAGTCAAATGGAAAACCACGTGCAAAAAAGTTAAAATAGGAGAATTGGTCATTGTCAAGGATGATCAAACACCGCCAATGAAATGGCTTCTTGGCAGAATCACTGCTTTACATCCAGGAAAGGATGGAGTTACTCGAGTAGTAGATATTACTACAAAAAAGGGAGTCATCAGACGCGCTCTCTCTAGAATTTGCGCCCTTCTGGATCAAGAATCCCACGAAATTCTTGAAAGCTCGGCTTTCAAGGGAGGGGAGGATGTTAACAATGATACCACGGCCGCCAACGAAAACTAGTAGTACCGCTGTACCGCAGCGGGGCAGGGTGCGGTGCGCGCGGGGCGCGCGTTCGTCCGTCAAGACAGTCTGTGATTCGACCTCTAACGAACACTAGCGTCATACAGTTGTTGTATTCTTATAACTATATTATTTTACCGTTAACTTGTATTTATAACTATTAAACTACAAAAGTCAAATAGAACACGCATTTTATTATTTTGGAGTCAGAACAATATCGCAAACATATCTAATCTATAGTAATATATAAATCTGAAGAGTTTGTTTGTTTGTTTGAACGCGCTAGTCTCAGGAACTACTGGTCCGATTTGAAAAATTCTGTTTGCGTTGGATAGCCCATTAATCCAGGAAGACTTTAATATTGGTATGATATATTTTATAGTGTTGAATAATTTTTTTAAGTAATATATGTTTTGGTTTACAATAAAGTATAACTTAGTATAAGAACAGTCTAAAAATCATACAGTCGTTCAATGAAGACGTCTAGACAGAGCAATCATGCGGGGTGTGAGGGACGAGACGCGGGTAAGCGGCACCCGAGCTGCGAACAAAACGATGTTCGTAGCTCGGTATCTACCATTAAGGGCTAACGCGTGTTTGTTTTTTTATTTGTTTGCTAAAAGAGCCATCCTTTTTGACATCCAAAATGGCGAACGTCATTTTTTTATAATTTGATATGAGTGTCTATTTTGAGTATAATTGGGATGCTTGTTGCGAAAAAGCCACCCTTTTTGAAATCCAAAATGGCGGATGCCAATTTAAATGTATATTAATATGATATGGGTATTAATTCCGAGGTGGATTGGGATGCTGGTTACGAAAATGCCATCTAAATAACTTAAATCTGTCTCGAGTAAAAAAAGCAAATTAATTGAATATAATACAGCTATCTATGTTGATCTGCAATAAATAAATAATTTCATAAATATTGTTTATTTGTGACAACCCTGGCCGATGAGTTACTGTCTAGACGATGTCGGCATTTTACACGAGATCAAAGGCGTCGATCTACTGTATGATTTTTATACTGTGGTATATGTATAAAAAAAAAAACCAATTTTATTTGTATAACATAGGTAGTGAATACAGTTCTTAAATTTATAAATAAATAAAGGAGACGGGCGAAATTGGGCCTGAACTGTACGCAAATGAGTTATTTGTCAATAATTTTCATTTATTTTTTTGTTTTCAATCATTTATTACTAATTCTGGATTCGTCAGAATAAAAAAGATAATATTTAATGAAATAATACTGACTTTCTTTACTTTCACTTTTCAACAATGTTACCAGATGAAATGCGAATCATTAATAAGTTCTAATCGATACATCAAATTATTACAAAAATAAAATTAAAAATGAATCAGTACATTTCTATAGATTCGTTTTAGAAAATCTTTTAATATAAGGTCTTAATTATATTACCTATTATTTACTTATTTACAAAAACATCTTAAAACAAATTGATCAACAGATCGATTTAATAATCAATTCAACTTTTTTATTATACAGGCAACAAAGTAAACTCGTGACAACGTGACGCCAAACGTCAAAAATTATTCCCTTCCGGGTTTGAACTTGTCGTAGTGGATATTGTATTTTATTGTATTTTTGTGTCGTTTTATATTATTTTGCGTCTTTGGCAACGTATTTAGGATTCTGACGGTTATTATTTTGTTGTGAGAAATGCGTGACTTATTTCGAAACAACTGTACAATGACGGACCAAAGTCTTTATTGCATCAATTGCGGCATTTCTCAGGGTAATTCTATCGGATTACGACAAATAGAAGCGGAAAGCATTCTTTCAGTTAAAGAGCAATGGGTTGCACCTCAAGTCGTAAGTATTTATTTAAAACTTATGTATTTAAATAACACTTCATATTGTGATAGTTTCCGAGTTTATTCCAGCAAGGATACCTATACATATATAGGTATATTATTGAAGTAAGTTTCAATAATAATATTCCTATATATATATATATATATATATATATATCACTCTATTGAACTTGATTTATTTATGTTCCAAGTAAGATTTGCAGTTTGATTATCAATTACGGAAGATAGTTCTTTTTATATGTTCTGCATCATAATTCTGTAATTATTATTTGTGGAAGCCGTAAATAACAATCCAATATTTTTTTTGAAAAGATACAGTTTTCTCACCGTTTTTATATTGTACAACAAACATATACAATGTTCTGATTCATAAATCTGTAATTATTATTTGTGGAAACTGTAAATAACATACTAATATTGTTGTAGGACAAAGGATCACATCATATTTGCCAAGGATGCAGAGATTTAGTCGTGAATACTTTGAGCACAGATGAGCAACTTCCATCTTCAATGACTGGACATCGCCAAGTGTGCGTGAACTGTGGATTTCAGTTTTGCGGGCAATATCTTATTTATTGCGTTCTGACACCGTTCAAGAAAGAAGAATTCATAGTCAATTCCTCATAGATACTGCCTCAGAATGTGAGTTTTATTAGGTTTAGTTGTTTTGTATTTGAAACTACCATATGGTAATACTACTATTCTCTATAGTTTATTAATTTTTTCGCACTAATTAAGAAATATCAGTCAGATTTAGATAATAATTTTTGTATATTATTGTCACATTCATGTGAAAGATTTGGAAAAGGAATAAATGGGATATGGGTTTACAAAGGTACGAACAAAAGCTAGTGTAATATAGTTAGGCAATGTAATAAAATGCAAAGAATTATATTGCAGCCTGTATTTGTTGTTAGTTGTAAGGTGTAGATAAAAGGAGACATACATTTTCCAGCACTGTTTGCATTCTCACCTTTTTTTACACAAAAGTCTCATGACAAAATTATTTTTCAGATTTCACTGGACTTTTTTGGATTGGACTGGAACATCTGGATCTTCAGCATCAGTAGATGTAACAAGTGAACATGATGAATCAACTTCATAGTCTAATATCGATGTAGCTAACAAACGAATATACAAAAACCAAAGACACCATGATCGTGAACATATTATGTATTCCTTTTTGCCACCGACTTCCGAAATTAGTTATATTTCACTTTGTGGTGCTTTTTTTTAAGTCTGTTGTATTTCTTTGTATAACATACCCTCTGCTTTGCTAGACTTGCCTTACAATGCATTTAAAGCACAAATCAAATCCAAGCTTAGTTTTAAAAGCATATTATTCCGTAAATGACACCTTTCTCCAGATTTAGCTTACTGACACATTATATGAGTTCATAGAATTTTCTTTTTCACAATGCATAAATATGTGAGCTGTCACGCCTTTTATACCTGGGGCTATTATTTAGGTAAAAGTTTTTACTTATTTACATTTCCATTTTAATGATATTTTATTTTTGTTGTTGCTTTACTGGTATTTTTGCGTGCCTAGCTGGCATATGATAAATAATTTCATTGTTGTGGTGTTTTCTTGTCTTCATTACTGTACCAACATAGTATTGTATAAAGTCATGTTTTTTTTTTTAAATGAACAGACAGCTGTGCTGCTGGGGAGTTTGTTCCGCTACTTCTTTTTTCTTCTTTATTCATATAATTTTTTTTTCACAATGCATAAATATGTGAGCTGTCACGCCTTTTATACCTGGGGCCTTTATTTAGGTACTTAAAAGTTTTTACTTTTTTACATTTCCATTTTAATGATATTTTGTTTTTGCTTTGTTGGTATTTTAGCGTGGCTAGCTGGCATATGATAAATAATTTCATTGTTGTTGTTTTCTTGTCTTCACTACTGTATGAACATATTATTGTATAAAGTCATGTTTTTTTTTTTTAAATGAACAGACAGCTGTGCTGCTGGGGAGTTTGTTCCGCCACTTCTTCTTCCCAGCGAAAGCACTAGGAAGTGTCGATGGGTGGGCGTTTTGGGGGACTGTCTTATGTAACAACGATGTTCAAAAAGTGCTGTATCTCAACCTATTTTGAATAAATGATTTTTGATTTTGATTCTTTTTTTTTTTGTTCATACCAGCACCTATGATGGCCGGGAGTTCAATATTGTCTCCCGATCAGGGCGTCATTTGCTTCGGCTAGAGGCGTGAGGGCGCTGAGAGTCCTGCTCACTCACGAGCTTCGCCACCTTTGCCAGCATTAATTGTATATGATGAATTGGATGATTAATAAATCGATATAAGAGAAATATGATTTTTATTCCTGCTTACTGTTTTCTATAATTAGATTGTAAATGGTTTTCCTAATTCTTTTTTAACCTCCTTTGTAACATTTAATATGCAGTTAAGCGCCGCCGGCCCTTTGGAAACCACACTCTCGATGTGTTAATGTCATAAAAATACATTCTGATAAAATCTAGTCTATAAAAAAGTCTGAATAATTATTTAATTATACCATAAGAGCGCTGACAGCTTGTAAGAAAACTTATAAAAACGCAATTGAGGTTAGTTTTGTGCAAGCTAATAATACCCTATTTCTTTTTTCTCCGAATCTGTCATTCTAAATAAAGTTTTATTTTTTAAATAGTAATAATATTGAAATGATTTAATGCAATAATCGTTGCTGTACAATCAGGCCCAACTTTGTATGAACTTTCGCCCGTCTCCATTTGTTCGAAATTCCACTTAGCTTCCTTCCTCTCTGTTTATTTTTGCTATAACTACTTATCAGGGTACACATTGTTCTCATATACAAACACATGTCATATGGAATGTAATAAAGATTTGGATTTGAATTTCATTAATGTTCCAAAAGTTTGGCAACAACGTAAATAACAAAGTGAATGTGAGATGTGTTGATAAACAGTCAAATTGAACTTAGTTTTTTTTTTTGTTTAGGGCTGTGATTTGTGCAAATAAAGCCGCTGATGGCCGGGCAGTGGTATTTAGCCTCATCATCATCATCATTATCATCAGCCTCTACTCGTCCACTGCTGGACATAGGCCTCTTCCATGGCACGCCAACAATCTCGATCTTGAGCAGTTCTCCACCAGCCACTACCAGCCACCTTTTTGATGTCGTCGCTCCATCTCGCCCAAGGGCGTCCTACGCTACGCTTGCTGAGACGCGGTCTCCACTCGAGAACTCGTATACGCCAACGGTTGTCGGTCCTGCGGCATATGTGACCAGCCCATTGCCATTTCAGCTTGCTAATCCTCTCAGCTATGTCAGTGACTTTGGTCCTCTGTCAGGTCACCTCATTTCTAATGCGGTCCTTCAGAAAGATGCCCAACATAGCCTGCTCCATAGCTCGCTGAGCGGCTTTAAACTTATGGACTAGTCTGACCGTTAGTGTCCCCGTCTCGGCTCCGCAAGTTTGACGGGTATGACGCATTGGTTGAAGATATTAGTTTTCAAAAATTGGGGTATGGGCGACGAAAATACCAGACGAAATTTATCAAATGCTGCCCATCCCAGCTGGATCCTTCTATTTAGCCTCACATACACCATAAATGTTTCAACCCTTGGATTATTAGGCAATTTTTATACGGGGCCATCCATAAATTACGTCACACAAATTTAATGATTTTTTGAGCCCTCCCCCGTAATTGTCACAGGTGTTCACATTTCTGAGACCCCCCCCTCCCTTCCTAGTGTGACGTCACATGTTTTGCAATTTCACATCGAAAAATTATTAAATTAAAACATCGTAAACAAAACAATTTAAACCGTATTGTCCCAAAGATAGAGTTAGATATATTTTTTAGTTTATAATTAATATTTCAAATTACACGATTACTACCTCTAGGTATATTAAATTTTGAAATGTGATGTCACGAAACTTAGTATCCCACCCACCCCTTGTCACACCATGTCACACTTTATTGACACCCCCCTCCCCCCTTTATGTGTGACGTACTTTATGGATGACCCCTACCCGGTTTGGCAATAAAAAGTATCAATTCAAAACTAAACAAAAACGAATCGTTTAGCATTGTTTAGTACCTTTAACAAACAAAATAACTTTGTGTATTTCAGCTTGTGAAAATCACAAATATACGGGCATTTGTGAGTTTCCAAACAAGCTCCATCAACATCGTAACGGAACTCTAAAACAAGATGGCGGATGCGAACAACAATCTCAATATTCCACCCCCCATACTTGAATAGAATCATCGCTCCATAAAACGTCATAAAGAATGAATATTCACTCCAACTAAAAAATTAGGTACGAAAAATGGCTGACTCAGCCGCCCTTATAAGTCAATTTCGAGATAAATTTTATAATCAAAGTCAATAATTTGGATTTATGAGATAACTTTACGAGAGGACTGATCGTAAATATAAAATAGAGCTAAAAGTGGGTAGATTTGAAAAAGTTTTGCGGTTTGTTATGGCGCCCTAGAGGGCAGTTGGTCGATGATATGGAATGTAGTAATAGGGGTAAAGTTTGAAATTACCGATTTGTACTGAAAATCTAAATTGTTTATTTTTTAAGTAATTTATTTAATCAAAGTAGTTACCTTTATTATCAATACATTGCTGCTATGTAATAGGAAGGTAGCTGAGAGGATTAGCAAGCTGAAGTGGTAATGGGCTGGTCACATATATCCCGCAGGGCCGACAACCGTTGGGGTAAAGGAGTCCTCGAGTGGAGACCGCGTGTCGGCAAACGTAGCGTAGGACGCCCTTGAGTGAGATGGAGGGACGACATCAAAAAGGTGGCTGGTAGTGGCTGGCGGAGAACTGCTCAGGATCGAACTTGTTGGCGTGCCATGGAAGAGGCCTATGTGCAGCAGTGGACGAGTAGAGGCTGATGATGATGATGAATAGGAAGGTCATTTATACCTTTGTATCATAACTCTAAGGATCCAAACTGCACAACCTGTGTGGTAGCATTTTGTACTGAGGAGAATCCTTCCTGTCAAGTAGATAATTGACCAAATTACGGAAAAAAATGGTTGTCCGTTGGAGCAATGTCTGGCGAACACAGAGGATGATAAATGGTTTCTAACTGCAGTTCCTGAAAGGTCAAAATGGTTTTTCGGGCTGAATGAGGTCTCGCGTTGTCATGGAGCAATAATGGTGAAGATCGATTCATGACTCAGGGCTGTTTTACTGCTGGTTTTACGAACATTATTCAGAGTTTGGCACAGTAGATATCTGCCGTTATTGCTTGACCAGATCGGATAAAACTATAATGAATGAATAAATAATATATATATATACGGACAAATCACACAGATTGAGCTAACCCCAAAGTAAGTTCGAGACTTGTGTTGGAATACTAACTCAACGATACTATATTTATAATAGATACATATATAGATAAATATCCAAGACTCAGGCCAATCAGGAAAAGATCGTATTTCCATCATGATCTGGCCGGGGATCAAACCCGGAGCACGTCACAGGCAGTCGTGATGACCGTTGCGCCACGGAGCCGTTCAAACGTTGGATAAACACCACGCTGAGACCACCAAACAGTTACCATTACCTTTTTATTGGTAAGTTTTGCTTTAGGACACTGTTGTGTCGCGGACAGGGAACGGTCGGTGCGGCGAGTGAATGCGTGGAAGGAATCGCTTGAGAACGGAGGTCTGAAACTCAATGTGGCGAAGACCGTGTACGTCTGCAATACGACAGACCTCATGTCTGTGCGCATAGGCGGAGACATAACGATACAAGCAGGAGCTGCATGTCACGGAGATGAATATGCTGCGGTGGATATGTGGAGTTACGCGGAATCACCGGATCGGTAACTCCCGCATCTGGGGCAGACTTCGTGCCCATGACATAGCAGACAAACTGCAGAAGGGTCGCCTACGCTGGTACGGCCATGACTTACGAAAACCGGCACGTTACGTGGGTAACAAATGTCTTGGCCATGGCGCCTCCACCAGACATCATGCCGGAACACGACGAATCGCTTGGCGGCAAGACTTTGTCTGGTGGGTGGTAACTTCTGCCGGCAGCCGATGTTATGGCCTACCACCATAATGTGAATTCAAAGAATCTATTGCAACAAAACAGCAATTTTATACTTTAACCCCTAATATTAGAATAGATTTACGTGTTTTTGAAGGGTGTTTGATGTAATGTGTTCCAAACTGAAGTGGCAATGGACCGGTCATATATGTAAGCCGTAGAACCGACAACCGGAGTAGACGTGTTCTTGAGTGGAAATTGCGAATCACCCTTAGGCTAAGTGGAGGGATGACCTTCCCAGGATGGCTGATAATAGCTTAATGAGAGTTGCTGAAAATCGTTTTGAATGCCGTGTTGTAAGAGAGGCATATGTCCAGCATATTCCGGCCTGTATGTATTAAGGATAGGTGACTACTACATGTATCGTGGTCCCAAGTGAAGCTGATGAGTTCAGCACAGTAATTACGTAACACACTACCAGTAGCAATGGGTTTCATTGTGACAGTTCAACAACATTCATTGCGTTATTTGCGTTGTTGAGCAGACACATTTATAGAACATATAGAGTAATGGATTAGCAATATGCTTCAAAATAATTCCAATCGATTGTAATAGTGTTACGCTTTTAGGGTACATGTTCTTAGGTCAGGGTTGCGGGTTGGTTAAAAAAGAAACCGTGGCCCTAGCGCACAGGCAAGTGAAGAAATACGGATGGGTAGTAAAAGTCTGACACGCCCTTCCGCTCCACCCAGAACGGGAGAAGTCATTTTATGATTTACCATCCCAAAAAAAAGGCTGTAGGTTCTGGGTTACATTTCCAGATCGAGCAACTCATTACTAGGTTTTCCCATGAGGAATTTATAAGTAACAGGAGTTTGATTTGTGCCGAGTTGATTGAATTTTAAATATTAATTGATATATACCAGTCCTAAGTCGTAAAAGTGGTGGCCTAGTGATTAAAACACCAGCCTCTAAAGTATGAGTGTGCGGGTTCAATTCCAGGTCAGGTAAGTAACCAATGTAACTTTTCAAAGTTATATGTACTTTCTAAGTATATCTTGGACACCAATGACTGATTAAAAGGTGAAGGAAAATATCTTGAGGAAACCTGGATGTTAAGTCTGAAATCGCCAACCCGCATTGAGCAAGCGTGGTGATTACGCTTAATCCTTCTCTGTATGGGAGGAGACCTGTGACCAGCAGTGGGACGATAAGAGGATGATAATACCAATCCTATATATTCCTACTTATCCTATCCTACTAATATTATGAATGGGGGAAGTTTATGAAGACGGATGTTTCTTTCTCTTTCACGCAAAAACTACTGAACAGATTTTGATAAAACCATACAGTAATATAAATACATACATAATACATATTCAGGCTGTTTGTACTACTGGGACACAAGCCTCCTCTCGGTGAGATGGAGTGGGCCGTAATCTACCACGCTGACCCAGTGTAGGTTGGTAGATGTCACATGTCTTCGAAGTTTATGGCTGTAGGACATGCCGGTTTCCTCACCATTTTTAGAGCAGTGGTGATGAAATAATTACATAAAGTAAAGCGCCTGACTGGGTTCGAACCCACGACTTACAACTTGTAAGCCGCGGCCTATACCACTAGGCCACCGCTGGTCTAATGTCTAATCCATACTAATATTATAAATGCGAAAGTAACTCTGTCTGTCTGTCTGTCGGTCTGTCTGTCTGTCTGTCTGACCTCTCAACCGATTTTGATGAAATTTGGCACAGACAATCTTTAGACCCTGAGAAAGAATATAGGCTACCTTTTATCCCGGAAAAAAATTATATTCCCGAGGGAAATCTAAAAAGCACGATATAACCGAACTCCACGCGGGCGAAGCCGCGGGCAGAAAGCTAGTCTTTAATATAAATGTATGAAAATAATACATGTAATATTTTTTATTCCCAGATTCGACACTTATAATAACCAAAGCACGGAGTTATAATTATATGTATAGTTAACAAAACTTATGATGTTAAAGTATTTATTTTGTACAAGTCATCATCATCTCAGCGTTAATCCCATTCACCACCCATTCACACCCATCAATTTTCAGCTTTGGAGTCGCCCGCTTTACCAGTCTAACTGCTGATTTTGGCTAAACTTCGATATTTTCCATGAAACGACTGCTATTATTTTGTACAACAACGAGAAGAAAAAATCAAAGGGCATCCTAACGGCCAATCTCCTTTGTCCCAACTAACACAACTTCCTAAACAAACCTACCAATTAAAAATAACATCGTAACCCCATTAATTCCCCTACAATTCCGCAGTTGACCCTCAAAGACTCGCGAACAATATCTGCCTTCAATTCTTGGCAGATTGCCAGCTCACAAGAATCCAATCATTCGCCTTCTAACGCTCAGTAATCAATCCGTAATACATTCAGCTAAAGTTGGTTACACACGTGAATGTTGGCTGGACAAGCTTGAAAGATCAAAACTTGGTAGCAGTGATGGTGACGGGTAAGTATTTTTCACTGTATTTTGTTTTCCCATTTACAAAGTGAATATGAATAGCCCAATAAATTTACCACCGCTGGGATACAGGCTTGCTGTCTCAGAGAAGGCTCTCGAGCGGGCTATAATTCAAGATTCAAGATATTTTATTTGTGAAAACGTGAGTGTACATACAACAGACCACGGAAGATGGTCAGATAATAAAAGTTCTGTCACGCCTTTAAAAATGGAATGCATTATAATAACTGTCAAAATAATGTCAACTAGCGGCCGCCAGCGACTTCGTTCGCATGGATTTAATTATGCTCCGCTCCTATTGGTCGCAGCATAATGTTATATAGCCTAAAGCCTTACTGAATTAATGGGGTATCTAACGAATAAAGAATTTTTCAAATCGGACCTGCAGCCTAATCGGCGAACACATCTTTGTCAAATGATTGCGACTAATTGGAATCAGTTGGTATCGTTCAGGCCGCTCATTGGTCCGTTCGGTCCAAACGATCCCATCTAGTCGCAATCATTTGACAAATGTGTTCGCCGATTAGGGGGCAGTAGTTCCTGAGATTAGCGCGTTCAAACAAACAAACAAACTCTTCGGCTTTATATATTAGTATAGATGCGCCAAATGTTGTTGTGTCGGGAGTTCGGTCGTGGAGGGTCTCCACATCAATATCCCTCTGGCGCAGCATCGTTGGTTGTGTTGTTGGGTTTAACATTGCATCACCTCGCCCAACTGCCGTCTTCCTTCCTATTCACTAAGTTTTTTAAGGGAATAGGCTTAATAAACTAGCGCGCTTTACTATCAGAGGTCATTTGATGATTTCACAAACAAGAACAAATGTCAGCATGGTTTGTCAAATTTTCGGCTAGTGTGTCGCCTAAAAGACATTGGAAAGTGGAAAATGGACCAAAAAAATGGTATACAATCCGGCAATTTCATTTCAATTAGCAAATGGCATTTCGAGTAAAAAAAGGTTTACGGCGCGCTAATTCCGTCTCATCCGATCAACAGGGATTTGGAAAAAAATCATTGTCAATCCATTTTTATCGACTAAATCTTATTTTTTAGGTTGATTCATTATTTGGAAATTGAATGGATCTAAGTGACATTTGCTGAGGTTATCTATAGGACTTAAATGTAAAGTGTTGAATCACATATTTCGATCGTACAGAACAATGAAATAACTATATGAGATTGCTTCAAAATGATTAACAGGGGACTCTACTGCAGAGGAATTTGGAAAATAGGTATTTGAAGAAACTATTGCCGTCGCGCTGCTTCCAACCTCTCCCGGTAAAGTGCGAAAAAGACAGTTGCAGCTCAGGCTGAATTTACCTACAAAAACGTTGACCAAAAAACGTTTCGTATTCCGCTGTTTTTCTTTTCAGAACACCACAGATCTCAATTATTTTCGTATCACAATTTTGTAGAAGAGTATACCTATGCTTTTATTATTTTCTTTTTTGTCAAAAACTTATCACGTTTGTCTAATAGTCGTCTGAACATTACGGTAAAAAGGGGTTATTTTTCGGGATTTTAAGTATCATATTTCATTTATTAATTAAGTTTCAAAAAAAATCAAATGATAGGGGCACATACAGTATGTTAACTAACAGAGGGCGTTCCCGTTAACCCGAAATAGTATAGCATACATACATGCTAAAAAAAATATTTCCATTCGAAAACAAAATGTTTTAAAATTTTTTCCAATATGAAAATATTCAATAAAATTTTTAAATTGACATGTAAAAGAAACACACTGTACACGCGAACATGAAAGACGGCAACGTCGCAATTTATTTATACATGACGACCACTATTTTGATTTAAAACAGGAGGTTTCAAATTTATTTCCAATTAGAATTTTTTTTATTCGGATTTTTTTATGCTTATTTTTCTATGCTGATATTTTTATTTTAATCTATTAATGATATATATTAACGAGTTTAAGGGAACGCCCTCTGTTATTTAACATACTGTATAATCACAGTGTAAAATTGTAGAAAAAAACATCCTCTAAAAGCATTATCCACGAAGAAAACAACGGAATGTGTTTATTTAGAGAAAGCACCACTAGAGTCCCCTCTTAAGGATTTCATTGACAAACAATTTTAATAGGTATCTATTACATCCTGAAAAAATGCAAGCTTATAATATATTGGCAAAACATCATCATCATCATCATTTCATCCGAAAGACGTCCACTGCTGAACATAAGCCTCTCCCAAGGATCTCCACGACGACCGTTTTCTGCGCCTCCCGCATCCAGCTGTTTCCCGCTACCGTCACTAGGTCGTCGGCAAAACATGGTTAATACATGGACATATTAAATTGTACTTTTAAATATTTGAATATATAATAAATAATAATTATCTACTTAAAAAAATTATAAATAAAATATTGATCCACTGATGTCGGGAGCAGGATCCAAACTACCGGTGGTAAGGGCTCCAGAATCAAGAAGTTAAATAAAAGAGTCCACTGCTAAATGATGCCTCTCCAGAAACACAAGCTTGTCTTCATCACATCGTTAGTAATTATATTCAAGAAGATGCGATAAAATATCAATGTTTTGTCGATGCACCGGTAACTAGCACTGTATTCGATTTGAGGCACATTATTATGCGCATAATAAACGTTTTGTTTCCAATGCCATTATTATTATGCGCATAATAAACGTTTTGTTTCCAATGCCATTATTATTATGCGCATAATAAACGTTTTGTTTCCAATGCCATTATTATTATGCGCATAATAAACGTTTTGTTTCCAATGCCATTATTATCCATTTTCCCTCTTTTGAAACTTGCAAGGGGTGCTACAAAATTTGTTAGATTTAAGATTTTCTGTTTATTTCTAAGGATGAATAATGGCACGGTGATCATCATGCTTCACAAAATGATGGTGTGGTGATCATGCTTCACAAAATCAAACTAAAATGTTCCTATTAAGACACAGGCCTCCTATTGGTGAGAGGGACAACCAGGTTTTGCAGAAGTAAGGAAAAATAAAATATGTATCTATACTTATATATAAAGCTGAAGAGTTTGTTTGTTTGAACGCGCTAATCTCGGGAACTACTAGTCCAATTTAAAAAATTCTTCTTGCGTTGGATAGCCCATTAATCCAGGAAGGCTTAAGGCTATATAACATCACGCTGCGATCAATAGGAGCGGAGCATAACTAACTCCACGGGAACGAAGTAGCTGGCGGCCGCTAGTATTCAATAATTGTGGTAAATAATATAAAAAATTACCAATGCAAGACGCACAGTACCTTCTCATATTTCTGCCCATATACCAATGCGAAGATGTGTCACATATTTTTTTTACTATTGCTTGGCTGCAATTCCGCCTGATGGTAAGCAGTGAAGCGATCGTTGATGGTAAAGCGCGCTAGTTTATTAAGAGCCTATTCACTCTAGCCTTGAAGTCACTTAAATTGTAATCAGACAGAAACACCGCCGTTAGCAAATTATTTCAGTCCCTTGATGTATGCGGTATAAAACACGAGGTGATATGCTTCGCCCGGATCGTAGCAACAACCTAAGGGTGGATACTTACCGTAAGATGGGTCGTCCAATGATGAAACGGAGATGGGGGAAATCATGCAATTACTACGCACAGTCACCAAAATTCATCCGTGCAGAATCATGCACTCAGAGGAACGCCGTATTAGTCGATATGGGCTCTGATGAGAATCCGTCGATGACTCGGAGGGACCATTCAGTCAGGAAGTCATTTACCCAGCCAGTCAGATCAGGAGAAATGCCGTACGCTAGAAGCTTACTCAAAACGCCAGTGTGCCATACCGGTCGAAGGCCTTGGAGACATATAGGGAGACGACAACCGCTTTCCCATTTTTCTCGAGGACCTCGCCCCACAAGTGAGTGGCATGCACTAGCAGGTCCCCAATTGCGGCGAAACCCGTTCTGTTGGTCACTGAGGAGACTGTTACCTTCCAGATATGCCAAGAGGCGAGTTTAACACACACTCCATGATGTTCCAAAGGGTCCTCTCGTCCGATCGCCAACCGGCACGATTTTTGCAGTTGGTGGGGCGGTCTTTCGTATGACTTTGTCTGGTGCCATTGGCAGCCGCTGCGGATATTTTCCCAACATTTTGCTATTTTTCTCGTACACCCTGATAGCTAAACTGTTTAAATTTTCAAAGAAGATGTGTTTTAGTTGCCGCTATAACAAAAAATAATAAAAATATTGTTTTTTTTTTTTGATACGGTTGACGTTGGAAGTCGGTGCAAAAAAGCAAAAATCAAAGACACCAATTACCGAAACAATTTTTTTTTTTGTATTTGGCAGTCGGTTAATACTGTAAAAAAAAAAAATTATGCGTTTCTTTTCAGTGTAAAATAAACCTATTTTTTTCCTACCATCATTAGTAGAAACTCTTTCAGCCCAACCTCGCTGACAGCTCCAAACATACCACACAAAAAAAGAAAATAAGCTAAATTTTTCGCTTTGTTCAGCATATGCTAAGTCGTCACATGTCAAGACATAAGACGTAAGGCTGATAACCAGGTTCCGGAACAGTGATGGGGTCGATAAACGCACATTCGTATACGGACACCTAATCAAAGCACGAAAACGGATTCATTTCTGATATTACATCGTTTCGGGTAGGGCTGTCAGCAAATTGATACTAAAAACGTTAAGGATTATTTGTTTTTCTATAAGATTTTATATTCATAAATCTCACAAAGCTTGCTGGGACACGGGCCTCCTGTCTTTGGGAGGGAATGGGTCATAATTTACCACGCGGATGGATTGGTAGATGACACATGTCTTTGAATTTTGTCCCAGGACATGCCGGATTCCTCGCGATGTTTTCCTTAACCGTTTTGAGAGTGGTGTAAATAACTAAAGCCGCCAGTCTGGGTTCGAACCGGCGACCTACATCTCGTAAGTCGGGCCGTTAGCGCTTGGTCACCGCTAATCTAAATTTTTCCAAACTCACATAAATTTGTCGTCATTTTGGGTTTTCAGTCTGATCTCACTATTCAGTATCTTTGAAGACCATAAAAATGACATGACACAAAAGCAATTTTAAAAACATAACATCGGCTGCCGGCAGAAGTTACCACCCACCAGACAAAGTCTTGCCGCCATGCGATTCGTCGTGTTCCAGCATGATGTCTGGTGAAACCGTACGGAGGACGGGTCTGAGCAGTTGTGTTGCGTTGTGTGGCGGGTATGATGCGCCAAATGTTGTTGTGTCGGGAGTTTGGTAGTGGAGAGTCTCCAGATCAATCTACCTCTAGCGCAGCATCGTTTGGTCGTGTTGGTCTTGGGTTTAACATTGCATCACCTCGCTCAACTGCCGTCATCCTTCCTATTCCTAAGTTTTTTAAGTGAATAGGCTTAATAAACTAGTGCGCTTTACCATCAACGATTGCATCACTGCTTACCATCAGACAGGCGGGATTGCAGTCAAGCACTAGTTGATAATTATTAAAAAAAAAACATGTCAACTGCAATCTGAAGTTTTTGTTTTGTCCTTTTTAACACCCTCCAAAACTAAATGAGAATTGATTTTCTGATGCCATAGCCATAAAAAAATAAAAAAAAAGTTTCATTGTAGTACAGTTTACCCGTATGGAAATGGTCATTGTAACACGACTTGGCAGGAATGAGTACCTACTACTGAGATATGACTTCTGGTTATGTATTAAGAAAATTACCAAACGGTCTTAGAAAATAGTTATTTGTTATACAAGAGTGCAAAGTTGCTTTTTAACCGCGTGTTCAATTTTGATGACCGAGCAAGCGAAGGATTCTAAAATTGAATCACGAGCGCAGCGAGTGATTCAAAATTATAATCCTGAGCGTTAGCGAGGGAATCAAAAGTACACGAGGTGAAAAATCTTTGCACTCGAGTGCAACACGTAACTTTTCATTCCACCTCAGCGAGGAAATGACTAAATGCAATAAAAAAATGTTTACAATCACAAGATAGGTACACTTTTATTTCAGTTTAGGTATTAATTACTACATTATGACAGGTAAGTATTACAGAATAATCTTTAAATTATAATAAAATAATACTAAAGCATAATTAAGAAAATTTTAAAGTAACGTTGCAGCAGTTATTTAAATTGAGTGTAATATTTTTGTTTGGTACTGTAATATTGGTGTTAGTCACTTGTGTACTGTTTTTCGGTAAACTGTCTGTCATACTTAATAGTTGTACCGATTCATCGGATTCCCTTGGCGTGAATGTTGGAGAGAGAGGGAGATGGTTAGGTGTTTCATAACGGCTTATTTTTGATGTAGAAGGGCCAGTCCAAGTTTCCGATTGAGGCTCTTTCAGTGTAATGGCTCCTACGATGCCTTCACATATTTTAGACTTATTTTGGATGGAATCCTCTATGTATCCCTCTACAACTGCATTGGTCTTCCAGCCTCCGTGGCGCTTAAGGGACAGGAGATCAGCTCCGGAATCAGCCAAAAGTGTGGCTGAAGTTCGTCGGAAACAATGACCCGTGTACAACAGGGGTTCTGGAAGTTCAAGAAATGTTGCTATTTCTCGTGGGATACTGCCAATTTTATTAGTACCCATAGGCTGTCTAACACACTTTCCATTGCGATACTGTAGAAAAAAACGATTGATTGGAGTGTTAGGCGGCCGTAAGGCTTGATATTTCTCAACAATCGTTACGTATTCCTTGCGAATGACAAAGTTGCGGTCTCTTTTTGTCTTTGTATTAGGTAAATTAATTAATAGTAAGTCATCTGAATGTTTCTCAATGTTTTTGACATTAAGTTGTGTTAGTTCATTAGTTCGACATGCTCCGTTTATTCCAATAATAAGAACAACCTGCAATGTAAAGAGTATTGTAGTAGATAAATGAATAAAATTTATATGAACGCATAATTATGCCTATCAACATTTACTAAGTATACTATTTAATCGAGATTAATATATGTACTTAAGTAGATACTGAATGTGCAACTGACTTACTTTTGCCGCCAAATATACGGAATCGGGTGCTTCGTTAGGAAACTTTTCAATATCAGATACTGTGAAAACCATCGATTTTTTTTGGATGATGACCAGATGAGGCTCTTTTTAAAAATGCTACTAATTTATGATAGGTATCGTTAAGTATGTCTTTTTTCATCTTTATTGTTGCTTTTAGCATCGAATACGTACTCCATAGAGTGCTTGCTTTCTTGTTCTCGGATAATTCTATAAAATATGCCAGCAAAACGTTTTCTGAGAAAGTTTTGGCTCCTTTTGCTAGTCGCCACGTGTTGAACATATCGTACTGTTTTAAATACTTCTCGCGTGATTGTTGAGGTAGAAAGCTCATTTGCGCATTATTAACAGTTTCAGTCAATTCTGTTGGCGTCAAACAAACTTCCTCGTCGCTAGAATCACTCATTTTAGTTTTTCACTTGTTTTCAAGTTTCTTTTTTTTAATATAAGGTTTAACAATGACGTGAAAAAATGCCGCGTAAAGAACCGCGTACAAAGAAAATTGAAAAAAGAACACCAAGAAGGTTCCGAGTCTGAGTTTTTAACAAATTAAAAAAAAGTTGTATGATATATTCGGCACCATAGAGGTAACAGTAAATAGGTTTAATGTTTTTTTAAATTTACAAACTTAGTGCACACGATGTTCTAAATTCAATTTACTTTATCCTCTAGAGAATAAAAACGGCTTTTCCAGTCAGATATTGAAGATTAAAAATACTCTTTCCGAGATGGTGGGATGAAAACGTTATTTAAACACCATATAATTTTCATAATTATTCATGTATCATTTGGACAGCCCTGCGCGATATTCGGCGGCCATATTGCAACAATTCCAACATGGAGACGTTCACAAATATTATTATTACAATTTGTTGTGTTTTTATGAATCTCGCGTCGCATAAGAGCACGAGACTCGGATGTAACTCTGCTTTCAATTACGAAGAAATTTTCCTGCGTAAGCTTTCTAGGTTTCACTGTGTAGCTATGTGTATGTACATTGTACATATGTATGTATACAATATGTAAGGAAAACCCCGTCCGACCCATAAGGATAATAAAGGTTAGGTAAACACATGACCAAATAAAATATGAAATTTTGCATAATAATAAAGTATAATAAAGTAACAATAGGTACTAATGAATTTTGAAACATTCTTTTTTTTCCGCGAATTAATTCCATCTTCCCCAAAATTTGGTAATTTAAAAAAAAGTGAGAACATCATTTTCGATGTATTATTATAAGCGCTGTGACCGCGTGCCGCGTGCCCTGCCCCCCTTCCTCCGCGCATGTATTGCCTACCGCACATGTATTAAATTACCTTCTTTGGTGAAGTAATATATACTTTAAGGGGATTTTTTAAAGTTTAGCCGACTTTGTAGGCATTAGTAGAATCAGTTATCAAAACCTAACAATACCTACCTTCACGGATCGGACAGGGTTTTCTTTAAATATTGTATATGTCTGTATTATAAGTATCTACTTAAAAACGAAGATCTTGAATTACGGAAGAGGGCGCTATCAACAATTAAAATAAACACGGCATCTCTACCAATATATAAAACTAAAGAGTTTGTTTGTTTGTTTGAACGCGCTAATCTCAGGAACTACTAGTCCAATTTGAAAAAAATCTTTTTGCGTTTCAATAGCCCATTAATCCAGGAAGGCTTTAGGCTATATAACATTACGCTGCGACCAATAGGAGCGGAGCATATAAAAAAAAAACATTACGAAACCTACTTGGGTGAAACCGCGTGGCGCAGCTAGTAAAATATATTTTAAAAATGTCAGCTACGCCAGGAACAATTGGGTAATTACGTAACACATTATCAGTAGCAATGGGTTTCATTTTGACAGTTCAACAACATTCATTGCGTTATTTACGTTGTTGAGCAGCACGCTCACAATATAAATAACGCAATGCATATTGATTTCAAACATAATTACTATGTGATACGCAATCTATACTATCCATACTAATATTATAAATGCGAAAGTGTCTCTGTCTGTCTGTCCGGCTTTCACGCGAAAACTATTGAACCGATTGTAAAAAGATTTGGTACACAGATAATCCCAGAGCCTGAGAAAGGACATAGGCTATATAAGATCCCGCTATGACCAATAGGAGCAGAGCAGTAAGAAAAAGTGTTGCGAAAACGGGAGCTATCGCGGACGTACTACATATTGCTCTCATTATTTTAACAGGCGCTTATTTTATATCAACTGAGCTCCTTTTTAATTTACGGGAACCACAGCGCGCTGTAAACTGAAGTCCACGCGGACAGTGTCGCGGGCAACAGCTAGTTGTGATTATAAATAAGCCTTAGTATTTAATTTAAACTTCAATGTAATATTGAATTTCTTTTTTCTCTATCTTTCATTGTGGATCATACATTGATACTTAAGATATTTTTTGCTTTTAGTGCTTCGGGTCCCGTTATCCTCCACGATACAACAACATTTGGCACATCGTACCCGGCACACATCGCAACACAACTGCTTAGACCCGTACGAACAGCTTCAGCAGACATCATAACTTAAAGTGGAGCCTTTTCCTCGGATGGGAAATCATCAAATAACGTCCCCAACCACAATAGGCACAGTGGAAAGGTGTGTAAGACTTTGACTGACTAAAACCCACCCGTGTTCCTTCACTTGTCTTGCACCAGGGGCTACGGTATCTCTTCCGACCAACCCTGACACAGGAGGCATCGGTCTACGTGGACCCCGTCACGATATACTGACTTTTCTTTGAGTTTCGCGTGAAACACAACGCGCCGTCGAGTCGGGGCTAGTTCTTACCGGGCGACGAGCTGCCCACTGCTCGTTGCCCGCAAGGCCGCGCCTCTGGGAGTCGGAAGTTCGATATTGTCTAAACCGGGGAGCCTAAAAACAACACTTTAGGCAATACTTCAAAAAGTGATTTATGGCTTGAATTCCAAGTTAATCATTAACAATTCCTTTAAATTTTATACAATAGTAACACATAATATGTAGCTTATACAATTTCCTTACATTCGATCCAGCCGTCCCTTGCTGTCCTCTCTAGCGACGCCCTAAGCCGAGGTTCGTACCCCACAGGGGGTGCCCTTAGTGCGTAGTCGCCCAATTTTAATTTAGTTTTAAGTGCCCCTGGCTAGAGGCTTTAATTTTAATTAAGGCATCCACAGGAAAGTCCGGTTAAGTAGTTACGGCCTCTAATGGCCAAAAAAAAAGAAAAAAATACAATTTCAATTTAATATCAAATATGACCATTTTTTTAAAATAAATTATAAACTAGCACTTGACTGCAATCCCGCCTGATGGTAAGCAGTAACGCAATCATTGATGGTAAAGCGCGCTAGTTTATTAAGAGCCTATTCACTATAGTCTTGATGACACTCAAATTTTAGTCCGACGGAAACACCGCCACTGGCAAATTGTTCCAGTCCCTCGATGTACGCGGTATAAACCATACTTTTATAATCTTTGATAAAATATTAAACAGATACGATATATTCTAACAAACTGAAAAAAAAAATGTGCCGAACACAGCAGCCGCACACATGCATATTTTTATTCGGCATACATTGGTACAGTGTGAGTGAGATCCCCATCTCTAAAGCATAGAGAAGAAAAAGATGGCTAGTGTTTGTCGTTTGCGCTGTTAGTGTTTGTCGTTTGTTTTTACGAGTGTATCGAGAGTGACTAAAGTGAGATACAGGACTTACTTCCTTTTGTACGCTTCATTTTTAGTGCGCTAATTACATATCTACCTTAGTTTAATATTTTATCAATGTTTATAATGATAATTTTATAGGTAAACAAAACTGTGAAACAAGTGAATTGGTTTGTGACTATTTCACGATTTGGATTATTATTCATAATGTTATCTTATTATAACTATGGCAAACTGATGGGAAGACCGGTGCTGGCAAATTGTTCTAGTCCTTCGATGCATGCGGTATAAAAGCATCGAGGTCGCTAATTTCAACAATTTTGACAGCACGGTTGCCATAGTGGCTAAGATATCGTCTGCTGCATTGCGTGTCGCTCGTTCGATTCCCGCACGGAACAAATAGGTACTTGTATGGCCTACAGGTAGTTGTTGGGTCTGTTTGTTTGTGTATGTGTGTTTAAATCATCATCATCTCAGCGTTAATCCCAGTCGCATCCGCTGCTTTTTTCAGCTTTGGAGTCTGGGGTCCGCTTTACCAGTCTAACTGCTGATTTTGGCTAAACTTCGATATTTTCCGTGAAGCGACTGCCGTCTGACCTCCACAACCCGAAGGCGATATCTAAGCATTGCAGTTAGACCAATTGTTAGACTTTGAGGGCTCCAACAACCCGTAACGACTGCCACTAGATGTTCGTATGGCAACCGGGACCAACGGCTTAACGTGCTTTCCGAGGCACGACCAGACCAGTGCAAATATTCATATTCATGCATACAAATATTTGCACTGTGCGGGGATCGAACCCGCGCCTCCTTGCGCAACGGCCGCGTTCGCTACCGCCACGCTACGGAGGCTGTCATACATGTATGTGAGTTTAAATATTTGTAAGTAAACGCACCCATAATATACGAGAAATACCTAGCTTGGGGTAACGTTTAGTTTACAAAAAAAAAAAAACAAAAAAACACGTAAGTATGGAAAATCCCGCAAACGCCGCAAAGATGATGGAACAGTGGTGGCGGAATTAAATCTTACAATAGGGTAGGTGACTAAAAAAAATACTAATTGGTCCGTCAGTCACATTTCCAAAAAATACTAGACACGTATTTTTTCATTTTTCATATAAACAAAAAATGAAGACGACACAGTGCGTTGAAAACTCGTGTGACGTCACTGCCACCACTCCTGATCTTTGATGCCTTTTATATTTGTCAATTTATATTGATTTGATAAAACAAAATATACGTATCCAATATTTTTTTTATAATCTGAATGACAGACTAAATAATCAATTTTTTTACCCAGGAAACATCCGTATTCCCTCGCACACTCTCCAAAATGCATCCTAAAGAATACCGAAAGGCTGGCTACTCTACGCCTATGTTCGACGTTTTATTAAGAGATTTTATTCGTTTTTTGTTTAGGAAAATACACAACAGTGTCAGTTTAGTCGGTAAAACGTAAAGACATTGATTGATTTCTTACTAAAGATCATCAGGGCTTCGCAGTACTTAATCGCCACCTACGCAGACTCAGGTGTTATTCTGTTACACAATGTTTAATTTATTATCTCCTTGGGATATACACTTGAGGACGTATAAAGGTCAATCCCCCGTTTCAGGCTCAGCAACGTGTTTGATGAAACCTGATCGAAGCAGCCTTGGCCCTGAAGCTTGTATTCAGAGAGCGACGTTGACAAATGGGTACGTGAATACAAAAATAAACAATGTTTAAGTACTTTGTTTACCTTATGGGAATATCAATAGGATAGTAAAGAAAATATTGGTACTTGTAGTTGCAAATAGCTTAAAACCAAAACGATATTTATGTGCGGTAAAACCAAAATATATACCTGACTTAAGGGTGGACTCTAGTGCCGAGGAATTTGAGAAATAGATATTTAAAGAAACTATTGCCCTCGCGCCGCTTTCAACCTTTCCCCGTAAAGTGCGAAAGGGACAGTTGCAACTCAGGCTGATTTTACCTTCAAAACACGTTGCGTCCGCTATTTTCTTTTTCAAAACACGACAGATCTCAATTATTTTTATATCAAAATTTAAAGGATGAATATACCTATGCCTCTATTATTTTCTTTTTTGTGAAAGACTTATCACATTTGTGTGATAGTCATCTGAACATCGCGGTAAAATTAGGTTATTTTTCGGGATTTTGAAACATCATATTTCTTTTATTAAATAAGTTTTCTAAAAAATCAAATAATAGGGGCACGTGCAATCAAGGTGTGAAATTGTAAAAAAAAAATCATTGCTCTAAAAGCGTTATTTACGAAGAAAACAGCGGAATAGATTTTTACGGAGAAAACGTCACTAGAGTCCCCTCTTAAGTTCCGCACTCATCGGTCGACCCATCTTCGTACGGCGAGTTTCCACCTTTATATTGGCAACTAGAGAGAATAGGCTCATAATAAATTAGTGGGTTGAATTACCATCAAGAATGCATCACTCAAAAAAATTGAGTAAATAGGCAGTTGAGCGAGGTGATGCAATATTAAACCCAACAACATGACCAACGATGTTACGCAAGAAGGAGATTGATCTGGAGACCATTGACGACCAAACTCCCGTCACAACAACATTTGGCACATCGTACCCGGCACACATCGAAACACAACTGCTCAGACCTGTCCTCCGTACGGCTTCACCAGACATAATGCCCGAATACGACGAATCGCTTGGCGGCAAGACTTTGTCTGGTGGGTGGTAACTTCTGCCGGCAGCCGATGTTATGGCCGACCACGAAGAAAAGGAGGAGGATTTCGAGCTAATGACGACCCGTAAAAACTGTCGAAGAAAATAACAGCCAAGACTAACGACTTAACGTGCTTCCTGAGGCACGGCGAGGTGGTACATAACAATGGTCACCCATCCTTGAAAAAACCGCGGCGAGCATAGCTTAACCTGATCGATCGAACAGTGCGGCTGTAATTCCTTAGCCACAAGAACCTCTTTTAACACCAAGGTATAAAACGTGTGTTGAATAAGGCCTCTGATTTTTATATTTATCTGCGGTGAACCGTGCCAAAAACGGAACGCGACCATAGAATGTGTTTCTTCCTCTGACCACTGCACGGCGAAGCGAACTCGCTCCCTGTCGAACTGTCAAGCTAGCAAGTCATGGCCGCGATCATCTATCGGACACGGGAAATGCAATTAGTTTTAAGTATTTAAAGTAACCCTCGGAGGGATTTAGGCCTTAAATTCAAAATTAAAAAGTTATTGAGTCTGCCAGTGAATTGAGTCGACGTGCGTCTTCTCGTGATCTGGTCTGGTGGTCTACGAACTCCGCATCTGTAGGTTGGAGGTAACTGATTGCTGCCTTTAGTACCTTAATCAGAGAGATATACTCCGAAGGCATCATCTATCGTATAATTGGGTTGTGTCCTAAAAAATAATTCAATGTCCATCAGATAGATTTATAAAAAATATTGAACACGTATTTTTTATTTTTTCTTTCATTCAAATACTTAGGACGATATATTGATTGAAATGTCGCATGACGTCACGCCGTGGTACAAAATATAACACGGCGTGATGTAATTAGCCCCCAGTTCATAACTTTAATACGCTATATCTCAGTAGTTTTTGGTGAATTCGACAAAATAAAAAATACGGGCATTATTATTATTATTATTTTTTTGTTATCTATAAAACGGATTATTTACTTTTTTGATTTTCATACCTTGGATACATCCCTATTGCTTATAATTTCTAATATATTACTATCCTAAATACAATCCACTTGAATCTTGTTTAAATTCTTTCCTGGCTGGCACGTTTCCGCTAGAACGTGTATTTAAATTTTTTGTTTTATTTCTATTGATTCCGTTAATAGTTTCCACTCCCAATTTTCTACGAGAACACCTCTATTTTGTGCACTTCTAATAGAGAGACTCTTCGTCGAACAGTAAGCCACGATATGGCTAGCCCTTTCACTGAGACCACGAAACGACAAACTTAATATTGAACGCTCTCAGCACCTCTCAAACTATAGAATGCCGAGCTCCAAGCCGATAGTCTACACGGGTTTAGTGGGCGAAATTGGAGGGCTTCCGTAGTTCAAAGGCAAGCGAATAAAGGTCTACTTCCATTTCCCTGATTAGTTCATCGGTTAAAGTATAGCAGGGTTTTAGTATGTTTAGTAAATTGGAAGTAATTGTATGATTATTACGCTCAAGATGGAGCCAAAGTAATATCATTATATGAAATGAACATAAACACAAAAAAATGTTTTCTCGAAAAGTTTATTTACGTATTGAGCTTATAATGGTCCCAGTCCTGGGCAAGCCTCTCCTCGGTGAGAGGGAGTGGGCCGTAATCTACCACGCGGGCCCAGTGCAGGTTAGTAGATGTCACATGTTTTCGAAAATATTGCTATAGGACATACAACCGGTATGAGGGCTATGCTTGGGGTTTCACTGCGCGATCGAATCAGGAATGAGGAGATCCGCAGAAGAACGAGAGTAACCGACATAGCCCGAAGAATTGCAACACTAAAGTGGCAGTGGGCTGGACACATTGCCCGTAGGACCGATGCCCGATGGGCCCGACGGGTTCTCGAGTGGTGACCACGCACCGGAAGACATAGCGTGGGTAGCCCCCTGACAAGGTGGACTGACGACCTGGTGAAGGTCGCGGGAAACCGCTGGACGCGGGAGGCGCAGGGCCGGTCGTCGTGGAGAACCTTGGGGGAGGCCTATGTCCAGCAGTGGATGTCTTTCGGCTGAAATGATGATGATACAACCGGTTTCCTAACGATGTTTTCCTACACCGTCTTGAAAGCATTGATGAAATCATTATCATCAACCTTTTTATAGTCCCATTGCTGGGCAAAGGTCTTCTCTCATACAGTGAAGGATTGAGCGTAATCATCACGCTTGCTCAATGCGGGTTGGCGAATTCAGGCTTAAAATTCAGTTTTCCTCAAAATGTTTTCCTTCACCTTTTAATCAGTCATTGGTGTCCAAGATATTCTTAAGGTGATAAAATAATTTACATAAATTAAGTCTCGGCTGGCACCATAGGGCCAGTGCTTTTAAAATTATTTCAAAAGTGTTAAATTGTTGATGTTAAAACATGCAACCATTCTTTCTTCACGCACATTCAAATTTCCCGATTCCTTCCCATTTGATTCCATATGCTTCCTAATTCCATATCTTTCTGGCTTAAAGCCCTAGAGACTAAGCCAGAAAAATCTTACAAAAAAACCAAAACCAACTTCTCTCTGCTTCGACACTTCACCATCAAAAAAACTCCACTAACTACACTTCCTCGGTGGTAGGCCATAACATCCGCTGCCGGCAGAAGTTACCACCCACCAGACAAAGTCTTGCCACCAAGCGATTAGTCGTATTGATGATGTCTGGTGAAGCCGTACGGAGGACGGGTCGGAGCAGTTGTGTTGCGATGTGTGCCGGGTACGATGCGTCAAATGTTGTTGTACCGAGAGTTTGGTCGTGGAGGGTCTCCACATCAATCTCCCTTTGACGCAGCATCGTTAGTCGTGTTATTGGGTCTAACATTGCACCACCTCGCTCAACTGCCGTCTTCATTCCTATTCACTAAGGTTTTTTTTAAGTGAATGGGCTTAATAAACTAGCGCGCTTTACCATCAACGATTGCATCACTGCTTACCATCAGGCGGGATGGCAGTCAAGCGCTAGTTTATAATTAATAAAAAAAAAGAGCTACAAATTTGCACGCCGGCCGGCGAATATAACCATTCTTTAAATCACTAATTACTCCTTGAATCCAACAACCAAACTGAACAAGTGGACGTTTATGGAGGCCTCCATCACAACCCGGAGAGGGCATCGCTGTATATTTCAAGTCCTTTTCCATTTTTGTATTTGCTTGTGTGTAATTTCCCAAAATCGCGCCTAAGAAACGCAGTTCAATTGTCGAAGATTTATCAGTGTACCTTATCTAATAGTTGACATGAAATAATCAAATAAGTTCGTCCTGAGTTGATGCATATTAAGCTCATTTAACGGCATTTTAAACAAGTCTGGTGCCGTCAGATCTGTCGATTCGGCAAACGGGAGATCACGCGCCCGGAAATTGGTGTTTCACTGTCTCCGGCTTCGTCTGTATTGTGTGCCTTTGCGTATTGTTGTTGCTCCATTGTATTGTCAATTAGTTCTTTACCTATGAACAGAATAGGGAAAGGGACGACTTTCCCGTTCGTGGGAACAATATTTTGGTTATTTTTCAATACAAAACGTTGGTATAAAGGAAAATTCAAGACTTGCATCATAATCGTATAACACACTATTAAGATACATTTTAATAAACTTGAAGCACATTGCTAATCCATTACTCCATGTGTGCGAGAAATTTGTCTGCTGAACAAAATACATAACGCAATGGATGTTGTTGAACTCTCAAAATGTAATCCATTGCTACCGATGTTACGCAATGAAATAAAATGAAATCGTTTATTATGCAAGCAGGATCACTGATCACTTTTACACGTCATATTTTTTAACTAGCTGGAGCATTATATTTATTTTATACTAAGTTTCCGCCCGCGGCTTCGCCCGCGTAAATTTCGGTTATGTCGCGCTTTTTAGATTTCCCTCGGGAACATCAAATTTTTCCGGGATAAAAGGTAGCCTATGTCCTTTCTCAGGGTCTAAAGATTGTGTGCTTTCCGCCCGCGTCTTCGCTCGCGTTGTGTTCGATTATATCGCGCTTTTTAGATTTCCCTCGGGAATATCATTTTTCCGGGATAACAGGTAGCCTATGTTTTTTCTCAGGGTCTAAAGGTTGTTTGTGCCAAATTTCATCAAAATCGGTTGAGAGGTTTAGGCGGGAAAGCGTAACAGACTGACAGACAGAGTTACTTTCGCATTTATAATATTAGTATGGATTATATTTCATAACTGACTACCTCTGAGAAGAAAAGCCGAAACAAACTCAGGGGTCATCGTCTTTTTCAATTAGCCTACCGGATACTTTCACTCTAGCTAGCTACTTCAAAATAAAACCTGTATGCACCAACCACTAACCAGATACTCGTCATATGACGTCATTGCATAGTACTTGTTTATTTTTATAGTTTGCAGCGCAGGAGCCTTTAATTGTCCCAGCGGATGACGTCACGGTTCGCATAGTATGGAGCTGACAAATTTATGGTTAACTGCGGACTTTTTGGGAAGAATGTGGTTATTTATGGTTGAGAGAGGTAACTTGTGTGCTAACTGTGTGATGCCTGCAGCTTCACTAATAAGTTAAGCTGAAGAGGTTGAAATATAATACACGTCCCATTCCCAAAGGGCCACAGAATTTAAGATGTTTAATCTATTTCTCTCCATAGCTCGCTGAGTGACTTTAAACTTATGGACTAGTCTGACCGTTAGTGTCCACGTCTCGGCTCCGTAAGTCATGACGGGTAGGACGCACTGGTTGAAGATTTTTGTCTTCAAACATTGGGGTATGGGCGACGAAAATACCCGACGAAGTTTACCAAATGCTGCCCATCCCAGCTGGATCCTTCTATTTGCCTCCTTCTCGAAGTTGTTTTTCCCTAATTGCAACGAGGTGATCCGACAGAGGACCACAGTCACCGACTCTGGGGTCTGAATGACCTGAATTTTCTGAATGATGAATCTAACTATTCCAAATACTTTTTCTATGGTTTCAACGTTTTTTTAGAGTTTTTGTAGAAGATAAATATCGTGCGGAAGCCAGCTTGTCCAAAAGGCAAAACTTCGAAGACATGTGACGTCATCATCATCATCATCATCATCAGCCTTTACTCGTCCACTGCTGGACATAGGCCTCCTTCATGGCACGCCAACAAGCTCGATCCTGAGCAGTTCTCCGCCAACCACTACCAGCCACCTTTTTGATATCGTCGCTCCATCTCGCCCAAGGGCGTCCCACACTACGTTTGCCGAGACGCGGTCTCCACTCAAGGACTCGTTTACCCCAACGGTTGTCGGTCCTGCGGCATATGTGACCAGCCCATTGCCACTTCAGCTTGCTAATCCTCTCAGCTATGTCGGTAACTCTGGTCCTCTGTCGGATCACCTCATTTCTGATGCGGTCCTTCAGAGAGACGCCCAACATACCCCTCTCCATAGCTCGCTGAGCGGCTTTAAACTTATGGACTAGTCTGACCGTTAGTGTTCGTTAGAATCATTAAAATTTTGTCGTCCTCCGTGGCACAGCGGTCAACACGCCTGCCTGCGACGTGGAGGCCCTAGGTTCGATCCCCGGCCAGGTCATGATGGAAAACGATCTTTTCCTGATTGGCCTGGGTCTTGAATGTTTATCTATATATGTCTATAATAAATATAGTATCGTTGAGTTAGCATCCCATAACACAAGTCTCGAACTTCGAGGCTCTAAAGCTGAAAAAAAAGCTTCGGATGCGACTGGGATTAACGCTGAGATGATGATGATGAACACAAGTCTCGAACTTACTTTGGGTCTAGCTCAATCTGTGTGATTTGTCCGTATATATATATTTACTAGCTTTCCGCCCGCGGCTTCGCCCGCGTAAATTTCGGTTATATCGCGCTTTTTAGATTTCCCTCGGGAACATCAATTTTTTCCGGGATAAAAGGTAGCCTATGTCCTTTCTCAGGGTCTAAAGATTGTGTGCTTTCCGCCCGCGTCTTCGCCCGCGTGGTGTTCGGTTATATCGCGCTTTTAGATTTCCCTCGGGAATATCAAATTTTTCCGGGATAACAGGTAGCCTATGTTTTTTCTCAGGGTCCAAAGATTGTCTGTGCCAAATTTCATCAAAATCGGTTGAGAGGTTTAGGCGGGAAAGCGTAACAGACAGACAGACAGACAGACAGACAGACAGAGTTACTTTCGCATTTATAATATTAGTATGGATTAGTATGGATTTATTAAAGTCACATAAACAGACAGCCTGACCCGGAATAACTATAAGCCATACTACTATTTGTTCCGTGCAGTTCCGTGAGATTAAATCCTTGACACGCAACGCAGCAGTCATCGTCACTGCACCTGTCTTAAATTTCTGTATTTAATGATATTTTTAAACCCTATTTTTTTAATTTTGGCGTGGCTAGCTGGCATATGAACACAGCGGTGCCGCTACGGAGCCACCGCCACTTCTTCTTCCCAGCGAAAGCACTAGGAAGTGTCGAAGGACGAGCGTTTTGTGCAACTGTCTTATGTAATATTAGATGCGCCTCGCGGTTTCACCCACGTGTTTTTTATTTACCCCACTCCTATTGATCGCAGGGTGATGTTATAACCCAAAGCCTTCCTGGATTAATGGGCTATCCAACGTAAACAGAATTTTTGCAATCGGACCAGTAGTTCCTGAGATTGGCGCGTTAAAACAAATAAACGAATTTTGACTCATCCAAATAATAAAACACACAGCCTTATCCACCTTACTCCACCATGTACTCGCTATTGGGTATTCAAATAATTTCGTAAAAACAATAGTCTCTGCTCTATAGTAACAATGTTACCGGTTTTTTGCCGTTACGTCGAAAATGCAATCAAATTGTATTTTCAGCACGAAATAACTTGGTGACTCTAATTTTCTTTTATCTATACTAATATACAGTATGTTAAATAACAGAGGGCGTTCCCTTAAACTCGTTAATATATATCATTAATAGATTAAAATAAAATATCAGCATAGACAAATAAGCATAAAATAATCCGAATAAAAAGAAATTATAATTGAAAATAAATTTGAAACCTCCTGTTTTAAATCAAAATAGTAGCGCGGAATAGTATCTACCTAACGTTGCATTGCCCAACACACATCAATCAATTAGATCTTAACTCGCCGCCGCATACGCGGCTCGTCATTCATAAATAAATTGCGACGTTGCCGTCTTTCATGTTCGCGTGTACAGTCTGTTTCTTTTACATGTCAATTTAAAATTTTTATTTAATATTTTCATATTGAAAAAATTTTAAAAAATTTTGTTTTCGAATGGAAATATTTTTTTTTTAGCATGTATGTATGCTATACTATTTCGGGTTAACGGGAACGCCGTCTGTTAGTTAACATACTGTATAAAGCTGAAGAGTTTGTTTGTTTGTTTGAACGCGCTAATCTCAGAAACTCCTTGTCCAATTTGAAAAATTCTTTGTGCGTTGGATAGCCCATTAATCCAGGAAGGTTTTAAGTTATATGCATAAATAACCCCACGCTGCGACCAGTAGGAGCGGAGTATATACTGCTCGCGGTTTCACCAGAGTTTTTTATTTAAAAAACTCGGGTGAAACCGCGAGGCGCTAGTAATTCGTAAATACGGTCCTCGATTTGCTCGCTCGTGACTTGTGGGCATTCATTTTGAGTATACTTTTTGTTGGCGGGATGAGCAAATCTGGACATAGATAGTTAGAAAAAGATTCGGCCGGGGGGACCGGACACCTTTTCTTGTACCCGCTCACTCTTCTAACTTCTAAAAGACCTATATAATTCCAGGTCATAAAACTTTCTGCCAGGCCCGCAGGTTCTTCGAAAGACCCCTGTGGCTCCTGGAGGACAGGCAAGTGAAGAAACACAGGGTGGGTTTTAGTCAGTAGAAGTCTGACACGTCATTCCGCTCCACCCAGGGCGCGAGAGGTCATTTAGTGATTTTCCATTCTCAAAAAAGGTGCTAGTGCTTTTAGAGCATTTTCAAACTCTAATGAGCATGAATGAAAGAATTCGTTGTGAAATTAATGAGTTTGTCAGTGTCCCTTATGTGGTTTGTCGTAGTCGTTTGATGGTTAACCAAACTCATTTTTTTTTTAGTAATTATAAACTAATACTTGACTGCAATCCCGCCTGATGGTAAGCAGTGATGCAATCGTTGATAGTAAACCTCACTAGTTTATTAAGCCTATTCACTTACAAAACTAAGGATTAGGAAGGATGACCGCAGTTGAGCGAAGTGATGCAATGTTAAACCCAAGACCAACACGACCAAACGATGCTGCGCTAGAGGGAGATTGATCTGGAGACTCTCCACGACCAAACTCCCGACACAACAACATTTGGCGCATCGTACCCGCCACACATCGCAACACAACTGCTCAGACCCGTCCTCCATACGGCTTCACCAGACATCATGCCGGAACACGACGAATCGCTTGGCGGCAAGACTTTGTCTGGTGGGTGGTAACTTCTGCCGGCAGCCGATGTTATGGCCTACCACCGAGAAAAATTGGAGGTTCTTAGCTTCCCTGGTTTCAGGGCTGCAAAGCCTCTCTGTTATTCTTCTAATTATTTTGGTCTTCTATAAAACTCATTCTGGTGAGTGTGCAAGGGAATTGTATGATTTAATTCCCCCATATCCGTTCCACCATCGGACGATCCGTCGTACGGCAACTTTCGACCCTCACGTTGTTAACACCACTACGATCCGGACGAAGCGTTTCGCTTCCTCTTTTATACCACGTACATTGAGGGACTGAAACAATTTGCCAGAGGCGGTGTTCCCGTCACACTACAATTTGAGTGTCTTCAAAGCTAGAGTGAATAGGCTCTTAATAAAGGCGCTTTACCATCAACGATCGCATCACTGCTTCCCATTAGGCGGGATTGCGATCAAGCGCTAGTTTATAAACTACTAGCGGCCACCGGCGACTTCGTTCGCGTGGAGTTAGTTATGCTGCACTCCTATTGGTCGCAGCGTGATGTTATATAGCCTAAAGCCTTCCTGGATTAATGGGCTTTGTAACGCAAAAAGAATTTTCCAAATCGGACCAGTAGTTCCCGAGATTAGCGCGAACAAACAAACATACAAACAAACAATTGCGGGCTTGGATCGTGACCCACGATGTTGCTCCAGTGCGTGTTGGCGGATTGCCATAGAGTCGTTTGCTTGTAGTGTCCATAAGTAGACCAGCCGTTGAGGCGAGGTAGTGTCCAAAATTAAACGTTTACGGTACGGCTAAATCTACCTGTGAGTCTGGAGTACTGTGTGTCTTTTAGTCTGTTCTAAATCAAATTTTTCTTTTCTTTCTTTCTTTCACTCAATATAGGGTTCCGCATAAAACAAACAAAATCGTATACCAAACACTTTCTCCTGAAAGGCAGTAAATTAAAAAGTAAAAAATTCATATGAGATCCCTCTGTAAGGCGGAGGGCGATAGAAATTAATTATTTATGTGTAGGTACTGAACCCAGTGTGCTATTACTGTTACTTTTAAGATACTGTGTTATTTGTATTTTAAGGTTCTTGTAAAACTATAACAACTATTGTAGGTACTTCTTTCTACCACCTAACTTATCATTATCATCATCATCTCAGCGTTAATCCCAGTCGCATCCGAAGCTTTTTTCAGCTTTGGAGTCTGGGGTCCGCTTTTACCAGTCTAACTGCTGATTTTGGCTAAACTTCAATATTTTCTGTAAATCGACTGCCGTCTGACCTCCACAATCCGAAAGCGATATCGAAGCAATTCAGTGAGACCAATTGTTGGACTTTTGAGGGTTCCAGAAACCCCTAACGACTGCACATTAGATGTTCGTATGGCAACCGGGACCAAGGCTTAACGTGCTTTCCGAGGTAAGACCAGACCAGCGCAAATATTCATATTCATGCATACAAATACTTGCACTCGTTCGCTACCGCTACGCCACAGAGGCTCACTACCTAGGCTGTGTCTACCACCTAACTGGTGAGACTTTTACAAAATCGGCACCGTTGTCGATATAATCTGTAAAATTTACCCCGAAGATGAAGTGAGAATTGTCAATTGTGTCAACGCTAGAATTAGTTGCAATGATCAGTGTGCCAAACTTTGCAAAAAGGGGTATTATAAAATCACAGATTATTTAGAAGAAAATGAAGCTTGGGACTGAGCTGCTCGCTGGTCTGCTAAGCATTGTTATTAAGCAATATGCGTAATTATGCTACGATTGTGACATTTGAAACACTGTTTTTTTAAATCCCGTAAATTGTTGTAAGCATTTTCATTTTTAATGTCTGGACTTGGCGATGACCTTGAGTTTGTTTCGGCTTTTTCTTCTCAGAGGTAGTCAGTTAGGAAATGCCGGCTCCAGCTAGTTTAAACAAAAATGACGTGTAAAAGGGTTCACTGATCCTACTTGCATAATAAACGATTTCATTTCATTTCATGACAACTCACTCCACGCTCGTTTTTTTTGTGGATGGGAAATCATGAAATGACCTCTCCCGCTCTAGGCGGAGTGGAAGGGCGTATCAGACTTTTACTTACTCTAAAACCCACCCGTGTTCCTTCACTTGCCTGTATGCCTAAGCCACGGTTTCTTTTTTAACCAACCTGCAACCCTGACCTAGGAGGCATCGGTCTTCGTGGACCCTGTCACGATGTGCTGACATCTCTTTGAAGATTGCGTGAAACACAACGCGCCGTTGACGTGGACGGCTAGCTGCCCACTGTTCGCCGCCCGCAAGCCCGCGCCTACGGTGGCTGGGAGTTCGATGTCGTCTCCCGACCAGCGTCTCCTGCGGCGGCTAGTGGCGTGAGCGCGCTGGGATACCCGCTCCCTTACGCTCTCCGCCTCCCCCCCTTTTCAGTCTGCTACGCAAAAGGTTGTAAGGACCCTTGTACTTACAGTAACACCTGTAATTCACTGGCTCACCACTACACTCGTATCGCAAGCAGCACGCGTCTAACCTTGACCAGTGTCGGTGACAGACTACTAGATTGACAGCTGTACTTCGATTACAAGTGTACATGAGACAATGTTAGTATGTACCTTTTAGGAGATACAAACACTACAGAGGTGATTACGATAAAATTTACGGTGCTATACTACTAGTAATATTAAACAGAAAATTATCTGAACTGAACTATTTGAATTTAGTTACAAAATCGCATAGCTGCTTTGATTCTGTTCCCGTAAAGTACTATCTAGACTATATTAAAGCCAGGAATTTGAGATAGTTGGCAAGTTAGGACACAACAAAATGTCATACTCAACAAACTTCAAATGACATTCTAACTAAAAACTTTTCAGGACCTTTTCATTACAAATGGTCAGTGAAAAATCAACTTAGAATACATTATACTAAAGTTGATAACTAATTACGTGGCGATGGAATGTAATTAGTTGAGATTAACATACACACACACATTTATGTAACTATGTCACAACACTTTTATTTGATTCTCTTTGAGTTTTTCTGTCATTTGTATCACTTTTATTATTATTGAATGAAAACTCTGTAAAAAAAATAGCATATCTGTGTTTGTGTAATTCTTACGTATGGGTCTCGTGTGTTGCAGCTGAAAATCAGCGTCAGATGGCACACCTTGTGCTGTCATTCGACATTATGCTGAGCTGAGGCCCTTTTGGCATTATAATCTTTGTTTTATATTTTTAGGTTCTTTTTTTTAATAATTATAAACTAGTGCTTGACTGCGATCCCGCTGATGGTAAGCAGTGATGCAATCGTTGATGGTGAAGCGCACTAGTTTATTAAGCCTATTCACTTAGAAAACTTAGGAATAGGAAGGATGACGGCAGTTAAGCGAGGTGATGCAAAAAAAAAGGTTAAACCCAAGACCAACACGACCAAACGATGCTGCGCTAGAGGGAGATTCATCTGGAGACCCTCCACGAGCAAACTCCCGACACAACAACATTTGACGCATCGTACCCGCCACACATCGCAACACAACTGCTCAGACCCATCCTCCGTACGGCTTCACCAGACATCATGCCGGTACACGACGAATCGCTTGGCGGCAAGACTTTGTCTGGTGGGTGGTAACTTCTGCCGGCAGCCGATGTTATGGCTTGCCACAGAGAATGGGTGTATTTCTTTTGCTGTAATGTCAATAAACGCATTTTTACTTTCTTTTCTTTCTAGATTATGAACACTGAATTAGTGTGGTAGATACACGAGGTATATCAGCTTTTCTCTATAATGGTCACGCATTGGGGTGCTTCTGATATTGCATCCAGACTGTTTTGATAAATCTCGTCGTCAAAGTCTAAGTGAAATAGCTAGAAATGTACTGTCATCCTACTTGAAGTTTGGCAGTCTAGGGACACTTCAAAACTCATTAAAGTTTTTACGATGAGATTCACAAAATTGTCGATCTCTTCTGTACCGCCACCGTTCAATCCCATTTGATTTTTTTTTTAGTAAATATAAGCTAGTCCTTGACCACAATCCCGCCTGGTGGTAAGTGTTGAGGTTGAATTTGATTATTGTCTCTGGCAGCTAACATTTTATAAATAAATTAGGTAAATATATTTGAGTTTGGAAGGCTAGGCAGACAAGTAAAAAATGTTTTATTGTTTTCGGTAGTATGGTTTTTTGGCAGCATCAAGTGAACTTGAAAAATGTAGTAACTTAGTACAAAAAATTACAAGACGTTCTTTTATACAACAGTTTGTTTTTTTTTGAGCGAGTTTAAAGGATTGCAAATAAATAACAGTGAATGATTTTATAAGTGAGTTATTTTATTTTGAAGTTTTTCTAAAGGATCCCAAAAGGTACTGCAACCCATTTCCATTTATTCACTCAACAGGTTATGGGCCCAGAATGGGTGCAGCAGTAAGCTAGCAATTGAAAATGTAATTATTTGACGAAGATATTGATTACGAGTTTGATAGGGGAAGTTTAGGAAGAGAAAATGAAAATTTTGATGTCAAAGAAACAGGAAAGGACCGATTTTTCTAGAAGAACAAAAATAATGGTGAAGAAAATGACGTTTTTGAAAATTGTATGGAGAGCTAAATGAAGACATTTTATAGAAATACCGATGGAATACAATTTTGGTGAAAATAAAATATGTATATTAACGGAAAAAGAAATTTATTTGGCAATATTATGTTGATGATGGAATTCTATAATAAATATTGGAAATAGTGGAAAAGAAAAAGAAATAAGATATCTGATGGACTAGAAAAAGAATTTGGAATTAGAAGATTTAAATAATTATTGGAATTGATATAGAGGTTATAGAGAAAATTATTTGAAAATTTATGAGAAGTTTTACATTGAACAACGAATGAAGAATTTTGGATACGGCAACTTGAAAGAAAAAGCATTTCCGAATATTTGAATTGTTGCACATCAAGAAGGGAAGAATATTAGTGTTGATGTGCATAATTATAGGAAATTGATGTGATATGGAGGAGAAGTTTTCTACTTTTGAAGAACAAAATGGAAGAATATTAGTGGTGATGTGCATAATTATAGGAAATTGATGTGATATGGAGGAGGAGTTTTCTACTTTTGAAGAAGAACAACAAAATGGAAGAATATTAGTGGTGATGTGCAGTAGACAATTGATGTGATGTGCTTAGTTATAGGCAATTAATAGGGTCTTTATTATATTTGATAAATAAAATTAGACCAGATGTTTGTTGGTAGGTTTTACAAATAATAGAGATGAGTTGGGATCCTGCAAAATTGAAAGTTATGTATTCAAGGGTTGTGACATGTAACAAAAGTGTAAAGGTTAGTGATATTTATGAAATTGAAGGTTATGTAAAGGCTGCATTTTAGACAGGGAGTTTATTTTAGATATGATGTTTTAATAGTAGGGTTGAGGTTAGTTAGATGGTGTATTTTCTAATAGTTTTTGAAGTTTTAGGTAGGGTATGTCTTTATAATAGAGTGGAAGTTTTAGATGGGGTATGTTTTCTAATAGAGCTGAAGTTTAGATAGGGTGTGTTTTCTAATAGAGCTGAAGTTTAGATAGGGTGTGTTTTGTAATAGTTGAAGTTATAGATAGGGTGTGTTTTGTAATAGTTGAAGTTATAGATAGGGTGTTTTGTGATAGAATTGAAGTTATCGATAGGGAGTTTATGGGCAGGAAGACTGTCGGAGTTGTCGAAGTTATAGAGAGTTGAAGTTAGATAGGGAGTTTGAAGTTAAAGATAGGGAGTTTGAAGTTAGATAGGGAGTTTGAAGTTAGATAGGGAGTTGTTGAAGTTAAAGATAGGGAGTTTGAAGTTTATAGACAGGGAGACTGTCCAAGTTATAGATAGGGAGTTTGTTGAAGCTATAGATAGTGAGAAGCTATAGATAGTGAGTTGAATTGTATTGAAGTTTTATATGAGTTGTTTTGTATCGGGGGAGGGTTACAGGTTATGTATTGAAGTTTTATATGAGTTGTCTTTGTGTATTGAGGGGATTATAGGTTATGTATTGAGTGTATTGAAATTAATGTTTGAAAGTTATGTCTTGGGATGATTTTAAAATGTTAGTTTGAGATAATAATAAAATTCAGAGGGGATGTTGAGGTTGAATTTGATTATTGTCTCTGGCAGCTAACATTTTATAAATAAATTAGGTAAATACATGAGTTTGGAAGGCTAGGCAGACAAGTAAAAAATGTTTTATTGTTTTCGGTAGTATGGTTTTTTGGCAGCATCAAGTGAACTTGAAAAATGTAGTAACTTAGTACAAAAAATTACAAGACGTTCTTTTATACAACAGTTTGTTTTGAGCGAGTTTAAAGGATTGCAAATAAATAACAGTGAATGATTTTATAAGTGAGTTATTTTATTTTGAAGTTTTTCTAAAGGATCCCAAAAGGTACTGCAACCCATTTCCATTTATTCACTACAACAGTAAGCAGTAATGCAATCGTTGGTGGTAAAGCGCGCTAGTTTATTAAGAGCCTAATCACTCAAAAAAACTGAGTGAATAGGAAGATGGCAGTTGAGCGAGGTGATGCAATGTTATACCCAACAACACGACCAACGATGCTGCGCCAGAAGTATGTAGATTGAGAACAACATTTAGCGCATCTTACCCGGCACACATCGCAAAACAACTACTCAGACCCGCCCTCCGTACGGCTTCACCAGACATCATGCCGGAACACGACGAATCGCTTGGCGGCAAGATTTTCTCTGGTGGGTGGTAACTTCTGCCGGCAGCCGATATTGCATCAGATGAAAGAACAGCTCACATGAAGCTTAGAATAGGTACAGAATATAGGCATAGCTGACTATCCATTAGGAGGAATATTGCTCCTTTATCATTCAATGACACAAAAACGATTCTTACCAAGAAGAGTCAGAACGTCGTTTTCCTTATAAATCAGGAAAACAATGTAAATAAATTGCCTTTATAAAACTCAATGTAAACTAAAACGCTATGAACCATATTAAACACTGCAATGTACCCCGACTACTATCTTCCCTGACCATCTCAAGACACAAAGTAAGAATAATTTAATACCATCTTTATTTTTACTAATAATTATAAACTAGTGCTTAACTGCAATCCCGCCTGATGGTAAGCAGTGATGCTATCGTCGATGGTTAAGCGCGCTAGTTTATTAAGAGCCTATACACTTAAAGAAACTGAGTCAATAGGAAGGAAGACGGCAGTTGAGCGACGTAATGCAATATTAAACCAAACAACACGACCAACGATGCTGCGCCAAAGGGAGATAGATCTGGAGACCCTCGACGACCAAAGTCCCGACACAACAACATTTGGCGCATCGTACCCGTACTCTAGAGTAACAGGGCTGATCATTATTTATGTTTAAAGACACACTTTAAAAATTTAATATGCAAATATTTCGTGTCAAGTCATGATAGAAAGTTTAACCAGTCCGCAAATTGGTGAACTGTCCAGGAATCCAGGATGCGCCCCGTTGTCATTCAGGACCCCTTTTAATTAACCCCTCTTCAACAAAAATCAGAAATGGGTTAAAAAATCTAATTTAACTTAATACAACATTTAACCCCCAATTGGGGGTGAAAGTGGAACCCTGAACGAATACCATAGGGGATGGGTGGGGTAGACGTATTAGTGAAATTCCGTTAGGGGCGAGGTTGTCGACTTTCCGAAGGTTTAATGGGCTAAATATCTTGAGCCCAGATAATTCGGAGAAAGGAGCGTTGGCAGAAAAATTAAACATACAGATTTTTTTTAATTTTTTATTATGAGAATTGGTGGAAGAGGCATATGTTGTTCGCCTATTTGCCTATTATTACTGCGAAGTCAAAGTAAACTTGTATGTCCTACGAGTTAAACGGAGACAAAGAACGACCATCTCATTTACCAGTAGTTTTTTTTCCTAACAACTCTCAAACTCGAAGACTGAGCCGATATTTTCTGTTTTGCTAACTACTTACCCCCTTATTCATAAACGTTGCTTGAAGTTAACTAGTGAATGGCGGTTGTTTAAACATACATTTAAGACGTTTGCACGTCAGTTAATTGTAATCATCGTTTCTGAATAAACCCCTTAAACACTGTGGTGTTTATTCGTAAAGGATTATTAAAGTTAAGTGAGTTTAAAATCGTAAAACGTCCCTCGATGTACGTGGTATAAAAGAGAAGCTTCTATACCGCGTACATCGAGGGACTGGAACAATTTGCCAGCGGCGGTGTTTCCGTCGGACTACAATTTGAGTGTCTCTAGCCTTGAAAGGCTAGATTGAATAGGCTCTTAATAAACTAGTGTCCTTTACCATCATCGATTGCGTCACTGCTTACCATCAGGCGGGATTGCGGTCAAGCGCTAGTTTATAATTTATTAAAAAAGCCACTTAGAAAGATTATCACTGAACGTTATTTTTGGGGCCTGGGCTGTGTATTCTGCATCATTGAGGTGGTTTGTCATAATCCCCACGCTTGGCAGGCGGGTTGGGGATTGCAGAATTTGATATTCCACAGATGAAGCGCTGCTGTCCGCTTCTCTGGTGAAAGTTCCCTTAGTCGCCTCTTTGGATACCCACGGGAGGATATGGGACTTATCAAATTAATACTGAGTGAAACGTTGAAAACCGTGTAGCTCAATATGACAATTATTAGGACAGAAACAAGTTCTATGAAATCTTCTCTTAATGTAAAATGTACGTTAAATGCATACGTTACGAGGACATTTTTTCCAAAAAACAACAACCTCATGCCTTATCAGCTAACCGTACATCGTTCGCTGAAGTATTAGTAAAGATTGTGCGTAAGTCGCGCCATTTGCCGAGAAGCGCGCAATGGACAATACAGATACAAACCTACTGATTGTTGACTATTATACGTGTGGAAGACGAGGGTTACGACAACACAGGCCTTTGTATATTATTGCACACCAAATCAAAATTTTTGTTCAGATTCTAGGGTTCTAATGTGATGCTAAAACTTAGGTGAAGCAAGCTCAAAGCGAACAGTCCTTTTCATCTTGCGATTAAGAAGTTAACCATTGTGTTGTTGTGCCCGTGATAGTACTGTGTTACAGACACAGGCAACTCCCTCATTACAATTATTCATTCACAATTTGCTGGACTTGGCAAAACTCCTAAGTTTCGATACGTATAAGACTTAGTTTATCATTACCACTTATTAAAAATATAGGCAAGGACAGGGTGTATGCGATGTAGATGTAAGTGTGGGTGTGTATAATGTGGATGAATACGTGTGTGTGTGTGTGTGTGTGTATTTGTGGGTGCGAATATGTTTTACTACTGATTGTTGACTATTATGCGTGGGGAAGACGAGGGCTGCAGTACGACGATAGAGGTAAAGAGCATTTGTGTATTATTGTGCCGGAACACGACGTATCGCTTGGCGGCAAGACTTTGTCTGGTAGGTGGTAACTTCGGCCGATGTTATGGCCTATCACCGAGAAAAACTGACTGGATTCAGCTAAATACCAGTATGTTACATGGAGCGACTGCCGACCTGATCTCCACAACTCAGTACTGTGCCTGCAGCACATTTCCTTTTTTAGTATGATAGGAACACATGACTCACGTTACTCAATTACAGATAGGTACATTTATAAAGTCAGTCGAACAATAACCTCTGTACAGATTGTACGTGTCTCAAATATAAATAGTTATGCGTTTACGGAGTTTCATTGAAGAGTCCATGGTACACCATTTCAGCTAATATAAGAGGACACAACACTGGTGACCCCGACAACCGACATCTTTAGGAAGAAGATCGCAAAATATACACAAGGTCGACTCAACAGAAGGTACCATGAGTAATTCAAATTGCGCTGTACATCAACAAAGCCCGACGGCGAGTGCTACAACGTTCCAACATGAAGCTGTCGAGTTGGCGCTGTTTAGTTTACGGAGTTTCATTGAAGAGTCCATGGTACACAACTTTAACTAATATAAGAGGACACAACAATACGATACCCCTTGGTAAGAGTGGTGGTCGGATTTTCGGACTTCCGATCCATGAACCTTCTGAACCATGTCGGGGCCCCGAGGCACAACTCGTCCCCCCACCCCTCTCTTTCATGCCACAATAACGCAATTTGGAAACTTTTGCAATTTTTGAAAATTTGAAGCCGTACGGAGGACGGATCTGAGCAGTTGTGTTGTGATGTGTGCCGGGTGCGATGCGCCAAAGGTTGTTGTGTCGTCTCCAGATCAATCTCCCTCTGGCGCAGCATCATTGGTCGTGTTTGTCTTGGGTTTAACATAACCTTTTTTTTTTTTTCTTGACGCTGTGGTAATGCATTTACGCACCATACCCCGAAGGGCGTGTGTGGGACTCGCCCAGCCGAAGCCGGGAATACCCACTAAACCCACAGCGGCACAACGACATCGCCTGAGTGGCGGGGTCATGGGAAAATGGCACAGCCTAACTACCAATCCCCCGCCGGCGATTCCCGCCTAGGGCGGGCCCACAGTGGTCCCTCCACTCCACAGGGAGGGGCCGGGCTGGGTACGTCTTTTGTGCGAGAAGACGCAGCAGCCAAGGGTTTTTTAGCGAGGTGTCCTTCCTCTTAGCCCCACTCGTTTGCCCGGAGGCAAACGGGGCCCCCAGCTCCTCTCAATGAGGAGACCGGGTTGCCCGACGGTGACCCGGAGTTCGGGTCACGTCAGCCACCTCGAGTGGTGGCCGACCCGCCGCACGTGTGACCGCAGAAGCGGTCCCCGCATTTGGTTTTGGTTCGCGCCGGTAAACCGGTAACCCCCATATCTGGGGGCCGTTTCCCTATCCGCCACCTGGGGACGCGTCCGATGGCAGGCCAGAAACTGCACACGCGCTCAACTGCCGTCATCCTTCCTATTCCTAAGTTTTTTAAGTGAATAGGCTTAATAAACTAGTGCGCTTTACCATCAACGATTGCATCGGTGCGTACCATCAGGCGAGATTGCAGTCAAGCACTAGTTTATAATATTAAAAAAAAAATGCCTGCTTGATTAGCTGATTTCAAATTAATATATTTGTCATTTAATAAGCGATTGTTTTAGTATACAGATTAAATTATATAAGTAACTAGCTTTCCGCCCGCGGCTTCGCCAGCGTGAAATTCGATTATATCGCGCTTTTTAGATTTCTCTCGGGAATATCAATTTTTTTTTCAATAAAAGGTAGCCTATGTCCTTTCTCGGGGTCTAAAGATTGTCTGTGTCAAATGTCATCAAAATCGGTTGAGAAGTTTAAGCGGGAAAGCATAACAGACAGACAAACAGACGGAGTTACTTTCGCATTTATAATATTGGTATGGATGGATGGATTAATACAAGTGTCTAATACAAAAATAATTAGGTAGATTAATTTCAATACAATTATAAAATTCAGACATTCACCGTCACTCTTATATTGTCAATCATGGGGGCTTTTATTATACCTTACTATTTGAAAAAAAGAAAAAAAACACTTTTACCGTGGTTTCATAAAAACAATCCCCGTTTTTTATTTTTATTTTTTACCGGGACTGCCGGGCCCCCGTTCATAGTAGGCCCCTAGGCACTGGCCTAATGTGCCTTATGGATAATACGGCACTGCCAATAACGACTGTCGAAGATCTGAGAAAAACAGCCGGGATCAACGACTTTACCGGCTACGGTAGATATTGATATCTAAAAATGTTCACTCATCCACTAACCATCCACACCAAGTGTCATCATCATCATCATCATTTCAACCGAAAGACGTCCACTGCTGGACCTATGTCCACCCTATGGCTACCCTAAGGATCTCCACGATGCTACAACTGGCCCTGCACCTCCCGCATGCAGCGGTTTCTTGCGACCTTCACCAGGTCGTCGGTCCACCTTGTCAGGGGCCTACCCACGCTACGTCTTCCGGTGCGTGCTCGCCACTCGAGAACCCGTCGGCCCCATCGGGCATCGGTCCTACAGGCAATGTGCCCAGCCCGCTGCCACTTTAGTGCTGTAATTCTTCGGGCTATGTCGGTTACTCTCGTTCTTCTGCGGATCTCCTCATTCCTGATTCACCAAACGTAGCTGTACCTGATCGGTCGACCCGTACACCTATTGTATTTCAACCAAAAACATTATTATGTAATACTACAATATTATTTTTTGTTTAGAAACACGTGTCCAGTATTTTTAACTCAAGAATCTATGTACAAAATTTCAAAAAGATATAATGAAAAATTGTATTTTATTTGTATTTATTTATTGTTATTCTACTTGGCTGTCCCAACCAAAAATATAGTCCACTCTCCACTCGGACGGTGCGTTGACCTCTGGCGTCAGCTGTTGCGCGGGCGTGCGCAGTACTATGATCACACTGCAACAATTTCTAAATGTTTTTGGGAAAAAATATAACATGGTTTAAAAATGATTGGATTCGATTCAGTTGCTTATTCTGAGCAAACTATATTCAGATTTCGCACAAACAAAATACAACGTTGCATAAATATTGTAGTCTCGTTATTACTAAATTGCGTGACGAATATAGTTTACTTTGCTCGGAGAATTTTCATAGGCGCTAGTTATGAAGACTGACCAAGTGAGAGTCTGACTCGCCTACGAAGGTTTCATTATGCAACAGAAATAAATCACGTCGGAATATTTCAACTATGATACATCTCATAAATAGTGATAACTAGACAGTTGAAATGTTGCCATGAGGTTAGTAATATACAGACAGTGGAATGTTATGTAGGTACAAACTCACACTTTTGGCCCTGGTTAATTTTTATTTTATTATAACACCATGAAAGCATACATAAGTACACAGGATTAAAAACTATTGTTCATAGAGTTCTTAAAAGGCGCACTGGTGCCTCCTAAAGTAGGACAAAAGCTTGTGTTTTAGGAGTCAGGGTTCCTCAGGGTGACTGTGAGTGAGTGCAGGGCCGGACTTGACCATCTCGGGGCCCCTAGGCATAGCTCCCCCCCCCCCCCTCTTTTTCATGCGACAAAAACGCAATTTGGAAATTTGTGCAGTTTTTTTAAATTTTTGCTTGCTTGAAAAGGTCATTTAATAACTAAGTGTCTAACACAAAAAATAATTAGGTAGATTAATTTCAATACAATTATAAAATTCAGACATTCACCGTCACTCTTATATTGTCAATCATGGGGGCTTTTATTATACCTTACTATTTGAAAAAAAGAAAAAAAACACTTTTACCGTGGTTTCATAAAAACAATCCCCGTTTTTTATTTTTATTTTTTACCGGGACTGCCGGGCCCCCGTTCATAGTAGGCCCCTAGGCACTGGCCTAATGTGCCTTATGGATAATACAGATCTGAGAAAAACAGCCGGGATCAACGACTTTACCGGCTACGGTAGATATTGATATCTAAAAATGTTCACTCATCCACTAACCATCCACACCAAGTGTCATCATCATCATCATCATTTCAACCGAAAGACGTCCACTGCTGGACCTATGTCCACCCTATGGCTACCCTAAGGATCTCCACGATGCTACAACTGGCCCTGCACCTCCCGCATGCAGCGGTTTCTTGCGACCTTCACCAGGTCGTCGGTCCACCTTGTCAGGGGCCTACCCACGCTACGTCTTCCGGTGCGTGCTCGCCACTCGAGAACCCGTCGGCCCCATCGGGCATCGGTCCTACAGGCAATGTGCCCAGCCCGCTGCCACTTTAGTGCTGTAATTCTTCGGGCTATGTCGGTTACTCTCGTTCTTCTGCGGATCTCCTCATTCCTGATTCACCAAACGTAGCTGTACCTGATCGGTCGACCCGTACACCTATTGTATTTCAACCAAAAACATTATTATGTAATACTACAATATTATTTTTTGTTTAGAAACACGTGTCCAGTATTTTTAACTCAAGAATCTATGTACAAAATTTCAAAAAGATATAATGAAAAATTGTATTTTATTTGTATTTATTTATTGTTATTCTACTTGGCTGTCCCAACCAAAAATATAGTCCACTCTCCACTCGGACGGTGCGTTGACCTCTGGCGTCAGCTGTTGCGCGGGCGTGCGCAGTACTATGATCACACTGCAACAATTTCTAAATGTTTTTGGGAAAAAATATAACATGGTTTAAAAATGATTGGATTCGATTCAGTTGCTTATTCTGAGCAAACTATATTCAGATTTCGCACAAACAAAATACAACGTTGCATAAATATTGTAGTCTCGTTATTACTAAATTGCGTGACGAATATAGTTTACTTTGCTCGGAGAATTTTCATAGGCGCTAGTTATGAAGACTGACCAAGTGAGAGTCTGACTCGCCTACGAAGGTTTCATTATGCAACAGAAATAAATCACGTCGGAATATTTCAACTATGATACATCTCATAAATAGTGATAACTAGACAGTTGAAATGTTGCCATGAGGTTAGTAATATACAGACAGTGGAATGTTATGTAGGTACAAACTCACACTTTTGGCCCTGGTTAATTTTTATTTTATTATAACACCATGAAAGCATACATAAGTACACAGGATTAAAAACTATTGTTCATAGAGTCTCTATAAAAGGCGCACTGGTGCCTCCTAAAGTAGGACAAAAGCTTGTGTTTTAGGAGTCAGGGTTCCTCAGGGTGACTGTGAGTGAGTGCAGGGCCGGACTTGACCATCTCGGGGCCCCTAGGCATAGCTCCCCCCCCCCCCCTCTTTTTCATGCGACAAAAACGCAATTTGGAAATTTGTGCAGTTTTTTTAAATTTTTGCTTGCTTGAAAAGCTGATTTCAAATCACTATATTTGTCATTTAATAAGCGATTATTATGTAAGTTAATAAATCAATAAATATGTCTAACACAAAAAATAATTAGATTAATTTTAATGTAATTAAAAAAAATCAAACATTCAGCGTCACTCTTATAGTGCCAATAACGGGGGCTATTACCTTACAATAAAAAAAAAACTTAAATACTTACCGTGGTTTCATAAAAACAATCCTTTTTTTTATCAGTAGCGCCGGGCCCCTGGTCACAGTGGGCCCCTAGGCACTGGCCTAAAGTGCCTTATGGATAATACGAACTGAGTGAGTGAAATGTGTGCTGTGGTGTCATGGAAAATAATCAGAACAGCGGCTTATGGTACAAGAATGCGTAATTTGATGCAGGTCTGTTTCGAAGAGTAGAGCAGGGGTGGAGATTACGGGGCTCACTACCTGCGGGCCGTAATCTACCACGCGCGGCCAGTGCGGGGTTGGTAGATGTCACATAGCCGTTAAGTTTTGGTTCTAGAGGCAAAAACTTAAGATATATGACATCTAATGTTTAAACCAGCATGTCCTAGCTAGACATGGTTTCCTCATGATGTTTTCCTTCACCGTTTTGAGTAGTGGTGGTGAAATAATTTACAATAAAGTAAAAAACGCTAGTCGGGGTTCGAACCTGCAACCTACAACTTGTGAATCACGGTCGATGACATTAAGTAGTGGTGGTGAAATAATTTACACAAAGTAAAACGCTAGTCGGGGTTCGGAACCTGCAACCTACAACTTGTGAATCACGGTCGATGACATTAAGTAGTGGTGGTGAAATAATTTACACAAGTAAAACGCTAGTCGGGGTTCGAACCTGCAACCTACAACTTGTGAATCACGGTCGATGACATTAAGTAGTGGTGGTGAAATAATTTACACAAAGTAAAACGCTAGTCGGGTTTCGAACCTGCAACCTACAACTTGTGAATCACGGTCGATGACATTAAGTAGTGGTGGTGAAATAATTTACACAAAGTAAAACACTAGTCGGGTTTCGAACCTGCAACCTACAACTTGTGAATCACGGTCGATGACATTAAGTAGTGGTGGTGAAATAATTTACACAAAGTAAAACGCTAGTCGGGGTTCGAACCTGCAACCTACAACTTGTGAATCACGGTCGATGACATTAAGTAGTGGTGGTGAAATAATTTACACAAAGTAAAACGCTAGTCGGGGTTCGAACCTGCAACCAACAACTTGTGAATCACGGTCGATGACATTAAGTAGTGGTGGTGAAATAATTTACACAAAGTAAAACACTAGTCGGGTTTCGAACCTGCAACCTACAACTTGTGAATCACGGTCGATGACATTTAGTAGTGGTGGTGAAATAATTTACACAAAGTAAAACACTAGTCGGGGTTCGAACCTGCAACCTACAACTTGTGAATCACGGTCGATGACATTAAGTAGTGGTGGTGAAATAATTTACACAAAGTAAAACGCTAGTCGGGGTTCGAACCTGCAACCTACAACTTGTGAATCACGGTCGATGACATTAAGTAGTGGTGGTGAAATAATTTACACAAAGTAAAACGCTAGTCGTGGTTCGAACCTGCAACCTACAACTTGTGAATCACGGTCGATGACATTAAGTAGTGGTGGTGAAATAATTTACACAAAGTAAAACGCTAGTCGGGGTTCGAACCTGCAACCTACAACTTGTGAATCACGGTCGATGACATTAAGTAGTGGTGGTGAAATAATTTACACAAAGTAAAACGCTAGTCGGGGTTCGAACCTGCAACCTACAACTTGTGAATCACGGTCGATGACATTAAGCCACTCCTGGTCCTCATAAATAATTTATTACCATTTATTTATTACTAGCGGCCGCCAGCGACTTCGTTCGCGTGTTTTAGTTATGCTTCGCTCCTATTGGTCGCAGCGTGATGTTATATAATTGCCTAAAGCCTTCCTGGATTGATGGGCTATCCAACGCAAAAAGAATTTTTCAAATCGGACTCTACTGGTCGATTTGAAAAATTCTTTTTGCGTTCCCGAGATTAGCGCGAACAAACAAACAAACATACAAACAAACTCTTCAGCTTTATATATGTATTAGTATAGCTTCATCCCAAACTAACAACTTACACTGCTGTAACATTCTTACGCGCTCACTGCTTTTACTAATATTGCATTTCCTCATGAGCTAAGTTCAATGGTAACTGAGTGCATGTTCGTCCCGTTCCAAAAAAATTAAAAAGAGCTGAATTGATATAAACTAAGCGCCTGTTAAAATAATGGAAGCAAAATATACGTCTGCCTTAGCTCCCGTTTTCGCAACATTTTTTGTTACTGCTCTGCTCCTATTGGTCATAGCGGGATGTTATATAGCCTAAAGCCTTCCTGTATTAATAGGCTATCCAACGCACAAAGAATTTTTCAAATCGGACCAGTAGTTCCTGAGATTAGCGCGCATAAACAAACAAACAAACTCTTCAGCTTTATATATTATATAGATTTAGTTCTTCACAAAAACCTCAACGACTAATCCACTCATATTTCCTACAACTACTAATTAATATTATAAACATAAAATATTATATGGAAATATTCAAGCGAAACACCAATTTGCCTAGTTACGACGACTTAATACTTCTCTCGGTGGTAGGCCTCAACATAAGCCGCCGGCGTAAGTTACCACCCACCAGACAAAGTCGTACCGCCAAACGATTCGTCGTGTTCCGGCATGATGTCTGGTGAAGCCGTACGGAGGACGGGTCTGAGCAGTTGTGTTGCGATGTGTGCCGGGTGCGATGCGCCAAATGTTGTTGTGTCGGGAGGTTGGTCCTGGAGGGTAGCGGGATCCGAAGCACGGTGCTCCGCTGGCCGACAGCAGGTAGTTGGGGGCCCAAGTAGTTGGGGGCCCAAGTAGTGTGCCAGCCACATACGAAAGGCTGCCCCGCCAACTGCTAAAAATACCAGGGTGGCCCCATCGTGCCGGTTGGCGACCGGACGAGAGGACCCGATGGCGATCCCTGGGGGGGTTCGGGCGTCCCCGCAGTCTCCAGATCAATCTCCCTCTGGCCCAGCATCGTTGGTCGCATTGTTGGGTTTAACATTGCATCACCTCACTCAACTGCCGTCTTCCTTCCTATTCACTCATTTAAATCTATGAAAAGGTCCAAAAAGAAAAGTAGGTGTGCACAGCGGGCGCACGTCCTCTCTTTCAAAGTGCACCTCTCTAATATTAGAGGTCTGCACTCCAATCTCTTAGCAGTACACCATCACCTTGAGACTGAGAAGCCGCATCTACTTTTCTTGAAGGAGACCCAGATCAGATGTCCCCCTGATGCGGCATACCTCGGCTACCCGGGATACTCTTTAGAGCATCATTTTCTGCAGCGTGCCGGGGTCTGTGTGTATGTTCGCAATGACATCTGTTGCCGGCGTCTCCGTCACCTCGAAGACCCTCATTTTTCGTCCTTATGGCTGTTGGTTGACACTGGTGTGGACAAAATTGTCTACACCTGTGTCTACCGATCGCACAGCGGTGATCAGGATACAACTCGGTTATTCGACCACCTCAGTGAGGCTGCTGACAATGCGCTACATCGGCACCCTGACGCTCAGTTCGTCGCTCTGGGGGACTTCAACGCCTGCCACCAGGACTGGCTCTTCCCATACCAGAGGACCGACCACGCTGGGAGAGAAGCGCGAAACTTCGCGCTTTCTATGGGCCTTTCCCAGCTGGTAGAGCAAGCGACTAGGGTGCCTGATGTAGTTGGCCACACTGCCAACTGTTTGGACCTTCTGCTGACCACTGATCCGGACAGATGTGTTGTAACAGTTTCCTCACCGTTAGGAACTTCAGACCACTGTCTGGTGAAGTCTGTGTCGTCCTTCTCCCCACCAGATCACGACTCTCGTGGTGAACGGCGATTGTGGCGATACAGGTCAGCGGATTGGGATGAGATGCGCCACTTCTTTGCGTCTTATCCTTGGTAGCAGGTCTGCTTCTCTTCTGACAATCCGTCGAGCTGTGCGGACGCTATAACCGATGTGGTGCGTCAAGCTATGGAGTATTTTATCCCATTCAATGACGTGCCCGTCGGTGGCTCGGCTCGCCCATGGTTCAATGTCGATTGTGTAAAAGCTGAACAGCGTAAGCACACGGCATTTCTCGCCTGGGTTGACGCTCATGACCGCGGAGCTCCGGATCTAAGCTCAAAGAAGAGAGCCTTTAACCGTGCTGCCAAGTCCTACAAGAAAGCGCTCAAGAAGGCTCGCTTCGACCGCATCACCCATATTGGCAACAAGTTATCTGCGCAGCCATCCGGTAGCAGATCTTTTTGGTCCCTTGCCAAATCGGTTGAGGCGAACTTCTGTCGGCTCTCACTACCTCCGCTGGTTAGGCCTGATGGAGCACTGGCTCATACGGCGAGAGAGAAAGCAGGTCTCTTTGCTTCTCTCTTTGCCCATAATTCGCGTCTTGATACTGGCAGTGCTACTCCACCTAATTTACCTCACTGCGGAGCTTCAATGCCTGAGGTTCGCATTAGGAACAAGGAGGTTCTGAGAGTACTGTGTCGTCTGGACGTGGATAAGGCTAGTGGTCCGGATGGTATACCAGCGATTCTTCTTAAAGCTTGTGCGCCCGAGTTGTCTCCTGTATTGACGCGCTTGTATCGCCTCTCATTTAGGACTGGTATAGTGCCCAAGTCCTGGAAGCTTGCTAACGTGCAGCCCGTGCCCAAGAAGGGTAGTCGTGCCGATCCTGCCAACTATCGGCCGATTTCGATCACCTCCATACTTTGCAAAATTATGGAGCGCGTATTGAACTCGCGCCTCTTGGCATACCTGGAAGGTAACGATCTCCTCAGTGACCGACAGTACGGGTTTCGCCGCAATCGATCAACTGGGGACCTACTAGTGTATGCCACTCACTTGTGGGGCGAGGCCCTCGAGAAGAATGGGGAAGCGATTGCTGTCTCCCTTGATGTCTCGAAGGCCTTCGACCGGGTATGGCACGCTGGCCTTTTGAGTAAGCTTCCAGCGTACGGCATTTTCCCTAGCCTGACTGGCTGGGTAAAAGACTTCCTGACTGAACGGTCCCTCCGAGTTGTTGTCGATGGATGCTCTTCTGAGCCCATGTCAACTAATGCCGGTGTACCTCAGGGGTCTGTTCGCTCTGCAACTCTGTTCCTGCTGCATATTAACGATCTGCTGATGCCCGCCAAAAGGAGCCCGTTCACCTTGGCTCCTACTTTTCGGAATGTGTCCTTGGAGTGTTCCGACCGCCTTCAGCTTTTGGGAGTTGAGATTTCCTCGGACCTTAACTTTGGGCGGTTCATTGAGTCCAAGGCTAAGGTGGCTCCCAGGAAACTTGGCGTTATCGCCAAGTTCCGGCAGTACTTCACACCTGGGCAGCTTCTAATGTTATACAAAGCACAGGTCCGTTCGTGTGTGGAGTACTGCAGCCACATTTGGGCTGGTGCTGCCAAGGGTCACCTGGCCACTTTGGATTCAGTGGAGAGACGTGCAAAGAGGCTGATTGGTGACCCTGATCTAACTCGAGTCGGTCTCCAAAGCCTAGAGCACAGGCGTAGAGTAGCCAGCCTTTCGGTGTTCTATAGGATGCATTTCGGGGAGTGTGCGAGGGAATTGCATGATTTAATTCCTCCATCTCCGTTCCACCAGCGGACGACCCGTCATACGGCTGGTTTCCACCCTTACGTTGTTAACACCACTACGATCCGGACGAAGCGTTTCGCCTCCTCCTTTATACCGCGTACATCGAGGGACTGGAATAGTTTGCCAGCGGCAGTGTTTCCGTCGGACTACAATTTGAGTGTCTTCAAGGCTAGAGTTAATAGGCTCTTAATAAACTAGTGCGCTTTACCATCAACGATTGCGTCACTGCTTACCATCAGGCAGGATTGCGGTCAAGTGCTAGTTTATAATATATATATAAAAAAAAAAAAATTGGGGTTTTACGTGATCAAACTAAAATATTAGATCGAACTTCTGCTAATGTCGTCAATAAACGTACTAGTAACGTCGCGAAACAAAGAAATGTCTTAGGTTCAAGGTCTACTCATACATTTGTAGGCGCTAGGTTATTGACCAAATTACTGACAGTTTGCCTTCTGTACAAATTGACAGGCCGGCTTTAAATTATTTGAACCATGTTCATTTAGCGGATAATAATTTTCGCTTGCCAGGAGAAATAAATATTCTTATAGGCGCACTGCAGTTTTCAGAAATTTTACTTTCGGGTCGTGCTAACGGTCCCCCCGGGTTCCCTACCGGTTTTGAAACGATTTTCGGTTATGTTATCATCGGTAATGCTCCGATTGGCAACTTGTCTTCCGACATTGTTTCTTTATGTTCGTTTACTCAGTATGAGCCTCAAATTGATACACAATTAGAACGTTTTTGGCAAATCGAGGAGGTTATGTTGGAGCGTCCGGTTAACTCTGCTGCTAGAGAATGCGAAGAGATTCTTGTGAACAGTTTAACTTGCGACGGCACCGGCCGCAATAGTGTGGACTTACCCTTCTCGGTTGACCCGACAGAGCTCGGTGACTCATTCAAAATAGCTAAACGTCGATTTCTATACCTTGAGCGTAAATTGAGCGCAGCTCCGCGGCTACGCTTGGAGTACAGCGCCATCATTGAGGAATACTTAGCTAAAGGTTACATCTTACTACTTCAGGATGGTAATTCGCCGCTTATTACCTATCATTTTAACCGCGTTTTGCTTTGGTTTGCGAAGCAGCCCTTTCCTCGCCATGCGAGTTGTGAGGCAACTTTGTAATGATGAGCGTGCATCGTATCCGTATCCGGCAGATATTGTGGCGCGCAATTGTTACATGGACGATATTTGTTACTCTGTTCCCACAAATGAGCTCTGATATCGAAAGCTTTTTGTGCAATCATCTGCAAAAAACTCATTTTTCTATACAACTGGACGAGTCAACGTTACCCGGTAATGAAGCATTCATATTGGCATATGTCCGATTTATTATTGAGGAAGTAATTCACGAATTGCTATTTGCCAGAACTTTGGAGACTGACACTAAAGGCGAATCAATATTTAATGTCCTGAGCAATTTTTTTACGGAAAAATCGATTCCATTTACAAACATTATTTCAGTGGCAACAGACGGAGCTCCTGCAATGGTCAGGCGATATCGTGGGTTTATAAGTCATCTCAAAAGAATTATACCAGGACTTACAGCTATTCATTGCGTAATCCACCGACAACATCTTGTGGCAAAACATTTACGTGACAGGTTGAACCAATCTCTTCATTTTGTAATAAAAGCTGTCAACAAAATCAGAAGCAATGCATTGAATACGCGTTTATTTTCTCAATTGTGCGACGAAAATGATGAAGACTTCCAACGACTGCTCTTACATACTGAACTACGCTGGTTGTCGAAAGGTGCATGCTTAACGAGATTTTACAATGTTTTCGATTCCATATTAGAGTTCTTAGAAAGTAGAGATCCAGATTTAAAAGAAAACTTGATCAAATTCAAAGCAGACATTGCGTATTTGACAGATTTGTTTAAAAAATTTAATGATATTAACTTGTAGTTACAAGGGGACAGCCTGAATTTAATAAAAACAAAGGGGGATAATTTCGGCTTTCCTTGGTAAATTAAAATTTATGAAGCAAAACATTAGTCGGCGCGAATCCTCTCAATTTCCAAACTTGTCGCAGGTAGAATGTATTAATGAGGATATCCATACCTACAGTCAACATTTAAGTGCCCTGCATGATGACTTCAAAACCAGGTTTGAAGATATACTGACGATGGATATACCACCATGGATCATAAATCCATTTGATGAAACGGAAGTGGCCAATGTTGTATTACAAGAGGAGCTGCTCGAGCTAAGCACTAATGAGGAGCTGAAGGTGAAATTTAGAAAAGGCTACCCAACATTTTGGCTGCAAGCAGAAATACCCGAAAAATATCCTGGACTGTGGGAAATCGCAAGGAAATTTTTAATAGCTTTTCCCTCGTCATACCTTGTCGAAAGGAGTTTTAGTGCCGTTACAAACCTCTTAACAAAAAAAAAGGAGCAAATTAAACATCACAGAGCGGGGGGATTTGCGGTTATTGCTCACAAAAATAAAGCCAAACATTGATCGTTTGCTGACACTCCATCAGATACATCCTTCCCATTAATTAAAATTATGACCTGAACCTATATTACCTTAATATTTTTTTCTTGTAATTCTATTCTTTTAATAAATAAAGTGATATAAAATGTACCATTTTTCGTTTTTGTTTTACATATCGGAATATAGGGACAGAACTTAGAAGTGACACAATTTTTATTTTTTGGCGACTTTAAGAATGTGGTAGAAATGTAGCAGCAGGGGGTCCACCGAAACCAGTAAAATTTTGAAAGTGGCCCACGAGAAAAATAAGTTTGGGAACTACTGTTTTAGTCTATGCATTGGGTGGATTTAGTTTCTCGAAGTCAAGTGAAATTTCTATTTTCTATTTGCGTCTATTGTGCCTAACCACAACCATCTTCGAAAGAAGTCTAAACAGGTTAGGCAAACCACAAATAGCCTACTTAATTTCACCCTTTTTTAGACCGCCATCTTTGACGCACATTCAATAAATTCAATTACTAGCAAGGTCAAGTGAAATTTCTACTTTCTATTTGCGTCTATTGTGCCTAACCACAACCATCTTCGAAAGAAGTCTAAACAGGTTAGGCAAAGCACAAAGAGCCTATTTAATTTCACCCTTTTTTAGACCGCCATCTTTGATGCATATTCAATAAATTCAATTACCTACAACTTAATCAAATTCCCTTACTAGCAAGCAACGTTTGTAAAACTATTGCATTATTGTTGATTCGTATCCCGTTTATCACCCAATTCAATCATTATACAATATGTTAAGAAAACCCTGTCCGACCCATAAGGATAATAAAGGTTAGGTAAACACTTGACCAAATATGTTATAAAATTTTACGTAATCATCATAGTAACAATAGTAATGAATTTTGAAATAATCCTTTTTTCCGGGGAATTAATTCCAATTTCCCCGAAATTTGGTAATTTTTAAAAAAGTGACAACACCGGTATTATTATAAGCGAATAGCAACGCGACCACGTCACAGGTGCCGCGTGCCCTGCCCCCCGCCGCCCGCGAAATGGGGTTGCTTACCGCACATGTATTAAGTTACCTCTTTTTGCGAAATAATATTTATTTTTTTAGGGGGATTTTTTTTAAGTTTTGCCTGTCTTTGTGGGCATTATTAGAATCAGTTATCGATACCTAACAATACCTTCACGGATCGGACAGGGTTTTCTTTACATATTGTATAACACTTATAATATACATGATTTCATGAGATTACTGTATACCTAGGAGACGTCGTTGTTTCGTCATACGAGCAATCGCCTAATTGTTGTTATCAGTTCACTAAGACGCACGGCATTAATCTATTCCAGCGAACGTGCATCGCAGTCGCACCGCTCGCTGTTTACCTGGCTCCCGGCGCGCGGGCGCGCGGGCAAGGGGGCGCGCGCGGTTATCAGCTGATCAACAAAGTGAGGAGCGTATCGTCATCGTATGGTATATACCTATTTCGTTATCTCTAATAACATTTGTTTGTGTTAGCTCATTAGAAGTTTATTATGACTATGTCGGAAACTTTGAAGTTAAACGAACTAATAATCAAACGCGGTTCTATAAGAGGACGCGTAACTAAATTCAAGTCAAGTCTAGATAGTTTAGCTTCATTAGAATCCATTTCAGAAATTGAAATAAATAAGCTCGCATTGAGACTATCTAAAATTGAGGCATTATTCATTGAATTTGAGGGGGTACAGAGTCTAATAGAAATTGAAAATGCAGATGATCAAACTGGCGAGTTGGCTACTAGAGATTTAATAGAGAATGATTTCTACCATTGTATTGCGTCAGTTCAAATACTAATTAAGAAAAATTTAAAGCTTGAAGATAATGAGAATAATTCTCATAATAATTCTATGGCTACGTGTAATAACAGTGACAATAACAATTGTAATGCGTTAGGTTTTAAGTTACCGGTTATTAAAATTCCAAATTTTGATGGTACATACTTTAAGTGGTTGGAGTTTAAGGAAACATTTGTTTCACTAGTCCATAAAAATGACAGAATAGAAAATGTCCACAAATACCATTATTTGCAATCATATCTTGAAGGAGAAGCCGCTCGGGTGATCGCTAAATTTCATTAATACAGAGTACTTAAAAATACTTACTTGACGTTCGAGGAGCTGAGTTCGTTGTTTGCTCAGATCGAGGTGATACTTAACAGCCGACCATTATGTCCTTTGAATCTTTGGAGTAGTTCTCCATTAAATATTTAGTGGACTTGGATGGAATCAAACTCTTCATACAGTTTTGTAACGTGTATATTTTTCAGGGTGCGCCAATACGAAATGTCAAAACAGAACCAGAAAAACATAGACTAAAAAACACTTTATAAACAACATAACCTCTTTGGCAACAGCGCAGTGTTGCCACACCACCCCCCCACGGAGAAAGAAAAACCAGGGTTACAAGTCGAGAACGTCTCTAAACTTCACTCTTCTGCCCGCTCTAGTTGTGACTGGTTGTGGTATAACGGCAGGAGCGGGTGAAAGAACAGTAGAGGGAGTAGCGGGAGGAGAAATAGGAGGAACAGAGGGCGGAGAAAAAGCAAACGGAGGCATTAAAGAAGACGGTGAAATTACTGTATCGGCTAACGGTGTGGTAGCAGATGATGGTGAAGCAGCAGAGTGTGGCCCTCGTGATGATGTTGCAGAAGGCGTAGAAGGGCTACTGCTCTGCGGTGTTCCAGCCTGAGATCCAGCGTCAATGTGCGCTGGTTTCACGCGGTCAATACTGACTGTGATCTGTCTTCAGCCATGCACGCACTGGAGCAGGGGGTACATACTCTAATACTGCAGGTGGATCAGACCATCCTCCAGTAGTGCCTCCCAAACAGGGGACAAGCGATGAAGAGTGGAGCATTCTCAGGGATTACCTCAGGGTTTCCTCTACCACCAGGGAAGCTATAACTAGTGGACAACTGGCATTGATCAATCCTACAGATAGAGAGATGGTGAAGGCAGCCATAGTGGGGAAAGTGGTCAAGTCCAATTTCGAAGCAACCAAGGCATTAATCAAACTTATGGCCTATGAAGGCTTTAACCCTGTAACAGTGATAACTGAAATGGCTAGTAGAGCTGAAAAATGGAATAAAACTGAAAGGAATAGCTCTTGGACTTTGACTTTAGATGGAATGGAGTTTTTAATCAGTGAAAAGGCAGAGCTAGCAAATGATGTACTGTTTATTAGTACATTGTTTTTAACTAGGGGGAACAACCTCAGAAAGATATTAGATAGCATTGAGAAAACAGTAAACGTCCCCCTGCTTAGCAAAATCCAAGCCTATGGGATCAAAAGTGATACTGATGAAGAACTAGCCAAGCAGAAGAGGAGTGAAAAAATAGATTTAATCTCCAAAGACATCAGCCTCAGCAGAATTGCTGCATCATTCCCACATATTGCTCTAGCAGTGGTTAAGCAGACACATGTGAGGGGCAAAGTTGATCTGGTATGAATGAATTTGCAATATAGACTTGACCATGGTGAGTTAAAAGAAATTCCCGCCATCCTGACTCATGGATTAATACCCTCCTTATTACCAAAAGGAGATGGTGTGGAGACTGCAGATTTGAAGAGATTCTCTTACTTTTTCAACATTGAGCAATCTGTAATTTGCAAATGCCAAGTGCCAAGAAGAATGTTATCAATGAGCCTATGAGTAAGACACTAGAATCAGCAGAAAAGTTTGTGAATGCTGCTATCAATGGTCCACTGAATGACGATCCTCAGAGGATAAGTCTTTTACGTCACTTGGACTTGTATAACCTCCAAGGAGATATAAAGGACTGGGTAACTGTTGGAGCCAAACTGTACAACCGCTGTATGATTTCTCCATCATACTATATGCTCCAGTCAGCTTTATCTATGGAGTTAGCCAACAAAAGTAGCTAGAATTAGATGTAGTTAGATCTATACTGCATGCTTCAGCTTTAGGTTTAGAATTAATGCATGTTAGATTATAAAGGGCTTCTTAGTTCGTAATTAGTTTTAATTAGTGTAAGAGGTGGTGGGAGTTAGGTTAAAAAAAAAAAAAAACACTTTATAAACAACATAACCTCTTTGGCAACAGCGCAGTGTTGCCACAAGTCCTTCTCCACAAGACCTACCTCCACTCACCCCGGGCCACTTTATAATTGGTAGGCCGCTGACGTCATTGCCATCGCCTTACCTACTGGACTGTGGTACAAACCGTCTTGAGCGTTTCCAGCGGTTGGAACAAGCACGTCAACACTTTTGGAAGCGGTGGTCTACAGAGTATGTCTCGGAACTCCAGCAGCGCACAAAGTGGAAGGTGCGGTGCCGAGAATTAAAGATAGACGATTTAGTTCTGATCAAAGATGATGGGACTCCTCCACTATGCTGGCGCCTCGGATGAGTCTCGAAGCTATTTCCAGGCACTGATGGTGTGCCAAGAGTCGCCGACGTATCTACCTCAAGAGGCACCATACGAAGAGCCATCAACAGGTTGTGTCTGCTGCCCTCTCCAGAAGATTGCATGGACAAATGATCTTGAAAGCTTCACCTATAGCTTTCAATGCCCCGACCTACCCTACCCTACGACACATTCATTCTGCAACAACTTCAATCTGCATCAATGTCATTCGTCGCACAAGCTTCACTTCACTCAACTTTAACATTTTAGCATCTGGAGTCAACTTCATTCTATACCGCTATATTATTACTACCACCAACAAGAAAAAACATGTCGCGCATTTTTATTATTAATATAAAAGTTAAATAAACCTTTTTTCTGTAAAAAAAATCTTTGTTTGCGCTATATCACAAACACTGAATCCCTAAAAAGGGATATACCCGGTCCCATAGCAATGACCAAAGATTTGGCATTATTTACTTTAGGGTTACATACCCGACTTGCATGTAAAAACTGTTTTGCACAAATCTCCATTTGACGTACTAAAAAGAATTCCATTAAGTAACAATACTGTACAAAGACGCATTGATGAAATGAGCTCTGATATCGATAGCTTTTGTGCAATCATCTGCAAAAAACTCATTTTTCTATACAACTGGACGAGTCAACGTTAACCGGTAATGAAGCATTTTATTATGCATACATAAAAAGTGTTGCCTGCCGAAGGTTAAGATTTTTTCGTTAGGTCAAGGTTTTTAAATAAATTATTAAGACATTTGGTGTGTTTTTCTAACCCTTCCCTAATTTTACTACTTTGAGTTACTGAAAGTGAGTATTAAAACAATACATGTAACACGTTGAGTGTAAAAACAATATAACTGAAAATAATCATAAAATCATTCATAAACATTATTGATGATGATGATGATGATTAGGTTATTAGTTATATATATAAACTATAACCAAAAGTAATCCTAAACATATGAAATCAATAAATATTGAAATAAAAAGTATTTTGTTTCTCCTGAAAAAATTATTCAATGTTATTTATGTGGTTTTAACAATCACCGATTCAATTTGTGTCCACGTCAGTTTACCATAGATTTTGAGATGACAATACAAAACGTGGCACAAAAAGTTTTCCCAAATACGCTAATTTCTGGATGTTATTTCCATTTTTTGAAACCCCTGTGGAAGAAAGCAAAACACTTGGAACTCAAATCTAGACTACATAAGCGACACGTTGCAATTTGCGCGTCACTAGCTTTAATACCAGAACAATATATAGATTACGGTATAATAAAACTATAGCCAGAAATTGGAATGCATAATTATGGACAGCGTCATCGGACGACTCACCTTGTAGAAAGTTGGCATTCCAAAATTAATTGTAAAATTAATGGTAATCTTCAATAATTATTGTGATTTTAGTATTTTTTTGTTATTGTAGTTACAGTTTGTTAGATTTATTATGACTTTGCATGTAGTTGGTCAATATACAAAAAAATACGGTGATTTTAGCCAATTTTTATGTTGGTACTTCTAGTTTTAATTAATTAGATTTAAGTTATTACGATTTTGCATGTAGTTGGTTAATACACAAAAAAAATGTTGATTTATCTAGTCTCCAAATTACTGTGATTTTAGCTTTTTTTTTGTACTGTTATATTTTTTTAAATTTAAGTTATTATGATTTTGCATGTATGTACACTGACGGACTCATAAACTGCATCAAAGTAATAGACGACTTTGAAATAAATATTTTAACCAAGTATGCAAACTTTCTATACAGATTTAAATTGAAACCTTTAGTTCGTGAAGTTAAAAACAGCGTAGGGTCATATCCTTAAGTTAAAGAAATTTAAGGAAAATTGGTTTAATAAAAATTTTTGTTGTAGTTTGTGTTTAAAAAAGTTTGACTGCACATCGCTATATAACGGACATCTTAGAAGATCACGTGGTGCCTTACATTGGATTCATAGGCGAAAATTTTACTTTAATCCAGGATAATGCCCGGCCGCGCGCTGCTGCACAAGTTCGAGAATATTGCGAAGAGGTTGGGATACGTACACTGAATTGGCCAGCACGCAGCCCGGATCTTAGTCCCATTGAGCATGTTTGGGACAATTTAAAAAGAGCTGTATATGCGAGAAATCCTGTGCCCACGAAAGTGGCATAACTAAGAACAGCACTTTCAGAAGAATGGGACAATATTCCGCAAAAAAAAATACACGTGGAGGTAATACACCTTATTAACACATAAATAAACGCTACTTTATGCAAGCTCTTTTTAAATTGTCCCAAACATGCTCAATGGGATTAAGATCCGGGCTGCGTGCTGGCCAATTCAGTGTACGTATCCCAACCTCTTCGCAATATTCTCGAACTTGTGCAGCAGCGTAGGGATGGGCAAATGGAAAAAATATATCGATATTTATCGTATCGATATTTTTCAAATATATCGATATAATCACTCAAAAAATATCGATATTTCGATATATCGATATTTTTTGCCCAATTTGCAATTAATTATTAAAATTGATAAAATATTCGAAATTTTGAAGCAAATACAGCTATGGCTATTTTGACATAAGTTTTATTATTTAAATATTTTTTTTTTTACAAAAAAATAGAAACTGACTTCAAAAAACCACTTAAAAGGAAAAAAATATTGTACTTTTATCATGGCTTTAGAAGTCGGTGGCGAGCTAAACAACAGAAACCTCGAGACACGTTCTAAGTGGTTTTTTGACGTCGGGATCTATTTTTTTTGTAAAAAGTTATTATTTCATGCTTTTCAGTGTTTTAGTCGAAATTCGAAAATTACTTTTTCACCTCATAACAATAGTGGCAACCATAACCCATTTTATAATAAGTTCTCATCAATACGAAAAAATCTCTGTCTTAAAAACTACTAAACCGATTTTAATTAAACTTATAGTATTCCCTAAGTTGAACAATACATAGTACAACAAAAAAGAATTACTTAAATCGGACTTGTAGAACCGGAAATATGCGCGCATAAACATAAAAACATACATACATACACTTGAAATTTGGCTTACATACATACGGGTCGAATTGACACCTCGATGAAACCTCCTTTTTTTGAATTCGGTTAAAAAACAGGTTCTTCTTCTTCTTCAGCCTATAGGTGTCCACTGCTGGATAAAGGCCTCCCCCAAGGCTTTCCACGTTGACCGTCTTGTGCTGCCCGCATCCATCGGCTTCCCGCGACCTTCACCAGGTCATCGGTCCACCTTGTTGGGGGCCTCCCTACGCTGCGTCTTCCAGTACGTGGCTGCCACTCCAGAACCTTACTGCCCCATCGGCCATCGGTTCTACGAGCAATGTGCCCTGCCCACTGCCACTTAAGATTAGCGACTCGCAGAGCTATGTCGGTGACTTTGGTTCTTCTGCGGATCTCCTCATTTCTGATACGATCACGCAGAGAAACTCCGAGCATAGCTCTTTCCATTGCAATTTGTGTGATTCTGAGCCTTCGTATGAGGCCCATTGTGAGCGACCACGTTTCAGTTCCGTAAGTCATCACTGGCAACACACACTGGTCAAAGACTTTAGTCTTGAGACACTGTGCTATCATGGACGACGAGAAGATGTAGCGTAGCTGCCCAAACGCTGTCCAGCCGAGCTGGATTCGACGAGACACCTCTTTCTCGAAGTTGGACCTACCTAGTTGGACTGTTTGTCCCAGGTATATGTATATACTCGTCAACAACTTCGACTGCAGAGCAGCCAACTAGAATTGAAGTGGGTGCGACATGAGAGTTCGACATGGTAAAAACAGGTTCATGTACCAAAAAACTCAACATATTGAATACAACACTTTGCTAGTGTAATTACTGGGTATACGAGACCTAATAACTGTCGCGCAGGGCACTATTAGAGCAGTAACTGAGTAATTCTTGCTTACTGTTTGTCACTGCAGCTGTCCATGGGCAGAGGTGACACTTGCCATCAATTGCTTGACATAAAAAACAACAATAAAAATAACATTATTCAAACCTGAAATGTTGACAATTTACCCAGAACTTTATTGGATCAGATTTTCTTTCTAAAAGTGGTTGGTCCAAATATTGCTTCAGTTCATTGGGGACACAGGCACTGCTACCTCTGACGAAGCTATGTTAAGATTTAATAATTTCTCATGCCTGGATCAGATAGAGTACTCACTTGCGCTGATGCTGCTTGGTCAGGATTTTTATCTAAATTTGTCCTTTAAGCCGATGTTCTGCATGTATCTCAGCACTAATTTTGGGTATAGCATTTGACACGACAATTGGCGAGGTAAAGTGGTTAGGCTTAAACCGAGGGTCCAAAATAGTAGCTACTGAAAGAAAAGGATTTCTTTCTAAAGAAGACAGTCGTTCTTAATTTTTTTTGAGTAAAGCTTTTTACAGTCAACCCTAAAGAGGTTGATGGAGTTGCTTGATCTGTAACTTGTGTCACTAAATTTGTAAGAGGAATGGCTAACTTTACATAATTCGCATCACTTATTTTCTCAGTAGCTTCTTTGAAAGGGCCACGAAGAGCACTAAAATCCCGTATCGCATATCTATGTGATACGGGATTAACAACAACAACAGAAACAAAAATTATAGTCTTATAATTTTTGTTTGTGTTTGAAGCAAATAAACTAAACCCATACAGCCTATTGCACACCTATTCTATTTCTAAATTTAAAAATCGGATTGGTCAAATACATGATGTGACGCATGAGCTTACAGCAGAGCTTTGAAATATATCGATTTTGATATTCGAAAATAAATATCGAAAATCAATATATCGCGGGAAAAAAAATCGGCGATATATATCGATATTTTTCTGAAAAAATATCGATATTTTGATATATCGATATTTTTTGCCCATCCCTACAGCAGCGTGCGGCCGGGCATTATCCTGCACTAGAGTAAAATTTTCGCCTATGAATCCAATGTAAGGCTCCACGTGATCTTCTAAGATCTCCGTTATATAGCGATGTGCAGTCAAACCCCCTCTATTGCCATTTTGACGGACCATGTCTATGAACACAAGTTCTGTTCACCCGTTCATCGAAATGCCACCCCAAACCATACAAGAGCCGCCTCCAAAAGGAACACGCTCCTCAATGCAACTTTGAGCATATCGCTCCCCACGTCGACGATAGACTCTTCTGCGACCATCTGCACCATACAAACATGTCCTACACTCGTCCGTGAACAATACGGAGGCCCATTGCTCTTCTGTCCAATTTAGGTGATCACGCGCAAATCTTAAGCGAGCTTGTCTGTGAGCTACAGAAAACTTTGGACAATTTGCTGGTCTGAAAGGGGTTATATGCGCATCCTTCAACCTTCTACTTACTGTTCTTGCACTCACATTTAGACCACGCACTTCATTAAGCTCTGTTTTGATGTTAACAGACGTGAGGAAACGATTTCGCAGGGACGTTGTAATAATAATAGGATTTAGAATAGAATAGAATAGAATACTCTTTATTATGTACACCATATAGATTACAGAACATAAATAAAAATATTTTACAAAGGGTGACACAATGGGCGGTCTTATCGCTAAGAGCGATCTTTTACAGACAACCTTTGGATGGAATTCTAAGGGGAAGGATAAAGAAATAATGTAGGTAGTCTCGGTGGCAGGCCACAACATCGGCCGCCGGCATAAGTTACCACCCACCAGACAAAGTCATGTCGCCAAGCGATTCGTCGTGTTCCGGCATGATGTCTGGTGAAGCCGTACGGAGGACGGGTCTGAGCAGTTGTGTTGTGATGTATGCCGGGTATGATGCGCCAAATGTTGTGTCGGGAGTTTGGTCCTAGAGGGTAGCGGGATCCGAAGCACGGTGCTCCGCTGGCCGACCGCAGGTAGTTGGGGGCCCAAGTAGTGTGCCAGCCACACACGAAAGGCTGCCCCGCCAACTGCGAAAAATCCCAGGGTGCCTCCATCGTGCCGGTTGGCGACCGGACGAGAGGACCCGATGGCGATCCCTGGGGGGGTTCGGGCGTCCCCGCAGTCTCCAGATCAATCTCCCTCTGGCGCGGCATCGTTGTTAGTGTTGTTGGGTTTAACATTGCATAACCTCGCTCAACTGCCGTCTTCCTTCCTATTCACTCAATATTCTTAAAATGAAAAGGCTTAAAAAGAAATGTGGGTCTGCACAGCGGGCGCACGTTCTCTCGTTTAAAGTGCATCTCTCAAACATTCGAGGTCTGCACTCCAATATCGATGCAGTCCACCACCACCTTAAGACTGAAAAGCCCCACCTACTTTTCTTGACGGAGACCCAGATCAGATGTCCGTCTGATGCGGCATACCTCAACTACCCGGGATACTCTTTGGAGCATCATTTCCTGCATCGTGCCGGGGTCTGTGTATGTCCGCAATGACATCTGTTGCCGGCGTCTCCGTCACCTCGAAGACCGTCATCTATCGTCCTTATGGCTGTTGGTTGACACTGGTGTGGACAAAATTGTCTACACCTGTGTTTACCGATCGTACAGCGGTTACCAGGAGACAACTCGACTATTTGTCCACCTCAGTGAAGCTGCTGACAATGTGCTGCATCGGCAACCTGACGCACAGTTCGTCGCTCTGGGGGAATTTAATGCCTGCCACCAAGACTGGCTTTTCCCATACCAGAGTACCGACCACGCTGGGAGAGAAGCGCAAATCTTTGCGCTATCAATGGGCCTTTCCCAGCGACTAGGGTGCCTGATGTAGCTGGTCATACCATCAATTGTCTGGACCTTCTGCTGACCACTGATCCGGACAGATGTGTTGTAACAGTTTCCTCACCGTTGGGAACTTCAGACCACTGTCTGGTGAAGTCTGTATCGTCCTTCTCCCCACCAGATCACGACTCTCGTGGTGAACGGCGAATGTGGCGATACAGGTCAGCGGATTGGGATGAGATGCGCCACTTATTTGCGTCTTATCCTTGGCAGCAGGTCTGCTTCTCTTCTGACAATCCGTCGAGCTGTGCGGACGCTATAACCGATGTGGTGCGTCAAGCTATGGAGTATTTTATCCCATTCAATGACGTGCCCGTCGGTGGCTCGACTCGCCCATGGTTCAATGCCGATTGTGTCCAAGCTGAACAGCGTAAGCACACGGCATTTCTCGCCTGGGTTGACACTCGTGACCGCGGAGCTCCGGATCTACCTTGTGGGGCGAGGCCCTCGAGAAGAATGGGGAAGCGATTGCTGTCTCCCTTGATGTCTCGAAGGCCTTCGACCGGGTATGGCACGCTGGCCTTTTGAGTAAGCTTCCAGCGTACGGCATTTCCCCTAGTCTGACTGGCTGGGTAAAAGACTTCCTGACTGAACGGTCCCTCCGAGTTGTTGTCGACGGATACTCTTCTGAGCCCATGTCAACTAATGCCGGTGTTCCTCAGGGGTCTGTTCTCTCTGCAACTCTGTTCCTGCTGCATATTAACGATCTACTGACCCCGGTATCTATGGGTATGCAGATGACAGCACAGTTGTAGAGAGATACCTGCCGGATGCTCGGGCTAGTAGGGAATCCATCCGGTCCGAACGAGAGGCCATGGTTGAGCGAACGAGTGTTGCACTGCAGGCAGTCTCCGAATGGGGCAATGCCAATCTTGTAGCATTCAATGCCGCCAAAACACAGGCGTGTCTTTTCACCGCCAAAAGGAGCCCGTTCACCTTGGCTCCTACTTTTCGAAATGTGTCCTTGGAGTGTTCCGACCGCCTTCAGCTTTTGGGAGTTGAGATTTCCTCGAACCTTAACTTTGGGCGGTTCATTGAGTCCAAGGCCAAGGTGGCTGCCAGGAAACTTGGCGTTATCGACAAAGGTCCGGCAGTACTTCACACCAGGGCAGCTTCTAATGTTATACAAAGCACAGGTCCGTTCGTGTGTGGAGTACTGCAGCCACATTTGGGCTGGTGCTGCCAAGTGTCACCTGGTTACTTTGGATTCAGTGGAGAGACGTGCAAAGAGACTGATTGGTGACCCTGATCTAGCTCGAGTTGGTCTCCAAAGCCTAGAGCACAGGCGTAGAGTAGCCAGCCTTTCGGTGTTCTATAGGATGCATTTCGGGGAGTGTGCGAGGGAATTGCATGATTTAATTCCCCCATCTCCGTTCCACCAGCAGACGACCCGTCGTACGGCTGGTTTCCACCCTTACGTTGTTAACACCACTACGATCCGGACGAAGTGTTTCGCCTCCTCCTTTATACCGCGTACATCGAGGGACTGGAACAATTTGCCAGCGGCGGTGTTTCCGTCGGACTACAATTTGAGTGTCTTTAAGGCTAGAGTGAATAGGCTCTTAATAAACTAGTGCGCTTTGCCATCAACGGTTGCGTCACTGCTTAAGCGCTAGTTTATAATATGTAAAAATATATATATATATATATATTGTTGGTGATATTTGATAGTTGGATTGTGTGGCAGTACAATATAAGTATTGTGAGTGGTATAACGCATTATTATTAATCAGTTTTTGAGCTTTTGTTTCACGGTAAATTTATCATGACTGATATGAGGTGAGTTATTTTATTATTATAAAAAAAAGGTTTTTTTTTTGACAATGAATAATAAAACTTTCACATCTCTTCTAAGTTAATAAAATTAAATAAAGCGTGTCCCAAAATTAACGCAAGATTTTAATTTGCCGCCATTTATGCAGTACAGTGATGCCAACCCTAAAAACAAAATAAATCGACAGTTGACAGTTTAGGGTTAGTAAAAATGGAGCGTTACGCAATAGAACAACGTGTCTTCATTGTTGAGCAATATTTCAAAAATAATGAATGCTTGGCGGCCGTAGTTCGAAAATTTCATACAAAATATGGTCGGAATAGTGTTTTAACTTCGTCAACTGTGAAGCGATTAATTGAAAAATTTGCTATAAGTTCAGGTAATTATAATTGTAATATTACTCCACGCTCATATCAAAACCATGTGCCAAATTTGAATAAAGAAATGAATCACCTGTGACTCTTGAACTTATTCCAAAAGTTCTCCGTGAGTCATATGTGACTCATTGGACAGTTAAGTTGTTAAAGATGAGAAAATATGTAAAGAACTATTATTTTCTAGAAATTTAGAGACCGATACAAAAGGTGAAACCATATTCAATATATTGGAAAAGTTTTGCGATGAGAAAGAGATTCCTTTGAAAAATATTATTTCAGTTGCTACGGATGGCGCTCCGGCTATGACAGGGTGCCATAAAGGCTTCATAGCGTACTTAACCCGCCATTAGTGACGTATATGTGTGAGAGACCGGGTGACTCGAAAAATTCGAATAACTTTTTCGCCCGCCGTCTATTCGCGTTGCGATTTCGAGTAGCTGCCTCATTTTAAGTCCTAAACAGTCAGTGCCGCTCGTGGCTTCGCGGCGAACGCACGTTCCGGAGTTTTATTGCCAACCCGGTCCATGAGACCGGCGTCACCAAACAATTAAGTAAAATATTTACATTGAATTTAGCACAGAATTTAAAAAATCTTATAATATCATCAAAACTTAGTACTATTGTTACTGTTATTTTAATTATTTTATTGAATAATTAAAATATAGGTACAGATTCCTTTATCTAATATGAAAAATTTGTTTCAGAATGTCGCACGAAAGAGAACAGCGTCGTCTTGAGGCTCTTTTACATCAAGTTTTATCTGTCGAGGAAAGCCCACAGCAATCATCGGATAGCGAAACGGAGAGCGATGTAGAAGCAGAAAATCTAGCATCATATCGAAATACGGACAGCGAAGAGGATTTGAGTGATCGAGAATCATCAGGTAACACCTCTTCATTTTACCTAGGAAAGGACAAACATACAAAATGGAGCAAGGAACCCCATCGTCAATCAGTCCGTACCCAAAGGCACAATATTTTAACTCAGTTACCGGGACCAAAACGGGCTGTGGCAAATATAAAGAATCCTCTTATTATTTGGCAACACTTCTTTGACGATGGTATAATTGATAAAGAGTGTCCCAAAATTAACGCAAGATTTGAATTTGCCGCCATTTATGTATTACAGTGTTGCCAACCCTAAAAACAAAATAAATCGACAGTTGACAGTTTAGGGTTAGTAAAAATGGAGCTTTACGTAATAGAACAACGTGTCTTCATTGTTGAGCAATATTTCAAAAATAATGAATGCTTGGCGGCCGTAGTTCGAAAATTTCATACAAAATATGGTCGGAATAGTGTTTTAACTTCGTCAACTGTGAAGCGATTAATTGAAAAATTCCGAGAGACAGGATCCGTGGGAGACGCCAAACACACTGGTCGTCCAAAAACAAGCCGTTCAAATGTCAATATAGAGGCAGTGCGTGCGAATGTCGGTGACAATCCAGGAACCTCAATTCGGCGGCGTGGACAAGAATTGCAAATTTCAATAAGCTCTCTACAGCGTATACTCACTAAAGATCTGTGTCTCCATGCTTACAAAATTCAATTAACACAACTACTGAAGCCCAATGACCATGCACAGCGAAGAGAGTTTGTTGAATGGATTATTGAGCAACAACAAATGAATGCTGATTTTTCGAGCAAACTCATCCTAAGCGACGAAGCCTATTTTCACCTTGATGGCTTTGTTAATCGCTAAAATTACCGCTTTTGGGGTTCTGAAAATCCACATGTGATTGTCGAAAAATGAGGCTGGTCAAGCAGTAACTGTTACTTCTGCGCGATATCGCGACATGATAACACGGTTCTTTTTGCCGAAATTGGATGATATTGATGTGGCTAATATGTGGTTTCAACAAGACGGTGCCACATGCCATACAGCCCGTGAAACACTTCAATTATTGCACGAGACATTTCCAGGTCGTGTACTCTCTCGTTTTGGTGATCAGAATTGGCCCCCTAGATCGTGTAATTTAATACCATTAGATTTCTTTTTATGGGGATATCTAAAATCACAGGTCTACGTCAACAAGCCCACAACTACGCGTGCATTAAAGGAGGAGATTCAACGTTGCACCAACGAAATTCAGCCACATTTATGCAGAATGGTCATGGAAAATTTCGACAAACGAGTGCGTATGTGTATGCAAAGCCGCGGAGGCCATTTGCCCGATGTGTTATTCCATAAATAACCCTATCCTATGTACTTTATGAATCAATAAAAACATTACAATCAAAAGACTAAACACTGTGTTTTCTATTTAATTCAAATCTTGCGTTAATTTTGGGACACCCTTTATAAGTACCAACTACCATTTTTGCAACTTTTTTTTGGTACAACTGTTGAAAATATTATTGTCATTAGAAAATTTAACTATGAGAACACCAATTGCTAGTGGCAACGCTTTGTCTATAAATATATTTACTCTGTATTGTAACTACGAACCTTCTTGTTATGTGCACATCGTATGGAGAAATAAACTGTATAAAAATAAAATCTTTATTACTGAAACGCCTATTGCCCTATAGGTTATGGGCCCAGAAGACTCTGTAATCAAAAATACGAAAGAAAACAGCAAAGAAAATGTTACAATCGTCGTCAAAAATAATTGTCAAGATAATTGTGAATGGTATAACGCATTATTATTAATCAGTTTTTGAGCTTTTGTTTTACGGTAAATTTATCATGACTGATATGAGATGAGTTATTTTATTATTATAAAAAAAAAATCGTTTTTTTTTTTTATAATGAATAATAAAACTTTCACATCTCTTCTAAGTTAATAAAATTAAATATAAGTACCAACTGCCATTTTTGAAACTTTTTTTTGGTACAACTGTTGAAAATATTTTTGTCATTAGAAAATTTAACTATGAGAACACCAATTGCTAGTGGCAACACTTTGTCTAGAAATATATTTACTCTGGAGTAAATATATTTGGAGTAAATATATTTCTAGACAAAGTGTTGCCACTGGCAATTGGTGTTCTCATAGTTAAATTTTCTAATGACAATAATATTTTCAACAGTTGTACCAAAAAAAAGTTTCAAAAATGGCAGTTAACTGGACCTCTGAATGCGAAACTATTCGTTTAAGTTTAATCAGAGAGTTAACAAGCGAGCCGGTCCTTTCTATTTTTAACCCAGACCTTCCTACTGAAGTTCATACAGATGCCAGTAGTATTGGATACGGCGCTGTTCTTTTACAAATACACCCCGACTGAAAGAAACATGTAGTTGCATATTATAGTCGATCCACCCAGGGAGCAGAAAGTAAATACCATTCTTACGAACTTGAGACCCTCGGTGTTGTCAAGGCCCTTCAAAACTTTCGCCATTACTTAGTCGGATTTAATTTCGTAGTAATCACAGACTGCAATGCGCTTAAGCGCAAGGCAGAACTTTTGCCCCGAGTAGCAAGGTGGTGGATCTACCTTCAAGACTTTAATTTTTCAATTGAGTACCGCAAGGGAGTAATGTTACCCCATGCAGACTACTTGAGTCGCAATCCCGTTTATGTAAATCAAGTTTCAAAGCCTTGTAACTGGGCTCAGATCGCGCAGAGAGCCGATAATGAAACTCAAGATCTTATTCAGCAACTTCATGATGGCAGACTCGACACTGATCGTTACAACATTCAAAATGGTATCCTGTATTATAAGTATACCCCAGTAGGTCAAGAAGCTAGGTCGCTTTGTTACATACCCAAAGATCACCGACTTAGCCTCTTAAGGGTGTTCCATGATGAACATGAGCACATTAATGCAGAGAAAACCCTCGACCTCATTCTTCGTCATTTCTGGTTCCCCAGTCTTAGACGATTTGTATCCAAGTATGTTTCTCATTGTCTAGTGTGCATTTCTCAAAAGAGGGTGCCTCGGGCCCCACTACAAAACATAACTTCTTGGGAAAAACCCTACACTCCACAGTTCACGTTGACGCTTTGGGTCCCTTATCAGTATCAGAAGGATATAAATTCGTCCTACACATAGTGGACGCTTTTACTAAAGACACACTTCTCTATCCCATTCTCCGACAAGATTCCACGGAACTTATGCGTGTCGTTACACAGGCTATTTCTTTATTTGGAGTGCCCAAACTTACAGTCACAGACAAGGGGCGCATGTTCGAATCGAACGAGTTCGTGACATGGATTAACGAACTTGGCTGCAACTTACACTACGTCACGCCGGAGATGCACCAGGCGAATGGCCAAGCAGAAAGGTACATGAGGACTGTACTCAACATGTTACGCATCCAAGTCAAACAAAAAGCTGCAATGGTCGGAGACTCTGTGGAAATTACAACTAGTGCTGAATATAACAAGACAAAAGACTACGCAAGTATCTCCTTCAAATCTTCTAATAGGTACAGAATCGACTACTCCCGTGATACGAGCACTAATACTTGATGTAGCCATCGAGGGATCGGCACCTAACAGAGAAGCCCTACGAGAAATCACGAGGGGTAGAGCCCGTAAACTTCTCAGTAACAACCAAATGAAGCAGGACGAGAGAGCCAACAAACGACGAAGCACACCACGCCAATTCAATATTGATGATATGGTCTTTGTAATTAAATACTCTCAGTCGGCAGGTAAACTTGACTCGTGCGAATGCGTGGTCCATATAAGGTACTAGAATTTCTACCTAGTGGACGCTATTTATACGCTGCGTTTGCTCAGCGGCAGTTATGGCAAAACGACGCAGGCTGCTGCACAATACATCTGCCGTCATAAGGAAAAAAGACGCATCTAACATTTTTTCCCAAATTGAGTTAGATGCATATTCTGAATCTATAAAAAAAATGGCATACACCAATATTTTTATATTTCGCATAAATTAAACGTAACCATAAAAATCTAACTGTTAAAAAAGACGTGTCTGCAATGTGAATCAAATATTACTAAAATGAAAAGACCTTTCTGACGTACACTAAGTTGAAAAGACGCATTTTAGTAGAAGCGTCTTTTTTGTTTTCAAAATATTTAATTCATCATAAAATGAAAAGGCACATCTGCATCGTCATAAGAAGAAAAGACTTTTCTGTGTAGATGCGTCTTTTTAGCTTAGTATTACAAAAACTAGGCAGGCGCAAGTGGCAATAGCGTCTCTTCTACTTAGTATTGCTAGCTGTGCGGGGTGTGGTGGGGCCCGCGATGTGGGAATAGTGCTCTTCAGTTGCGTCCAGGCAATCAATGACAACAGAAGAACAGAAGCTGTATCTGGGACAGCTGATCCAAATCGATAATTCCGGCTTCAAGGACGAGGTGTTTCGAGGGATAGGACTCGGCTGGGCAGTGTTTGGGAAGCTCCGTAGTGTCTTCTCATCCAAAATACCTCAGTGCCTAAAGACAAAAGTCTTTAACCAATGTGTGTTATCGCTGATGAAATATGGATCTGAAACGTGGTCCCTCACTATTGGCCTCATAAGAAAGCTCAAGCTATGGAGAGGGCTATGCTAGGTGTTTCTCTACATGATCGAATCATGAAAGAGGAGATTCGTAGAAGAACTAATGTCTCCGACATAACCCAGCGGATTAGAAAATCATAAAAATATTAAAATATCATTAAAATGGAAATGTAAGTAAAAACTTATTCGCTTAATACCTGGGGCTTTTATAATGGGGCAGGGGCAATGTAGGGTATTAAAGAGGCTATGGAACAAAGGCTCGAAAGCAATCGCAAGAGATGTGTCTGTTGGACGGAGCCTACTTGCGAAGCTGAAGACTGGGAATGGTAGGATCACTTCCAAACCAAAGCTTTAGGGTGAGATTTAAAAATTCTACGGAGAGTTATACACATCAACACACGCACCTATTGTAAACCTGGCCAATGATCCTAGAGCCAGACTAACCCGACACTACAACGTCGATATTCCGAACACCAGCTTGTACGAAATTGGTATGGCTCTGAAACAGCCCAAGAACGATAAGGTAACTAAAGATGATGGAATTACGGCTGAGCTTCTGAAAGTGAGTAGAAAATCAGTACTTAAAGCGCTTCAGAAGCTATTTAATTACGTCATTTTCAAAGACGAAACGCCTAAGGCATGGCACAGAAGCGTGGTGGTATTGTTTTTCAAAAAAGTAGATAATACCCTCCTGAAAAACTACAGACCGACTGAGCCATGTCTATAAGCTGTTTTCTAGGGTGATCAAGAACCGTCTACGCTCGCAGGTTCGACGACTTCCAGCCTTCCCAACCCATAGACCACAAACATACGCTGCGGTAAGTTATAAAGAATATGACACACCCATAAGCTTAGCGTTTGTGGACTATATGAGAAGGCCTTTGATTCGATCGAGGCTTGGGCGGTGCTACAGGATGAGATGATATGTGGTGAGTGTTTGTACAAAAACGTCACTATGTCAGTCCGCCTCCTGGATCAGGACTCGAAATCGATTCAACTGCAGCGTGGAGTGTGATAAGGAGGTATCATATCACATATGTTCACTGCTGCGTTGGAAAATGTCTTCAAGCTCTGAACTGGAAAGGACTTGGTATCATCATCAACGGCGAGTACATCACTATCCACCGATTTGCAGATGATATCGTGGTCATGGTGGAGACCCTAGAAGACTTGGGAAAAATGCTCAATGACCTCAGTAGAGCTTCTCAACAACTGGTTCTAAAGGTAAACATTAATAAGATGAAGATCATGTCGAACTCCCATGTTGTTCTAGTTAGTTGCTCTGTACTTGAAGTTATTGACGAGTATATGCATACATATACCTGGAAAAAACAGCCCAACTAGGTAGGTCAAACTTCGAGAAAGAGGTGTGTCGTCGAATCTAGCTCAGCTGGGCAGCATTCGGGAAGTTACGCTACATCTGCGTCGTGTGTGTGTTGCCAGTGATGACATATGGAACTGAAATGTGGTCGCTCACATTGGGCCTCATAGGAGGGCTCAAGCTCACATAAAGGTCGATTGAAAGAGTTGCTCGGAGTTTCTCTGCGCGATCGAATCAGAAATGAGGCGACCGAAAACCAAAGTCACCAACATAGCTTTACTCGAAAAGCTATGTTGGTGACTTTGGTTTTCGCTATAATTAAGTGGGCGTGGGCGCGGCACATTGGTCGCAGAAGATCGATGATCGCCGATGGAGTAGTAAGGTTCTGGAGTAGCGGCCACGTTCTGGAAGATGCAGCGTAGGGAGGCCCCCAACAAGGTGGGCCAACGAGCTGGTAAAGGTCGTTGGTAGCCAATGGATGCGGGCAGCACAAGACCGGCTATTGTAGAAAGCTCTGGCGAAGGTCTTTGTCCAACATTGGACCTCTATACGCTAAAGAAGAAAGTGTAAAGGGCGTGACAGCTCACATTGGTTGAAAAGTATAGATAAGATTAACCTATGTATTGATTATTTTAACCTATATATGATTTATTCGCCAAATATGTAAAAAAAAATATGAATTATTAGAAAAAAAAAAACCTTAAATCCTTACACAACAGAGTTAATTTTCGATACAACTTCAAACATTGGTAACACTTTTAAAATAAGGTTTGTCACTCAGAAATCAAATTGATTACAATGGCAATAAAGTTGATATTTGTTTAACTGAAATATAAATTGAACTTGAAAGATGTTAAATAACTTAGTCCGATTGACAGCATAAATATAAGGTATGAATTTAAATGAAACTTATAGTATTTCCTAAGTTGAAAAATACAACAAAAAAAGAATTACTTAAATCGAACTTGTAGTTCCGGAAATATGTGCGTACAAACATACAAACATACACTTTTGAAATTTGGCACATTTGTTCAGACACTGTTATCTAGACTAACATATACGGAAACTGAGCAGTTCTGGAAATATTGTATACTTTTTTGATGTCGGTTGAAAGTAGAGGGTAGATTTATATGGGTTCTAAAAATGGGCAGGCGTTTTTGTTTTTTAATTGAAAGTTGGTTTTACTAAGTAGAAAAGCAGCAAATGGCTATAAACGTCTTTATTATTTAAATAACTAGAACATAATAACACAATAATTACTAAAGAGAAAAGGCGTTTAAACAAATACTACGTTGAAAGGATGTTTCTAACCAGAAGCGTCTTTTCATTGTAGTATCACGTATTTTCTTGCATTTTTATTACTAAAAAGAAAAGGAAAAATTGATTTTTTAAATACAAAACATTTATTTTATTAAAATTTACGTATACATACTGATAGATCAAACCCTAATTCATACTTTTGTATCACAAAATAATAATTAAGTTTATTTCTATATGCACAGCAAGTTTTTTAATTTTTGAAACACGTTTTATTTTTTTACTCGGTTTCGTACTTCATGTAGAAACGTCTTTTTCGCTTATGGCGGCAGACATGGTGCCGTGGCGGGGTGAGTGGAGCCCCGATACATGTGCTGCATTTTTTGAGGGTAAGTTAAGCTCATAACTGTTGTGGCGAGGCTGCAGGGTGAGCCTCCTTGTGCGATTACTATCTGTATGGAGAACCTGAATTGTATGATTTGCTGTGCATGCTGAGAAGCCTCAACACGTGTGACTTCGGTCAGCGTGTTGGAAAGCCTCGATACGTATGAATACGGTCTGCGTGTCGGGAAGCTTCACACGTTTGAATAAAGACTGCGTGTGGAATGCACTCGTATGTTTGAATACGGTCTTCATACGAGTGGTTGTGTCTATGAGTTCCTCAGCATACTGGGAAGCCTCAACACGTGTGACTACGGTCAGCGTGTTGGGAAGCCTCGACACGTATGAATACTGTCTGCGTACCGCGAAGCTTCACACGTTTGAATACGGTCTACGTGTGGAATGCACTCGTATGTCCGAATACGGTCTTCATACGAGTGGGTCTGATTAGCTGGCCATGTTACAGGATTCGCTGGTGCTCGAACAACGTCGTCGACCGGCGAGATTATTTTTGAGAAAGATGTATGTAAGTCACACGGTTGAAAGTTGTGAAAGAACGACGAATAAATTGATTGAGCGAAGAAGAAGCGATTGGTCAGTGAAGTTGAGAGACTCCAGTTTGTTTTCCTGAATAATCACTCTCCGCCCTTTTGACCTCAGGTGAACTAATGGCGACGATTCTCCGACCTTCCCAGTGGCAGGTCCTAGCGGGACCGCTTGAAGAATTTGCACCGAGGACGACTCAACGTCAGGAGAGGCCGTGCAAGGAGTTACTGGCAACTTCATCAGCCACCCCGCAACATTACTATATAAGAACAGTCCCTATAAGAACCGGACACTGGCCCGCTGGGTCCTGGAGTGTACGGACGTTTTGTGTTAATTAGTGTCTAGTGATTATTAAGTTCACGTAAGCCATTTTGTTTTCCCCTTTGTTAAATTGATAATTGAAGTCGGCAGTATTTGTTTTATTAATGTTCCATGTCGATTACTAATGTAAATATACACAGAGTTTGATCAAGGTGGGTCTAATTTAAATAAAATCCTCTTCTGAACTTAAAATATATTAATTAACATCGACCAGAGTAGGATTCTTTCATTGTAATAATTTAGTTATAATTTTTATATTGTAATTTTTACATTGATTAAATCTAGTTAAAAATCATTTTGGTATTTTTTGGGTCCTCCGACAGCGACGTACATATTTTGCGTATTATAATTATTGTTTACAATGGAGGATGATAGTGAGTGTTTTAACGAAAAGGTCGATACAAAAAGTGTTTTGACTAGCAGCAACAGTTCTATAGCGGAACAAGATGTGGTGAAACAATGTAATATGGATGTGACAACAAATGAAAATCCGATGAGACCGATTAATCGGCGATCTAGAGAGATTGGCGACGTTACAGAATGGACAGTAGTACAAAATAAAGAGAAGAAGATCAAAGGAAGCAGCGTTGAGATTTACATTTCCTCTAAAGAAAAGCTACCAAGACAATTTGTCCTCGCAAGATTATTCAAAGATAAAAATATCAAAGATATATCGAAGGTAAAATATCTCAATAATTACAGGGTTCGGATTGATTGTACAAACGAGTTGAGTGCAATTAAGTTAGAAACATATAAAGATTTTATAGATTTGGGCTGGAGATTTGGCAGATCAGATACCAAAACATATTCATACGGTGTCATCAAAGATGAGGATCTTGACTTGGCTGAAGAAAATCCTCTGATTTGGAACTGTTGAAGATGGCGACCTTTACGAACGAAGAATATGCTGATATTATGTTATGTTATGGGTACATCATAAGCACAACTGCAGCACAACTGTCATAGACTTTTTTACAACATCTTACAAAGATTAAAAAACTTTTCACAAATTTATTTCTTTTTTTAACAATCAGTCGTCTAGTACGACTCAGTTGATAGAGTTACTTGCAGTTTTTGTATTTAAGATAATGAAGTAGGGGAAGGTGAGGTAATACGATCCCTGGAGGTCAAATGATCCCCCACCTTGAATCAAACATAACTAGTGCTATCTATCCAAACGAGCATGAAACATGTTCCCCGCGTCCCTGCCAGTTGCCTATCCAAGTGTTATGGCGTTGCAACCGCTTGGCGTGATTTTATCAGAAAATTATTAAAAAGTGTGGCTCTGATCTAAGGTAAGCATGTTTTCAGACTTTCATTACTTTTTACATGTTCGTATTTATTGAAATGTTGTTTTATTTGCGGATATTAATAGCAGTTAGCTAATATTTAAGATATTTTGATCTCCGTACGCGGCATTCGAAGGATAAAGTTTAGATCGATATCTTCGATTTTTGTGTTTGGGGCTAAATGATCCCTTCCTGTGTGTTTAAAATGATCCCTGGAATCATTTTACCCCATTAGTATTTTTTGTTTTTACAGATCATACAGAGAATTTATATACCTACCTACATAAAACTAATCGTCAAAATTGGCCTGAAGAACAATTGCAAAAGGCGTTTAACGCCGTCAGAGATGGTAAGCCTTACAAAACCGTAAGTAGACAGTTTAAGGTCTGTTTAAGTGAAAAGTTTAAATGATAATTCAAAAATCTCCACAAACACCACAGTCATCACGGCAACCTTCGTCCTTTCCAGAAAACACCTCGGCCTCAGAATCTTCTGAAAGATTATTTGTTTCATTATTATCTCCAGCCTTGACTGTTGGTCTTCCATCCACATCTTTTGAGGTTGTTACACCCAGGAAAGTACGACCAACACCAAAGATAGGTGGAAAAGACCGACTGCAAAACGAATAAGAGTATTGCTCCATGGAGTCAGAGGAGACACATCAGTATTGACCAGCACACACTACAAAAAGTACTTTTAAGAGGAAGCCAAAAAGAAAACAAACACATAACATAAAAAAAGGTGACCAACAAACAGAACGATAAATTGAAAAGTGTAGGGAAAGGAAAAGGAGTCGGGAAAGGAAAGAGAAGCGGAAAGAGAAAAGGCAAAAAAATAAGTAAAACGGATCAGATTCTTCAGAAGAAGCAAGGGATACCGAATGTCTCTTCTGTACTACAGTAGCTTTCAAGCTACTCCAAAGACAATAAAGGCGAAGGGTGGATTAGGTGCGTTGTGTGTCTTAAATGGGGACATGCAGCTTGTGCGGGAGGAGATAGTGACGATGAAGGCGACTTCATTTGCGATATTCAACTTTATATTAATCGTGAAGAAAAAGCTATATGTCTATTTCTTGACAAGAAAATAATCATTTTTAATTAAGATTTGATTTTTCTATTGCTTCATGACATTGAAAAGAAACTTTTGATAGAAATGAGTACTTACTGCCTATTTTTATTTAGAAGAGTTTATTTGTTTACTTATTGTTTGACTAGGTATGTTGTTGGTTGTGTAGTGTACCTTTTAAAAGTGTGTTGCAATATCTAATGTTTAGTTTTGTTGAATGAGTAGTAGATAATTACAAAAAATATCTCTAATGAAACTAAAAGTCTGCAAAAGTTTTGTTTAACTTGCTTACATACTTAAATTGTTATGAACAATACATAATTATGATTAAAATAAGCAGCTGTTTCATTTCGTTGATATTTATTAACATAAGGTATAAAATGATCCCTGGGATTATTTTACCCCTACCCCGGGGATCATTTTATACATAGGTGTGTATAAAATGATCCTTTACTTAACTTTAGCAAAAACCTCTAATACAAAAAAATAATAATTAAATAATAAAAAAATAGTATGCAGTTACATAGTTAAGTAAATTCACTACCTCTAATAATAGAAATTTTGCGATTTTACCTTCAACTTTAGCCACAGTTAGGCTTTCCCCTTAAGGGGATCATTATACCTCACCTTCCCCTAACTATTCTGTACACAAAAAATACAAAAACAAAAACATTAGAGGTACAAAACACAAAAAAATGGGGACAATAGACAAAAAATCTGGATTTTTTATAAAAAATCTTCAAAGTCCTATAACTTAAGAACGGTTAAGTTTGGGGTATGGTGTTCCATAGTCAAATCAGTCAGAAATGATGGAAACTACCACCTCTTAAAGGATTTAGGTCGACTTAACCTATAACCCTGTATGCTGTACCTTCTCCACACAGAGAGCAGACGGAATCTATTAGCATTACAAACATGCCTAATTCATTTCCTCCACTACATAATAACTGCGAGCCTACAGAGAGATCGAGATTCCCTACATTTTCAGAGATCGTCAAAACTAAGGCGACTATTCACAGTCCACCCACTACAAAACAGCAAAAAGCTGCTAAAACACAGAGAAACATATAGGTTGCTAAAGAAAATGATTGGACCCAATGGTTACCAAAGGAGGAAGAAATGGAGCATTTGAAGGAATCAAACAATCGTGATGAACCCGAGGTTTCCCAAAAGAGAGAGGTGCATTTTGATTGAGCTGTTAGCTAGACTGAAGAAGATCGTATTTTTGAAGAGAAGTACTGTAGCGGAAAGAATTAAAATGGCGGTTCAATGTTGTGTAGAAATGGTTGATTTTAGTGGTTGTTGACAATGTGTCGAATTGGCGTATGATAAAAAAACTGTTTGAATTATTCAATGGATAACAAAAAAACTAATATTAAACTAAACATTCTACAATGGAATGCTCAAAGCGTATGATTTTATTGAAACAACTGTTGAATCAGGAACATATCCACATTGCAGTAATAAGTGAGACCTGGCTGGATAAGGAAAGCTACATGAGACTGAGCAACTACGCAATCTATCGTAAAGACAGGTTTGATGGTTACGGTGGAGTTGCAATTCTTACACACAAATCAATAAAATCACAAATGTATGAAGCTCAAATCAGTAATCAAGGTATAGAGTTATTTTGCGTGTGTGTAGGTATTTAACTGCGGTTTCATCAAAAATATTATTTCTGTTTATTGTCCCCCGTCGATCAGAACTTCTCAAAATGATTGGGATGCCTTACTTTCTATTTTTACTAAAAATACAATAATTCTTGGGGATTTAAAATGGACACCATACTAATTGGTCACATAAAACGGATACCAGAGGCGTGCAAATTTTCGAAGCATTAATGGACAATCGATTTATTACCTTAAATGATGGTAGCCCAACACGTATAAAAATGGCTAACTTGGAATGTGAAAAGAGCACACCCGACATTTCTTTGATATCATCTGATACCTTGATGTTCGATTGGTCCGTCAGGAACGAGACATTAGGCAGCGATCATAGGAATATTAAAATCACTTCAAATATTCAGTGTAATACTTCATCAATAGTCCGTAGGAATTTTAAAAATGCTGATTGGACTTCATACAAGTAAGCTTCTCGATACCCTTTTTTTAGAATTTACGTTCTCTGAAGATTCACAGGGCGACTATGACAGATTCATTAATTATTTAAACGTGGCTGCTGATGTTTGTATCCCTTCAGTCAAGATAAACTCAAACCCAGATAGTAAATTTTTACCTAAACCGTATTGGGAACCTAAGTTGTCTAAATATGTAGCTGAGCGTCGATTAGCTTTATCTAAATTTAGACGTAATCCAAACCCCCAAAATTATGAAACATTAAGAAATAAGATTTGCGTATCCCAGAAAATGATTCGCTTAGCTGAAAGTAAAGGGTTTTGCAACTTTTGTAATTCGTTCGATAATTATTCTACTTCTCAGTCTACCGTCTGGCGGAAAATGAAGTGGCTGAAAGGACGCAAATATTCAACACGGTACGTTGATGAACACAAAGCTACTGATTTACTACTTAGTTTAACGCCCGACTTTGCATCTCCTAGTGATATGACTTTTGATGTGACTAACTCTGATCTTCGTGTTGCTATTGCTGCATCAGAATTTCATAAATGTATTCGATCTTAAGACACTGCACCCGGAGGCGACAATATTTCTTACTCTATTATCAAAAAAAATACCAGAAAATTGCAAAAAGATACTGATTCAACTGTTTAATAATATTTTCATTTCGGGTTTTGTTCCTAAACAATGGCGCGATATTATAATTGTGCCCATTCCTAAACCGGGACGAGACTCAAAGTTTATCATCTTTTCGTCCTATTTCAATGATATCATACGTTTGTAAAGTTTTTCATAATATTTTAATGAACAGATTAGAGTGGTTTATCGAAAAACATAATTAGTTATCAAATAACACTACAGGTTTTAGAAAATGTCGTTCAACTTTAGATAATTTATCAATTTTAGTATCTCGTATTCAAATTGTTACTGTGGCGGTTTCCATAGACATCAATAACGCATATAACTACGTTGATGTACAAGGTCTTCTGAAAGTCATGAAACGAATTGGTGTAGGGTCCAGGATTTGTAGTTACATCTGGAACTTTCTTAACCTTTTGAACGCCCATCTATATAATACGCGATGTGTCCTCCTGCGCCACACTACAAATGTATAACGTATGTATAGTAAAACGTAGGGATGGGATTAGTGTCCTATCGACAAATAATATTATACATTTAAAATAATGTTTATTCACCAATTAACGAAGCTAAATAAAAACTGTAATCGTAATTTCATATTTTATTTTATTTCATAAAAAAAAAAACAATATGAAAACCTGGATATATTCCCCACAATAAAGAAAAGAATTTTAAATTTATTAGACGTGTGGTCTACAAGGCACATCCCTATTTGTCTCCAAATGTAATCCTTCTACTTCATATCAAGTAGTTGGCGCTCGAGGCACGTCAAAATCCTTTCTGTTCTAGGGATGTCTAGATTTCTATGGTATATATTTTATATTCACTGTGGTCGAGTTACACGTGCATAAACTCAACCGATTCCTGCATAATTTATTTCGTTTACTTACAACAAATACAATTAATAGAAGCTAAATACGTGGTTTTCTACGTTTTAAAAAATAAAATAAAATGGAGGGTAAGTGTCTGTTTTACACAAGACCTTTTTTTTAATGGTGTCGCTAAATACTCGCAATTATTTTTCTGGTTTGTAGAAACTAATAGAAAACTGAAGAAAATTCCTGAAACGGAAGTTGACGACTTAACGGAATGTCAAGACGACGAACTATTTCAAAATTCTGATTCAGACTTGAACAACTCGCAATAATTCGTCATATTCACAGTCACAATTTTTTTTTTAAGGACGCGTGCGCCAACTCAAGATGTAAACATTGCACTACACTAAAATGCACAAGGTCACTATGACCTTGAAACCCGTCCGCTTATGACGTCACAGATTTCCTTGTATACACGTCGGTGGCGCGTACGGACCGCTAACTAACTAACTTTGTAGGGATGGGTTTTTCAAACGGGGTTTCACTATCGACAATGATTAGAAAACCTATTAATTCTTGATTAAGGTGAATAAAACCTAGTTTAAAGTGTACAATATTTATAAAATATTATATATTTACGTCATTTTCTTGCAATAATAGTATTTATGATCATTTCGACGAGATGAAATATAGCGAGGTCTTCGTCGTGTCCCATCACTGGCTTACTTGATATCAAGTAATTGGCGCTGGGGGCATTAAAATATTTTCTGGCGTTTTTGTTTCTATTGAAAATTAAACAAATAAGAACTTATTATGCGTGAAAAAGTTAAAAATATGGTTGATAACAGGGCAAATTTCCATAAAAACAAAATAAAAGGTCTTGTAAAAGTCGTAAATTTATTTTATACTGTGATTACTTCTAATCAAGTAGTGGCGCTGAGGGCACGAAAATCTCGAACTTGTATAGAAGTGATTGGCGTTCAAAAGGTTAAACTGAGAAACCTTAAAATTACAGTAGGAAATAACATCATTAGTCGTACGTCCGGTCGGGGATTGGCACAAGGCGATCCATTTTCACCCTTACTTTTTAACATAGCTACCATGGATGTATGTCATAGCAGTGGGGACGTGTTTCTGTCGCAGTATGCGGACGATTTTGTGTTGTATACCACTTGCAGTGATGCCGCATCGGCCCAACAACGTTTACAACCCGCTGTAGATAAGATGACTAAGCTGTTTTTGAATTTGGGTCTGGAGATATCTCCTCTGAAAAGTAGCGTCTGTATTTTTAAGAACAGAGTCTCAAGAGAGACAGTCTCTATGCAAATTCGTTAATTAAAAAAATGCAACGCATCGCTGCCAGTGGTAAACAACGTAATATATTTGGGGGTTTGGCTTGACCGTTCACTAAGGTGGGCTAAGCACATCAATGAGACTCGAGAAAAGATGTCGAGATTAATTAACATTTTTAAAATTCTTTCTGGTTCTGGATTGGGAGTACATCTCAAACATCTGAGTCAGTTATACATCTCAACAATTCGGAATAGAATCGATTACGCTTGTTTTCTGTATGATAGTAGCTGTGAAACTCACCTAAGTAAATTGGACAGGGTTCAAAACGTTTGCATGAGGGTTATCGGTGGCTTTATTAAAACCACACCGATACACGTAATGGAAAATGAACTGTTTCTCCAACCGTTGAAGTTTCGCAGGTATTATCTAGCGGGTAAAGGAGAATGCCACCCGATGGGCCCCTAATTTGTGATAGAGTGTCAAGAATATTTTCTTATTAAAAATCAAGTCGTAATTTTATAAAACTAACTATTTTTTTTTCAGAATTTCTTGTACTATAGCATTGAAAAACATAATTAATATTTATTTTATTGAATCTAAGCTAGTTCCGCCATTATAACTTAACCTGAATGTTGCCAGGTAGACGACAGACTATCTCATTTAAATGAACGAGGTGATCGATTGAAAATATCGATAAAATATATTTCTATTCAGGTCACTAAAAGTGCCAAGATGAAGTTACAATAGTCAGTAAAAGTCTGACATTATTTTCCAATCCACCCAAAGGCAGGGGTTGTCACTTAGATGATTTTAGCTCACCGAAAAACAATTATGTTATGTTTTCCTCCGTATTTGCTTGTGATCGATACAATTTGCGTAAACACTGTCGAGCTGATCGTTTTCGTGCCTCCAGTGGTTTTTTTTTTTGAGATATTGGACTCTTTTCTTAGTGATAAGTGAGCACATAGACTTGTGAGCATTGGACTGTTTTTTTTTAGTGATAAGTGAGCAAATTGACTCTTATTTAGTTTAAGTGAGCATTGGACTCTTGTTTTAGTGATAAGTGAGCAAATTGACTCGATTTTAAGTGATATTTTTGTTTTACTCCGGAAAAATGTCTGCACCTGGTAGAAGTCGAGTAAACTACTCTTTGTCTCGCCGGTGTGTTAATTGCTCTTTACGTCTAGCGCCTAATCTTCGTAGACGTCAAATCGAAGAAATAGATGAACCAATGCTTATCCTTCTGAGATCCTGGGTAACACCTACATTGGTAAGTTTGTGTTATTAATATTTTTAAGAACAATTAGGATGCCTACTTGGCCAACCAAAAAGCCATCTTGAATTCAAAATATCTAAGAGTATTGTTTCCTCTACCTAAATCCGAAATTAACAGTTGACAAAAAGTTGAAATACTTACCGTATTAAGGCTGCCGGGGCTGGACTTGATTACGAAAGTAAAGACTGGTCCCGGTACTAAAGGCAAAGATGGAACGGGGTGGGTTTTTAGTCAGTAAGAGTCTGACATGCCCTCTCGCTCCGCCCAAGAGCGAGAGAAGTCATACAAGATGATTTTTACCCACCAAAAAAAAAAAACCTTATTAAGGCTGCTAACTTCTCATTCGCTGTTGTGCACACAATGGTTATAGATGTTGTCGGCATATTGCAAAAAGGTAGATTCACTTAATTATTTGAACTTTTTAGGTAGTTATTGACCTTAGAGTTACGAGTATCTTCTGGATATACTAATTATTCCCTAATAATAATACATTTATTATTAAATGTTTTTTTTATTTTTATTGAAATAATTATAAATGTGGGTATATACAATGAATAAATGAGGATAATACATTTACTATAATCTATCATTTCTGGAAAAACTATTTTATAATGGATTTTAAGCACATGAAGTAATGTGCATATTAACTACAGTGTATCGGTTTAGGTAGCTAACTAAATGTAAACAATCTTAGCATGTCTTTTTACCTAAAAGTTGTCTAAAAATTCTATCTAAAAATCTTTACAATTAGGTATTTACCAAAATCGATGTGAGGTAATAAATTGAATTTAAATAATCTTTGTATGTATTTTATATGACTTCATTAGTTAACTATCTAAAGTAACTTACATTTTATTTTGTCATTTTTTACAGATATCGTCTGATGACATCCTGTTTGTGGAATGTTTTGTATTATTACAAAACCAGACAGCATCTAACACAAATCTGTCACTTGTATCCCCTGCTCTTGGATACCTAAACATATGCTATGCATGTGGCTTGTTAATAGCAAGTCGTAGAACTCATAGAGTCAGTCAAGATTGTCCTCAAAGGAATGTTATACTAAGATGGACACCAGCACATCACGTAAGTGTTTATTCTTATTTATTTATTTAAACTTAATGTATGAATGCGTATGTATGTGTGTTCAACTAATTAAATATTAATGAATATCGAGTATCTAAATATAATATTTTTGTTTTTAGGTGTTGCATTTGGAACGAGTTTGTCTTCCTTGTTGGGCGGCTGCATCAAGACAAGTCCAGAGGCAACCCGTTGCTGGCAGTAGCCAACACACTGTGGAGTCTGCACCGGAGACTGGTATTATGGATGGAAACATAATTACAGATACGATGATTCCTGTACCACCACCACTGCCACCGCTGGTTCCACAACCAACATCACCTCAGGAACAACAATTAAGTCAATCATTTTCAAAGATTAACTCACAAAAGTATAAATGGGTATCGGCAAGTTCACGTCATTGCCTATTTCCTGGTTGTGCGAATATTGAACGTCTATTGGTACCAGGTACTATAAAGGAAGTTCTTTTATTTTTTTTTTATTTTTTTTTTAAATATTATAAACCAGCGCTTGACCGCAATCCTGCCTGATGGTAAGCAGTGACGCAATCGTTGATGGTAAAGCGCACTAGTTTATTAAGAGCCTATTCACTCTAGCCTTGAAGACACTCAAATTGTAGTCCGACGGAAACACCGCCGCGGCAATTGGTAAATTATAAAGTGTATAATTATTCCCTTGTCTGCAAGAATTTGCCGATATCATTTAAATAGCAATCGTTGGGATGAACTAGAAGCACCATATTCCGATTTTACTGGATTTCAAGTAGATGATATTTTCAGTAAACTTGAAAAAAGCTACTGAGAGACAGTTAGACTTTAATGACATACACTCAATGGATTCTCATTTATGCCATTATTGGTTAGGACTTACTGCAGAGCAGTTCAATGAACTTTTAAATTGTAATCCTTTGTTATACAATCACTTTCCAAATCCTTCTGTTGCTCTCAGTATATTTTTAGTAAAACTCAGAACAGGTGACAGTAATCAAAGACTATCAACTCTTTTTAAAATGCCAAGAAAAAAAAATTAACATTGTGAGAAATTGTTTAAATGAACAGTTTGTTCCTCGATATTTAGGAATAAATCGTTAAATCGTTAGGAATAAGTCGTTTTAATGATATAAGCGCTCCAGCACAATTTCTAGACAATATATTCCTTGAAGAATAAATGTCTATTATTTTAATTGGTTGTTTTTTTTTTTCTTATTAAACATCTGTATAGCATTTACTATATTTTAAACTCCTTTATAATTAAGCCCTTTCTAAATAAACTACAGCTAATCATGGATGGCACAGCGATCTTACTAAGTAGCAGGGCAGTGATTTTACTTTGTCGCTTGCAGGAGATGCTGTCCTATATGGCATACATACACGTATATGTATACTAGGTACCTAGCATTTTGCCAACTATCTTGGGGTCGGCTTTTAGTCTAACCGATGCAGCTGAATACAGTATTGCTCAAAGAGTGACTGCCCATCTGACCTCCACACCTGATACACTGGGTTATAACATGTTACCTCCTTGTAAGAGGTTGTCACACTTGCGGGATTCTAGCTACTCGTAACAAGTATAAATAATGCACCCAGTATCAACAGTTTGAATGTACTAGCAGCCATCCAGGTGAAGTTTGTAATGGATGGTCACCCATGTGCAATCTGAACAAGTAGCTTAACTTAAGATATCTCCTTGTGGCTGTTGTAACGTAGCCACATGCTCCTCCAACCAATTTAGCCCTAAGTATATTTATTTCTACTGGTGCCAGCAAAACCTACTTCCGCTGACTGCAAGGTAAACAGTTTAATATATTATTTAGCAAGAAAAGATGATATCTAATGTTTTTATTTCATTTGGGAATCAATAGTAATACTAAAGATATTTTATTGTTTTAATGTAAAATGTTTTTGAAAAAATGTTGTTTAATAACCTCAATTTCTTCATCAGAAAAAAATTCAATAATTCTCGGAAACTAGGATGAAAAGTTATAAATTGTTTTCAGAATCTGAAAAGGTAATTGTAGTTCTTCAAAATAAAGTTAAAACCACCATGGCACGCAAATTTTTTCTGGGGGCCCAAATCTCCTAACAAAACGGGCATTCTCCTTTTGGCTCAAAATAAAATCATATATCGATAATAATATTATGGCTGTGTTAAAGCGAGCAAACTGTCAACCACCTCACTGGAAAAGAAAGACACCGTTGTTAGCCAGAATTAATAAGTTTCTTGATTTGCTACCTATTTACACAAGCCCAATGTTTGAAATGTTGTCATTGGATACTTGGGTTCAAAGAATTTATCTGTCTCAAGTAATATTCAGACTAGGTTTGATTGCAGATAAAAAGTACTATCACAATTTTTTTTTTTTTATATATATTATAAACTAGCGCTTGACCGCAATCCTGCCTGATGGTAAGCAGTGACGCAATCGTTGATAAGCGCACTAGTTTATTAAGAGCCTATTCACTCTAGCCTTGAAGACACTCAAATTGTAGTCCGACGGAAACACCGCCGCTGGCAAATTATTCCAGTCCCTCGATGTACGCGGTATAAAGGAGGAGGCGAAACGCTTCGTCCGGATCGTAGTGGTGTTAACAACGTAAGGGTGGAAACCAGCCGTACGACGGCTCGTCCGCTGGTGGAACGGAGATGGGGGAATTAAATCATGCAATTCCATCGCACACTCCCCGAAATGCATCCTATAGAACACCGAAAGGCTGGGTACTCTACGCCTGTGCTCTAGGCTTTGGAGACCAACTCGAGTAAGATCAGGGTCACCAATCAAATGAACACAATGCTAAACTCAGTGAGTTATGTACCATATTTTTAAATAATACGTACTCGGGATTTTATAAAATATGTATTCACTGATGGTTCTAAAATCTAAAGATAAATCAGGTTCGGGAGCAGCATTTTTCGATCCACAAACCAAAATTACAGTACAATTAAAAGTAAACTCTAAATGCAATATAATGTGTACTGAGCTTGTGGCAATAGAATCCAGTCTTTCCCAAAGTGGGCGATAACGCCCCTTTGTGGGCGCTGCAGGTCTCAAGGGGGGCGTCTCAAGGTAAGAGACCCAGAAAGAAAACGGGGGCGTTGTGTAGGGGGGGGGTAATTTAATTTAGTAATGTAATTTTAATAGTAATTTTATTTAGCTAGGAGGCCTCTTAAACAACGACTGCAAGAGCTCTCGACTGTCAACAACAACTTGTGAACATCAACTAATATGAATTAAAAGATTGCTCAAACTCGGTTTTATATTTCTCTCCGCGTAGTTCATATGTCTGTCCTATTTTATTGAATATAGAAAAAATTTAACATCGGAGAAGAGTTAATATTGCCAGCAATAAATGAAGTAATAAACATTCCTTTGACTAATAATTCTGTGCAAGGACGAATTGATGAAATGGCTGAAAGCATTGAAGAATCATTGTGCGTTCACCTGAGGACAAGACAATTCTCAATTCAGCTCGATGGGTCCACTTTACCAACTAATGAAGCATTGTTGTTGTCTTACGTGAGGTTTATTAAAGATGAGAAAACATGTGAAGAACTATTATTTGCTAGAAATTTAGAGACCGATACGAAAGGTGAAACCATATTCAATACATTGGAAAAGTTTTGCGATGAGAAAGAGATTCCTTTGATAAATATTATTTCAGTTGCTACGGATGGCGCTCCGGCTATGACAGGGTGCTATAAAGGCTTCACAGCGTACTTAAAAAATAAAATTCCAGATGTCCTTGGTGTACATTGCGTTATTCATAGACAACATTTAGTTGCTAGAAACTTAAGTGAAAAACTATTTCAATCACTGCAATATGTCGTCAAAGCAGTTAATCAAATCCGCAACAGCTCTTTGAATGATAGATTATTTCATCAGCTTTGTGTTACTAATGACGAGGCTTTCAACCGTTTGTTGTTTCATACTGAAGTTCGTTGGCTATCAAGAGGCAATTGTCTGACTCGATTTTACAACCTGTTTGACTCTGTTATAGAGTTCTTGGAAGCTAAAGATACAGAATTGCTTACATGACAGACCTGTATAAATTGTTCAACGACATGAATTGTCTTACGTGAGGTTTATTAAAGATGTGAAAATATGTGAAGAACTATTATTTGCTAGAAACTTAGAGACCGATACGAAAGGTGAAACCATATTCAATTCATTGGAAAAGTTTTGCGATGAGAAAGAGATTCTTATATAAATTACAAACTAGCGCTTGACTGCAATCCCGCCTGATGGTAAGCAGTGATGCAATCGTTGATGGTAAAGCGCGCTAGTTTATTAAGCCTACTCACTCAAAAGAACTGAGTAAATAGGAAGGAATACGGCAGTTGAGCGCGGTGATGCAATATTAAATCCAACAACACGACCAACGATGCTGCGACAGAGGGATATTGATCTGGAGGCCCTCCACAACCAAACTTCCGACACAACAACATTTAGCGCATCGTACCCGGCACGTACATCGCAACACAACTGCTCAGACCCGTCCTCCGTACGGCTTCACCAGACATCATGCCGGAACACGATGAATCGCTTGGCCGCATGACTTTGTCTGGTGGGTGGTAACTTACGCCGGCGGCTGATGTTGTGGCCTACTACCGAGATTCCTTTGAAAAATATTATTTCAGTTGCTACGGATGGCGCTCCGGCTATTACAGGGTGCCATAAAGGCTTCACAGCGTACTTAAAAAATAAAATTCCAGATGTCCTTGGTGTACATTGCGTTATTCATAGACAACATTTAGTTGCTAGAAACTTAAGTGAAAAACTATTTCAATCACTGCAATATGTCATCAAAGCAGTTAATAAAATCCGCAACAGCTCTTTGAATGATACATTATTTCATCAGCTTTGTGTTACTAATGAAGAGGCTTTCAACCGTTTGTTGTTTCATACTGAAGTTCGTTAGCTATCAAGAGGCAATTGTCTGACTCGATTTTACAACCTGTTTGACTCTGTTATAGAGTTCTTGGAAACTAAAGATACAGAATTGCTTACATGACAGACCTGTATAAATTGTTCAACGACATGAATCTCCACTGCAAGCCGATAAACTAAATTTAATTAAAACAAAAAACGTCGTTGCTGTTTTGACAGCCAAACTGCTTCTACACAAAAAGAATCTGGGCAGACGTGAGTTTCACAATTTTCCAAATTTATCAGTATCGTGCAGTAAAGACGAATTGTTTGCCTACTGCCAACATTTGGAAAACCTCCACATTGACTTCACCGAACGATACCAGGACATTTTGAACTTGGAAATACCAGACTGGGTGTTGGATCCGTTCAAATGTTAACACAGCAATGTCACCTCAGCTGGAAGAATAACTTATAGAATTGACAACAAAAGAGGAAATAAAAATAAAGTTCAAAAATGGTTAACAAGAATTTTGGCTCCAAAAACCGATCCCGCAATTGTACCCTGGATTGTGGTCAATCGTTCAACGATTCTTGATAGCATTCCCTGCAGCCCAGCTCCAGCTTGGTGGGAACGCGGATTTAGGGCTGTGATAACACTGCTTACTAAAAAGAGAAATCGTTTGCTTGTTACCGAACGTGGCGATTTGCGACTGTTCTTGAGTAAATTGAACCTGATATCAACAAAATTATTGAACACCACCATTCATCCTTCACATTAGTTTTTATATAAAGATTGATTATAAAAAAAAAGAAAAATATAACTAAATTTTTAATAAAAGATACTCTGTTTTAATACTATAAAGTTGCGTTTCAATAATCATTCTTATAGGCAGGTGGAGCCCGTAAGAGTTAACTTGAGACCTAAGCGCCGTTGTATGTTACCTATTGCGCTCAGGTTTCAAGTTGCGGGTTATAGTAAAAGCTTCGTTTAGAATTCTCCATTAATATACATAATATACATATATAGGTCACAATAATTAATTAATTTAATTTGAAGTTATAGTGGTTTTTAAATAGGTGAAAAAATGGGGGCGCTAAAAAAATATTTATTCTCAAAGTGGGCAGTAGACAAAATAAGTTTGGGAACCACTGGCCTAGAGGCATTTTATTAAAATACTATTTTTTACATTAACCTTTGTTTTCTGCGCAACTGCACCAGGACTACCAAACTACAGTATGCAGTATACATATACATGTACTTATATTAGAAGAATGAATAAAAATAAATATTCATCAGGGGACGAATGGGCCCCTCAAAAGTTCTAGGGGACGAGTGGGCACAGAGTGCAAATCTTAGGGGACTGTTGGGAATGAGACCTAACATCGGTCTGCACGCGCCAGCGGCGAAAGCAGTCTTCATCGGCAGCAGGAGCGGGGCGCGGGCGGGGGACACGACTGAGACACTGAGTGAGCGGACCGGCTCGGACCTCACCACTCGCTTCAACGGACCCCGCCGCGACACACACCTCGTTTTAAATTAATAATTGTTTGTCCGGGATTTTGTTATACATAGAATTTGTAATCAACGGCAATATACCAGTCCCTTAAAAATACAGTCCATTATTTCGTCACCCTCTAAACATTGGTCCTTCAAGGATCTCGCCGTTTGTTTTATAAAATTCGAAAAGTAACGGTCTTGGAAAAATTTCAAACTCGAGGCTCTTCGGTAACGGTCTTCAGCAGCGACAGTTCCAGGCAGGAGTCATCAATTTCCCGTCGGAGTGGCTTCGCATTGCTACCGCAACCCGCCTAGAGGAAGACGTAATCCAGAGGTTGGCGTACGACGGCCCTTGCAACCGTTGAAAGCCGAGTCATCGTCAAGCAAGGACAAAGAAAATTGAATTTGCATTATCATCGATACCCTGTGGATGGTATAGTTGTTCTGTGAGTTCGTTCCAATTTTTCCCTTATTTATTTTTTCCTGTTTCTTGTTTAGATAGCAATATTTAAGTGAGTGCTTTCAATTTGCTTCTAAAGACGTTTTTGTCAAATATCATATTTACAGCCTTGCATTTCTTAAAATTCAATTATACTGCTTATAAAGCAACAAAACATCACCAATCTGTTAAAATAAATCCTTCGCTTTCTACCTACGAACAGCTGATCGCTTGATAACAAACCGGTTTTGGTACCTGCGCATCGGGTGTTTCTTTGTTCGCACCATTGAGTCATACGTAACTCATTAACTAACTATTTGCTATTTATATTTTCGTCCTATTTTTATAAAGCTTGTTTCATATTTCGCATTTGTTCGTGTGTAAGTTTGCTTTTACGTTTTATCGCTATGTCTGACGAAAAAGTTGAAAAACTTTTTAAAAGACGCAGTTGTATGAAATCTAAGCTCACTATTTTTAGCAACTACCTTAACACAATCAAAAGTTGCAACGAACTTAGTAGCTTACAACTTTTAGATTTAGAAACTAGATTTAATAAGTTCGATAGCTTATATGTGGATTTCGACAAATTACAGAGTGACATCGAGCTGTTGGTGGAGAACCCTGATGATGAGAGCGAGGAGCGTGAGCAGTTCGAAAACCAATACTATAATCTGGTGGCCTTGGCGCGGAGTTTACTTGGTGCCTGTCCCCAGTCTAGCAAGCTTCTGGATGGTTCTGTGACGGGTGACGAGGATGTACAGGCAGGTGGTTTTAAATCCAATTGTGTGAGGTTGCCAAAAATCAATTTACCTGTATTTCAAGGTCACTATCAGCACTGGCTTGAATTTAGGGACACTTACATCTCATTGATACATTCACGGTCGGACATTGACAACATTAATAAGTTGCATTACCTACGAGCTTCACTTAAGGGTAGCGCGTTGCTGGTTATAGACAACTTAGATTTTAAAGCTCAGAATTATGAGTCAGCTTGGAATCTATTATGTAAAAGATACGATAACAAAAGGTTGCTCGTAAATAATCATGTTCAGGCGTTATTCAAGATTGAACACATGCACAGTGAATCGTGTTCTTCTATTCGTCACCTTATAGACGTCACAAATAAAAACCTTCGCGCTTTGTTAACGTTAGGCCAAGACACAGAATTTAGTTTACAAGATACCCTCATAATTTATATTATGTCCGAAAAACTTGACAGTATCACACGTAGGGAATGGGAAGAATATCGAAACACTCTTGATAATCCACCCACATTAGAATTATTTATAAATTTTCTTAGCAACAGAGCAGATTTATTAGAAACTTTACAGGAGCATGAAAGGAAAAATTCTAGAGAACAACATACAGAGACTAACAAACATTATTCAAATATACTTACAACTAAAAAATCAAATTCAAACACAAATGATAATAACTATAAAAATAAAAAATACAATAATAATAAAAAAATGTTTACATGTCCTATGTGCAATCAAACTCACTACTTATTTAACTGTGAAGCTTTTAGAGCCCTGACTGTTGAAGCTCGTATACAAAAGGTTAAGGAAGCAAAAGTCTGCCTTAATTGCCTTCGACCAGGGCACGTAGAATCAAGATGCAATCTAGTTCCTTGCAAATATTGTATGAAAAAGCACAGTACGCTGCTTCATTTGCATGAAGCAGAAACAACCCCTATTTCAGAACCAGTTATACCCGCCAATAACTTTGCCGGTTCAACGAATGTTCAACAGTTTACCACTCCTCCGAATGTTTTGCTTTCCACAGCGGTCGTGAGAGTGGTCGACAGCAAAGGAAACGTGCGGACTGCCCGAGTACTGCTCGACAACGGTAGCACGGGTAACTTCGTAGCTGAGTCACTTTGTGGTAAGCTGGGTTTGTCGAGACGTAGTGTGAGCGCCACCGTGACAAGTATAAATAACAACACTTCTCATTGTACGCAGTCTTGTAGCCTTACTATTATGTCAAACTATAGTGATTACTATACATTTACTGTAGACTGCCATATTTTGCCTCAGATCACTCAAACGTTGCCTTCTTCATACATCAACATTGAAAACCTTCATATCCCATTGGGAATAAGTTTGGCTGACCCTTCATTTAACATACCGTCAGCTATAGACATCTTAGTTGGAGCCGAAATATTTTGGTCCGTATTATGCAATAATTCCATCGATTTAGGTAAAAATCAACCTAAGTTATATGAAACAAAACTGGGTTGGCTAGTGTCAGGGTACATTGCCCGTCATAAGTCACACTCTTCTTCTCCCATTTGTCATTTTATAAATGAGAGTGCCAATCCAGACTTAACTCGTTTCTGGGAATTAGACACCATCGCAGCCAAACACTCCTTATCTCCGGAGGAGCGTGCCTGTGAGCAGAGTTTCAAAAAACACACTTTTCGCAAAGACGACGGACGCTTTGTCGTAACCATGCCGCTGAAGAAAGATCCTTCAGTCTTAGGTGAGTCTTTACAAAAGGCAAAGTGTAGGTTCATGTCACTAGAGCGAAAGTTTCAGAGAGACCCTGTCTTTAAAAACCGGTACGTTGAGTTCAAGCAAGAATATGAACGCCTTGGTCACATGACCGGAGAGAAGGAGTCTTCGTTAGGTTGTCTTAATACAAATAGTTATTGTTTACCTCACCGACCGACGATCCGTGAGTCAAGTAGTCATGAAATTCATGTTTTTTCAGATGCTTCAGGACGAGCGTACGGCGCTTGCTTGTACATTCGTTCCGTAGATCAATCTGGTTCAATCAAAGTACATCTTTTAACCTCTAAAAGTAGGATAGCACCGATAAGGCCTACGACGATCCCGCATCTGGAGCTTTGCGGAGCTTTGTTGGCTGCAAGGTTGTGTACAAAGGTGTTATCCTCTCTTACTCTAAGAGTAAGCAACTGTAGATTTTGGTGTGACTCTACTATAGTTTTAGGGTGGTTAACCACACCTTCACTACAGCTAAAAAATTTCGTTCGCAACCGTGTCCACGAAATTCAAGAGAGCACAGAGGGTCACGCCTGGGGCTACGTGCCGTCGAAAGACAATCCGGCGGATCTTGTTTCCCGCGGGCTGAAGGCTGATTCCATCAGTAGTTCGTCCTTGTGGTGGTCTGGTCCCACTTACTTAATGAAAGATGAACGTGAATGGCCAAGAATGCCCAATCAAACCGAGAAACACGATCTACCAGAATTAATATCTTGTACTGTCGTAGTAACTAACAGTGATTCAGAAGTAGATACTATTACTAGCTTAATTAACAATAGATCTAGTTTGATTCATGTGCAACGGTCAATAGCATATTCAATAAGGTTCATAAATAATTGTCGAAGCAAAACAAACAGACTTACTGGTCATCTTACAGTTAGCGAACTTAGAAGCTTATATTTAATATTACGGAAAGCTCAATTGGAAATGTTTCCTGATGAATATGCTATTCTTAAAACGGGTAAGGCATTACATAAGAAGAATAGACTTACTTCTTTGTCCCCATTTCTAGACCCCAATAATCTATTACGTGTCGGCGGCAGATTGGATAATTCCCCATATACCTTCGATACGAAACATCCTATCTTATTGTGTAGTAAACACAATATTACAAAGATGTTATTCAGGCAATTTCATTTAAAATATTTACACGCTGGTCCCCAGCTCTTATTAGCTAATGTTAGGCAAACTTATTAGCCGCTGGGTGGCAGAAACCTTGCAAAGGCCATCGTTAATAAATGTGTTCGGTGTTGTAGGTATAAAGCGGAAACTGTGCAACCAATTATGGGACAGTTACCTACAAATCGAACTCACTTAGAATATAATTTTCTACGCTGTAGTGTTGACTACGCAGGACCGGTGATGATAGCGGACAGAAAGGGCAGGGGTTGCAGACTTGTTAAGTCATTTTTGGCAATCTTCATTTAACTCTATAAAGGCCTGTCACATCGAACTCGTTACTGCGCTATCTAGTGAGGCTTATTTAGCCGTTCTCAATCGCTTTGTGTCACGTAGGGGGAAACCACAAAGTATAACATCCGATAACGGTACAAACTTTGTCGGAACTTACAATGAGTTATCCAAATTCCTAGTAGAATCCGATCTTGAGAGTCATGTAGCTCAAGAAGGCATAGACTTTAAATTCGTGCCAGCCTATAGTCCCCACTTCAACGGCTTAGCTGAGGCAGCTGTTCGCTCCACAAAGCATCACCTGAAAAGGTTGTTGCAAACAACACATCTCCCATATGAAGAAATGGCTACGTGCCTCGCTCAAATAGAAGCTGTTTTAAACTCCCGTCCTCTTACTCCGCTCTCCTCAGAACCGCTTGATTTTTCCGCCCTAACACCTTCCCATTTTCTTATTGGACGGCCACTGAATGCAATACCTCATCCACAGGTGTCTGATGCCAACATTAATTGCTTGGATCGATACAGAAGAATCGAGCACCTCAAGCAACATTTCTGGCAGCGATTCTCGCAGGAGTATGTTGTCCTCCTCCAGCAGAAGATGAAATGGCGGTCAGGGAAGACAGAGCTGAGGCTGGGCTCACTCGTCCTCATAAAGGACAGAAGCCTTCCTCCCTTACTCTGGGCCTTGGGAAGCGTCATACAGGTGTACCCCGGCAGCGACGGCATTTCAAGAGTTGCTGAAATAAAAACAAAAACGGGCACCATAAGAAGGGCCTTTAATAATATCTGCCCCCTTCCAGATCTTTGAAGTCAAGACTTCAACCCGGGCAGCATGTTGGGAATGAGACCCAACATCGGTCTGCACGCGCCAGCGGTGAAAGCAGTCTTCATCGGCAGCAGGAGCGGGGCGCGGGCGGGGGACACGACTGAGACACCGAGTGATCCGCTCACTCTCTCCGCACACCGGCTCGGACCTCACCACTCGCTTCAACGGACCCCGCCGCGACACACCTCGTTTTAAATTAATAATTGTTTGTCCGGGATTTTGTTATACATAGAATTTGTAATCAACGGCAATATACCAGTCCCTTAAAAATACAGTCCATTATTTCGTCACCCTCTAAACAGGGACGAATGGGCTCTGGCCCATTACATACTTCTGACTTGGGCGCAAGGGAGATTAAAGAGAGACTTAAGTAATCTTAACCCCCAAGCCACTGAACCAACATATGATATCGGCTATATAGTAACTAAATCAATCAAAAGCAGAAAAAATATCAAGGATGGATCAGATGAATTGACAAGACTGAAGACGATTGACTCATTGATAGAAAAAGAAAAAATGTGTACCAAGACGCAGACCAAGACTTTACTTTTCGAGAGTTTATTTGAAGTTTGACTAATAGAAGCCCCTCCCTTAATTTCATCTATGGAATTTTGAAACTCCACTTTTGTGTGATTTTTTCATTAGCGTGCATTTTCAGGATGCTTGTATACAAAAGGCTTCGTACTAGTTGGCACTGCAAATACAATCCATACTAATATTATAAATGCGAAAGTAACTCTGTCTGTCTGTCTGTTACGCTTTCCCGCTTAAACCTCTCAACCGATTTTGATGAAATTTGGCACAGACAATCTTTTGACCCTGAGAAAGAACATAGGTTACCTTTTATCCTGGAAAAATTTGATGTTCCCGAGGGAAATCTAAAAAGCGCGATATAACCGAACTCCACGCGGGCGAAGCCGCGGGCGGAAAGCTAGTAAATTATATAAACACAGAAAAAGAAATAAGTATAATTTCCCTGCACAAAGAGACATGAACTATTGAGCAACTCTCCCGCTCACACTAATGCCCCATTTAGGTATTAACAAAGAAAAACTTTCGATTGTAGAGAAAAAACACTTAGAACATGTGAAACTACTTTTGCCTGGCAATATAAAGGTTCTACTGTTAAACCCTTTATGAAAGTTATTTTTATGTAAACATTTAAGACTGATTCTATGATAACAAGATTGGTATGATTTTGATACGGGTCAAGAATAGATCATCAACATTATCTCAGCCGTTATCCCGGTTGCAACCACGGCTTTCGCGTTGGAGCCCGGGGTCCGCTTTCCTGCACATTCTCCTCCATTTCGCACGATCTTTAGCATCCTGTGGCAAGAGCATGTTGGCACGCATGTCATCTCTTACAACGTCGTCCAGAATGGATAAACAAGAATACTGTTGAAAGTTTTTTTTAGATAAATAAAAGGAAAATATAGGGTAGACTGGGTACGGTTGAAACGGTGGACGGTTGAAACAAAGTGAATATCTCGTGAATGGTGCGTGATGAGGTGAAGGGTACAAGGGGAGTACGAAGCGGGCGACAAGTCGAAACTTGAATTTTAGTATTGCGTCGCTCTTCGGGCGCTGTGTTTGTCTGTAGGAGGCCCCATTGTGTTTTTTGACGGAAAAGTATTTTTGTACCTACATTTTTGCAATTATTAAGATTTTGTTTATAGTTAGATGATTGAGAGTTCTGTTACAGTTGAATTGAAGTTTGTACAATATTGTAGTATGATAAGTTTTTACTTTAATTTACTATTATTCTTACTGTGAACCGTTTTATACAGTTGAAACAATAATTTGTGGGTACGGTTGAAACAGTTTATTAATTAAACTTTATTGATTTTTAGATGCCAAGAGTACGCCAAAGAAAGACTACGAAAGGTCGAACCGACTTATTAACGTACAAACAAGCCTATGAAGATGTGAAAGCGGGATTTTCGTTAAGAACAGCGGCAGAAAAAAATGGACTGAACCACTGTTCCCTGTTCAGATATATACGTAAACGAGATGCGGGGCTGGTAACGATGAAAATCAAGAAATGGGATATAAGGCCCACAATCGTGTGTTTACCCAGGAACAAGAGCGTGAGTTATCTAAATATTTAAGTAGATGTGCAGATATATATTTTGGCCTAACTAAAAAGGATATTATGAAATTGGCATACGAACTAACCATCAAGTATAACTTATCACGACCTCGGACTTGGGATGACAACGAAATGGCTGGCGAAGAATGGTTTCGCATGTTTATGAAAAGAAATCCTGAACTGTCAGTACGTGCAGCACAGGCTACAAGTATTTCTAGGGCGACTAGTTTTAATAGGAATAACGTAGATGCTTTCTACGACAATTTGGCTAATGTTATGGACCGCTATAAATTTGAACCACAACATATATATAATGTTGATGAGACCGGCATAACTACTGTGCAAAAACCCGACAGAGTAATAGCTAGACGTGGTGCTCGTTAAGTGGGTTCGGTAACTTCGGCGGAGAGGGGTACTTTAGTTACAGTAGCCATTGCAGTCAATGCCATTGGAAATGCTATTCCTCCGTTCTTCGTCTTTCCGCGTGTGCGATACCAAGATCACTTTATCAGGGATGGACCAATAGGATCTGCTGGAAGTGCAAATCCTTCAGGCTGGATGCAGGACGAATCATTTATGCTTTTCCTGGATCACTTCAAAAAACATACAAATGCTTCTCCTTCGCATAAAATTTTATTTGTTCTTGATAACCACGCGTCTCATATACACATTAACGCACTAGACTTTTGCAAGACGAATGGTATTGTAATGCTATCTTTCCCTCCCCACTGCTCACACAAACTCCAACCACTTGATCGATCTGTATTCGGTCCATTGAAGAAAGCTGTAAATTCGACCTGTGATGAATGGATGCGAAGCCACCCCGGAAAAACAATGACAATATACGACATCCCAGGGATTTTAACTACTGCTATACCGCTTGCTCTTACACAATCCAATATTCAAGCTGGCTTTCGTACCACTGGGATGGTTCCTTTCAATCGGCATTTGTTTACTTAACTCGATTTTGCACCTGCATTTGTGACAGATAGGCCAAATCCAATCGAAACAGCTGATGGTCTTATTCCGAATACTAGTATACCTGGGGATAAATCGCCACCACCGTTGTCTTCCATTTTAAACCTCGAACCACCCGAAGAGTGGGAGGAGCCTACTAATGCAGCTCTTTTTGTACAACAACCGATGGAAAATATGCCACATTGTTCACAAGCACTAGATAAAGAACAAGGAAACATTATTGCGAATCCAGCACCTTCGATTACACTACCCGAACATCAAAGTAGTAGTAGTAATGTTTGGCTTCCACCAACACCTGCAAGTTTTCAATCCATTCCTGTGTTATCAAATCAAACGGAAAATGTCACGACTTCGACTACACCACCTTTAGTATTTTCTCCGGAAGCAATACAACCACTACCAAAAGCGCCTCCAAGGAAATTAACAAATAGGGGCCGAAAAACAAGGAAATCTACAATATACACAGACACACCTGAAAAAGAAGAGATAAGAAGAGAATATGAGATCAGAATGGAACGAACCAAAGCTAAGCAAGTTCAGAAAAGATTAGATTTAAGAAAGACTAAAAGAAATACTACAAACAAGAAAAAAACTAACACGCGACAAGAATCATCATCAGAAGAAGAAGAGTGCTACTGTGTTCTTTGTATGTCAGCATATTCAGAAAGCAGACCGAGGGAAAAATGGATACAATGTATAGTATGTAAAATGTGGGCGCATGAAGAGTGCACGAAAGGTAGCCTTACTTGTTTGCCACAACTGTGACTCCGAATGATCTCGTAACGATTGAAGTAGTTTTGTTTAAAATTTTCATTTTCATTGATAAAGTTAATGTCTTTGTTTTGATAGTTTATAATTAAAAGTGTTGATAGTTGAGAAATATAATAGCATGTTTGCTTGGTAACTTTATTTCAAAAATATTATCGCTACCAACATCTGATTATTATTTAGTTTGAGTTGTACTTAATATAAAACTTTGAAGGCTGATTAAAAATAATGTTAGATTATAAAATATAGCCAAAGACTTAAATATTTCTTCATAAACTTATTTGTGATAGTCAAATGTGCCATTCCCATTCGAAAAATTTAAATATTTTGTATTATTTGCATGTGTTTCAATTGACCCCAGACACTGTTTCAACCGACCCTGGGATGGGGACGGTTGAAACAAACGACTATTTTTTTTTAAATTTGATTTTATACAGAAAATACTATACAGTGATCTTAGATAACATTGCCCTGTAGTAGATATAAGGTCTTTTATTTAGTATATTTCCGACATCGCTCGCTTTACAAATCCCGATGCTATACATGATAAATGCTAAAATGTTTCAACCGTACCCAGTCTACCCTATTATGTTTATGCTTTTGGTTTTAAAATATTGATCACATATTTTTTCACAATTTTCAGTAAAAAGGAAATAGTAAGCTTTCCTACAAAAAATAATCTGAAAAAAGATGAAGCAATTAAAGAACTGAAGAGAAGGTTTATCACGATTAAAAAAGAGTACAAATCCAAAGCCTAAAGATACACCAAATACAAAATTACAAAAAAATGGCAGACAATTCAGAATCAAGTTACTGGAAAGATAGTTGATAAATATAAGTTATGGCGAATGAACTACACATGTGTGATAAGCTAAAAAAGAATAAAAATGGGTCAACTACTGGAAATAGGAAAGAAAATTTCTGATAAATGTATCGGAGCAGTTGTTAATTTCTATGAAGATGATTCTGCATACTTTCTTTGATCCATCTTCATAACCCTCAGGTTGTGAGATATAAATCTCTTCCAGGTATGGTAAAGAAGACAGCCACCACTTCTTACAAGATACACTACAAAGGGACAGATCACATGATAGTAAATGAAAAAGTGAAGAAAATGTGGCTGGAAATTTTAAAAGCAAATGATTTAATATACAAAGACTTTGAACCAGGAGATGACGCCAACTGGTACGGGACTATGGGACCTTACCTAGATATGTTCTCTGCATTCGCGTTGAGAGTGAATGAACTTCGTTTGGGACACAAAAATATGCCTATCACCAAACAAGATGGCATACACAAAAGTTTCCCTGTATCAAAATATGGTTTGTCTGGAGCGCACCATGTCTTATTAGAAGGAGCTTCTTTCCCTCCAGAGAGACGGTCATCAATAGTTCAGAGTCTAGGACCTATGACAGCTTGGTTGTGTATGCTGCGCAGTGAAGGGATCTATAGGAAGAAATATGCAACAGCAGTAAAAAGGGCAATGTCACACATACCCTATATTGATGATATAATAGAACTCACTAAAAACACCAAACAGGCGTCAGAGATATCAACTTTGACTACTCTTGTCGCTGAAACAATATTGGTGACTACATCAAGACAAGCAACCAGGATGTTCTTCTCAATAACAATCTTCTCATCAGTTTGGCGTAAGAGCAACAATGCAAAAGAACTCAGTTCTTTCTTCAGTACAACAGGTGCAGGTGGTTGGTATTTCTACAAACAAGCATCTCAAGGAGATGAAATATTTACGATTTGTGGGGAGATGCAAGAATAAATGGCATCACAAATCGTTTTTCATGGGATCTTCGGAACATACAAAGAAGATTTATCCATACTAGCGCAGATAACCAATGTAGGTAATTGGTTTACGAGAGAGGAAATGGGAAGCTGCTTCAGACAGTCAGGCAAGGGAAAATGTAACACCAAGGTTAAACTTCCATCTGTGAAATACTACGCAAAGATGTCGTGTGCAAATCAGACAGGCTTGTTATCAGGGGTTTACAATCAAGTTGTAACAGTACCCTGCTTTAGTGGATTTGCCGAAGAACCGAAAGATTTTCGGACACTCGACATCAGGAATGATTTTGATGTTTTCCGGTCCCGTAATGTGGAGAAGTAGCAAGCAATCAACAGTGGCCCTTTCTTCTACCAAGGCAGAACTTGTTTCTCTATCTGAAGCAGCCAGAGAATTAATATGGATGAAGGGATTGCTGGAAGAATTGACAAAAATAGAAAAGATACCTACCATTTTCGTAGATAATGAGTCTGCCATAAAAATGGGAGAGAACCCCGCCTACGAATTCCACAGAAGGACCAAGCACATTCAGCTGAAACATTTCTTCGTAAGAGAATGTGTACAGAACAAGGTCTTGGAAGTAAAGCAAGTTTGTGCAGAGTTACAACTTGCTGACATGTTCACAAAGCCTCTATACGGACCACGCCTAAGAAACCTAAGTGAAAGAATTGGTCTAGAAGTAAATTCTTAAAAGTCACACGGCGGGTGTGAAGATGTGTCTCCGTGCTCTATGCTAAGTAACTTAGCAACAGACTTGTTATGTCATATATAATTTTTTTAAATTCTCTTGTCACACTCATCATTATGATTTCCTTATAAAACTTATATTTTATTCCACTGTGTTAATCGTTGTTTTAATTTACGTACTTTAATATTGCGTACTTTAATAAGAGAATTAATATGGATGAAGGGATTGCTGGAAGAATTGACAAAAATAGAAAAGATGCCTACCATTTTCGTAGATAATGAGTCTGCCATAAAAATGGCAGAGTACCCCGCCTACGAATTCCACAGAAGGACCAAGCACATTCAGCTGAAACATTTCTTCGTCAGCAAGTTGTAACTCTGCACAAACTTGCTTTACTTCCAAGACCTTGTTCTGTACACATTCTCTTACGAAGAAATGTTTCAGCTGAATGTGCTTGGTCCTTCTGTGGAATTCGTAGGCGGGGTTCTCTGCCATTTTTATGGCAGACTCATTATCTACGAAAATGGTAGGCATCTTTTCTATTTTTGTCAATTCTTCCAGCAATCCCTTTATCCATATTAATTCTCTGGCTGCTTCAGATAGAGAAACAAGTTCTGCCTCGGTAGAAGAATGGGCCACTGTTGATTGCTTGATACTTCTCCACATTACGGGACCAGAAAACATCAAAATCATTCCTGATGTCGAGTGTCCGGTTGTAGGGTCACCCCCTAGGTCAGCGTCGCTGAAGCATATCAGCCTTTTTTCCCTGTTCTTCTTAAACGTAAGCCCGTAATTTGAAGTGCCTTTCAGGTATCTCAAGACACGTTTCACTCTTATAATGTCGTGTTTTGTGGGAGAGTCAAGATGCCTTGAGGCAACGCTAACTGCGTGACTGATATCTGGCCTAGTAGCCACCATCAGGTACGCTAGTGCGCCCACAGCTTCTCTGTATGGAAAGTTGTCATCTTCTGAACTTTCTATTTGCTCTTGGCCTATTTTTAAAGCTGGTGTCGGAACTGGTTTGCAGTCACTCATGCCAAACCGTTCTAAAATTTTTTAGTGTAACTCTTTTGAGTTAATTGAATACTGCCATCTTCTTCAGCTCTGTTAATTTCTAAGCCTAGGAAATAGGACGCCGGTTTGGTGGTAATCTTAAAAGATTTCTGCAGTTCTTTAATAAACTGTTTGCCTGCTTCTTTTGACGTAGTGGCAACCAAGCCGTCGTCGACATAGAGGGCTAGCACGACTTGTTCCCGGATGTATAAGCATGCATCATATTCACTTCGTTTGAAGCCCTTTGATTGTAAAAACTCGGAAATGCAAACAGTCCAGCAGAGTGGAGCTTGTTTTAATCCGTAAAGGCTCCTTTTTAGCCTGCATACTTTCTTTGATCCATCTTCATAACCCTCAGGTTGTGAGATATAAATCTCTTCCTTTACCTTACCATTTAGGAAGGCTGTTGAAACATCAAATTGTTGAAGAATCAAGTTTTCCTGTGCTGCCAAGCCCAGTACAGCTCGTATTGTATTTAGTCTTACAACTGGGCTGAACGTCTTGTCGTAGTCAATCCCTGGTTTTTGAGAAAAACCTTTGACTACCAAGCGTGCTTTGTACCGTTCAACGGTTCCGTCGGGGTTTCTTTTTATTTTAAATACCCATTTGCACGGTAAAATCTTTCGGTTCTTCGGCAAATCCACTAAAGTCCAAGTTCCCATTTCATTAAGTGAATTTATTTCACTTTGCATGGCATCCAGCCATTTTATCTTTAGACTCAATGGCTTCTTTGTATAATTTAGGTTCGAGATCCTCGCTCTGAAAAGCTTTTTCAATAGCCGCCATAAGGCAATCTTGGAATCGACTGGGTGGAATAATCCTCGATCTATCCCTCAAATCGTATCTGGACCCTGTTTCATGAACCTCCAGATTTTCTGTTGAATTATCACCACTTTCATTTTCAATATCATTGACATTCTCGTTGTGGGCATCATTTTCAATGTCTTCATGGACAGAATCATTTAAATTGTTACCATCAACTAGGTTTTCCGTACTATCAATTATCGGATTTTGAACTGCATCATTATTTGGATTATTAACAATCACAGGATTATTCACGATTTGAATCTCATCGTCATCTCCACTGTCTGTGTCTAGTACCGTTTCAGTATGCAAGTTGTCAATTGGTGTTATGTTATTACCATCATAGAACATCTTCTTTATAATCCGCACATCTTTGGTGATCACAATTTGCTTTTTCGTTGGTACATACACACGGAAGGCTTTAGATGTTTCTGAGTATCCAACAAATATACCAGTCATGGCTTTAGGAGAAAACTTATGTCCTTGTTTTCCTTTTATCAGAACAAAAGCTTTAGTTCCAAAAACATATAAATGGTTTACACATGGCTTTCTGCCCACCCACTTCTCAAAAGGTGTTAAGTTGTGTATGCTCTGATTAATGCTTCTATTAGATAAATAGTTGGAAACAAAAACAGCTTCACCCCACAGGTATTTGGGTGCTTTTGATTCTATCATCATGCATCTAGCCTTTTCAATTAAGGTTCGATTTTTCCTTTCTGTGATGCCATTTTGATGTGGAGTATAAGGTGCAGTTAGTCTTCTAGATATGCCACAGTCTTTGAGAAATTTGTCAAAGTTATGGTTACAGTATTCTGTTCCATTGTCACTTTGTAGGAATTTTATTTTGTTTCCTGTAAAGTTCTCTACTAAGCTTTTGTATTCTTTGAATTTTTCCAGTACCTCAGACTTCTTTTTTATGAAATATACGTTACAATAACGACTGAAGTCATCGATAAAAGTAACCATATATTTATTTCCATTTAATGTGGGCGTTTGTATAGGTCCACAAACGTCACTATGAACGATCTCTAGTTTTTGGCTAGTTCGAGTGCTTTCGCTTGGCTTGCTTGGAGATCTGGTCAGCTTCCCTTTGATACAGGTTTCACATTCTCCTAACGATTGTCTGCTATCAAAATCTAGACCGATTAGGGAATTGTTTTTGAGTCTCATGTCTCTTTCACACATGTGACCCAGTTTGCTGTGCCAATTTTTTATCTCATTATTCGTATTAAGCTTTTGATTTTTAGTCTCATTTGCGACATTAGCGAAGTTATTTTCTGTTTTCATGTAATATAAACCATTTTTTGCTCTATGTGCTTCCATATATATTCCTTCACTTTTATTTTTTATTATCGCCTTATCTTGAGTGAATAAGACAGTTTTACCAGTGTCAGTAATCTTTCCAACTGAAAGCAGGTTTGCACAAAAGCTTGGTACATATAGGACGTTACCGAGATTTACATTCCCTTGTTTAACTCTGATTCGGGCAGATCCTGAACCCTTAATTTCAGCAGTTTTATCTTTTGAAGCAAGTTTTAAAGTATTTGTCTGTTTTTTCATATTATACAACAGTTTTTCTGTGTATGTCATGTGAGATGTGCACCCACTGTCTAGAATCCATCCTTTTTTATGAGAATTATTGGTGAGAAGGCACGTGAAGTTATTTAATTCTTCAGAGTTTTTTGATTTGTAATTCAAATTTTTCTTTTTATTTTTGTTTGTGCTTCCCGTTTTTTTATTTTTGTGCCAACATTTTTCTGTCTCATGGCCTTTCTTTTTGCATATTTTACAAAAAGCATAAAAGCTTCACTATTTTCAGTACTAGTGCTGGATTCGTTATTATTTCGACAGGGTGCATCAGTTTCCTCTATAATTTTGATCTTTAATTTTTCTGGAGTCAACAGATTTTTTTGAGTCTCTATAGCTATGCGAAAATTTTCATAATCAGCGGATAAACTATACAGCATCATTATGGATAATAGTTCAGCATTGATCGAGATATCAAGATCTTTTAATTTGTCTACGGTGTCCATGAAACTATTAAGATGTTCGCGAATATCATCGCCATCTTTAAGTTTAGATAAAACAAGTTTCTTCAAAAGTGTCGCCTTTCTGGCAGGTCCTTTACTCGCGTAAATCGAATTTAGGGTGACCCAGATATCTTTAGCATACTTGCAATTCTTTACCTGCCGTAGCTCTGAAGGTGAAATCAGCAGGACCAATTCTGACCTTGCTAATTCGTCGTTTTCTAGATCTCCTGCCTCTGGTACACGGCATACATATTGCCAAAGTTTAATCTTTGTTAGATATGCTTTCGCATGAATGACCCAAGTGTCATAATTTTCTTTACCAAGTGGTTGGATTTTTACTGCCGACATTTGTTTGCCTTTTATTTATTTTCCATCCAACTTACACAACATTTATTTATTCGTTATTTTTTCTCTGCTACCATATTAAAGTACGCAATATTGAAGTACGTTAATTAAAACAACGATTAACACAGTGGAATAAAATGTAAGTTTTTTTATGGAAATCATAATGATGAGTGTGACAAGACAATTTTTAAAATTATATATATATGACATAACAAAGTCTGTTGCTAAGTTACTTAGCATAGAGCATGGAGACACATCTTTAATGATCTTTTTTCAGCTTTATATAATCTTCTCTCCCAGTTCAACATAACACCGCCCAACGCTGCCCAATCATATAATTTACCTCAATCCAGTTATAATGGACCCATCCAATATAATCCAGTGGAACTGCCGCAGCCTAATAAACAAAAAGAGTGATGTCATTCATTTATTAAACAAATATGATCGATTTGTCTTTGCTTTAGCAGAGACTTGGCTCAAACCTTTTCATATTTTTAAAATTAATGGTTATTTTACCATTAGAGAGGATAGATCTGATGGGTATGGTGGAGTAGCTATACTTGTCAAGAATTCTATCCCTTTTACTTCTATTACATTACCACCTCACAGTGAGGAAATTTCGTTTTTAGCTATTAAATTGTATCATATTTGTATTGTTTCTATCTACATTTCACACCCTTCTTCTTCTATTCTTCAAGAGGTGAATAATCTCCTTTCTTTGCTACCAAAACCATTTTTGGTTTTGGGGGACTTTAACTGCCATTACCAATCATGGGGTTGCTCAACATCTAACAGTTATGGGGATGAATTACTAGATATTATAGACTTACACAACTTATGTATGTGTGCCCCTTGTATAATTTAAAATCTCGGCAATATTTTACTTCGTTTATTTGCGCAAAATTATATGGCAAGGTAAAAGATAAAATTCTGGAATTAATCAAATCATTTGAAAAACTAGCGTTTACAACTGATATCTGGTCTGATTCTTGCTCTGGGGTATCGCTGATAAGTTTCACTTGTCACGGAATTACCAAAAGTTTTGAAAGAAAAATGATTGTTTTGAAATCTGAAGTATTTAATGATGGGCGACATACAGGAAAGTATAGCCGTAAAGCTAGAAACTATGTTGTCATCATGGGGAATTCCCAAAGAAAAGGTATTATGTATTTTTAGGGACGGTGGCACTAACATGAAAAAAGGTATTTCTTTATTAAATATTAAAAACATTGATTGTTTATCGCACCAAATTCAACTTGTTGTTAAGGAAGGGCTTAAGTCACAAGAATCTATCATTGCAGTCATTAACAAATGTAAAAAGATAGCAACACATTTTCACCACTCTAATGTAGCTCAAGATGAACTTGCTAATCTACAAGAAAAACTTAATCAACCAAAGCTCAAGATAATCCAAGAGTGTGTTACGAGATGGAATAGCAACTTTTACATGTTAGAACGAATTTTAAAAAACAAAGATTCACTGTGCCTTTATGCTTCCACTAACAAGAAAATTTCACAACTAAGTTCAGATGAATGGATAGTTGTGGAAAAATTAATTACATTGCTTAAACCTTTTGAAGAAATAACACGAGAACAAAGTGCAGCCAATGTTTCCATATCGTCTGTGATTCCGTTATTGGCCACCCTGGAAAAGGTGATTGATGAATATGAGGCATCTGAAGAATGCATTAGAAAAACTATACTCGTTTTAAAACAAGAAATGAATCACAGATTTTCTCATTTGGAAAACGACAAATTATTTGCTACAGCAACTTTTATTGATCCTAGGTACAAATCGAAATTTTTCAAAAATCCTTCAACCAAAGATCAGGTCGTGAAAAATATTTTGGATTTAATTGGAAATGAGGACTTCAGCTTTCCTTCATGTTCAAATTCAAAGCGTCCCAAAACGACTAATCAGGTTAAGGAAAACTTTGGCTCCAGTGCCAGTCTTTCAGAAAAATCTGTATCACTAAAAGAAACTATGAAAATGATGATGGACTCAAGTGAAAGCGAGGAAGAATTAGAAAATGAAATTCCAAATCCTGTAGAAGTTTTAATTAAAAAAAATATTAATGATTATGTATTGGATAAACGTATTAAAATGAAGAAGACCCACTTCTTTGGTGGAAAGTTAATAGCAATAAATATGGTATTCTTTCTCCTGTAGCCAGAGAATATTTGGTAACTCCACCCACAAGTGTCCCCAGTGAAAGAGTTTTCAGTGGAGCTGGACTTCTCTACACACCTCACCGAAACAGGCTGCACGGAGAAAGAGCTTCAAAACTGTTATTTTTAAAATTTAACATTCCTTTACTTCAATTTAATTACTAAGAATTTAAAGTTACAGCGAGTTTAATTATTTTAATAGTCAACTGTGTCAACCTGTTATTAGCAAAACTATAATTGTGTAGTTTATATTTGATTATTTTTAATTCATAGAAAAAGAAAATTAGTGAAAAAATGTGCAATTGAAACCAAATGTTAACATTATGAATATTAGAACTTTACTTTTGTTTTAAATACAAATAAATATTTTTTGTTTTTGTAAAAAGCTTATTTACAAATATTCAAGTATTCATTATTTGATTTTTTAAGTTTATATTTCATTATCATATTTAATTCTTAGAAAAGGTTATAAATTAATTTTTTTTTTTTTGTAGGGTAGATGGCGCCAGCTGTCATGTACACATAGTGCTCCCATATTAATTTATTTTTAAATTGATTAGTTAACTATATCTACTCTAAAATAACTAAAAAGTGAGTACAATAGTGTAATACGTGTGTGCAAGTTGTACGGTGTACGTACATGGGTTAAAATATATTAATTACAATAAGTTAGCCAGTAGGCTAACGTATTTGCACTTTGGGCGCGACCTACATTTGACAGTGCATTGACACTGACTGCATTATTCTAAGCATTTCATGTAATATTTTATATTTAGTGTTCAATTAGACGTGGTTTGAATCGGACAACTTGCATTTTTATTTAGATTCATCCCGTTGAGCATTCACTGACATTTTCTGCATTTAAGTTTGTCAATTTACATTTACAGTGACATTACTTATGTTAGGGAAACACCCTACATAGTTTTTTTTGGTCCTTCGTAACTATTGCAAATACCATACAGTCCGATACGTCGGTCGATAAGTCGTCGCGCGGGATCTGTGTCGTGTCGTGTCATACCGTGCCACGTGTGTTGCCGTGCAGGAGCATTCGGGGAGGTACAGCGGTCCAGATTCCAGAGCGTCACAGTGCATTGCATTTGCATACAGGGAGAGTTCCTGAATTTCAAGTAAGATCGTTCATTTTTTTCTTACGGCTTTACAATGGAGGGATTTTTCGTGCGTCAAGCGGAGATCCTCGAGGAAATGAAGAGAATCCATTCTAATTTTAAGAAGGATTCAGCGAGCAGGAAGACCACCGATTACATTCGTAAAAGGCTTGAGAGGTTAGATGTACTCTGGGCGGAATGTGAAGAGAAGAACCGGGAGCTGAGTGCAGTCGAGCAGAAAGATCATCAATATTTCACCGGTAACATTTATGAGGTCATTAGAAGCTGGTACCATGGAACGCGCCAGGAGATTGCAGAGTTCGAGGTAAAGGCTCTTGCTGGACCCAGTAACGCCGGCCATAGTAAGTTAACCGTTGAGTTTGACAACACCATGTTCGAGTCATCCGTAAGAACAGAGGATAAGTTGCTCGAGTTACAGCAGTTGCAACAAGCTAACTTCCGTGCATTCACTAGGTTAGCAAATCGGAGCCTAAGCGAGATTAAGGAGGAATGGGAAATTGAGGATATGCTTAAGACTGTAGAGCTTCGGTGGACTGCGATTGACAAGGTACATTTACAAATTGATGGCATATTAGAGGGGAATTCACATGACTATTACGACGAGTTCTGTCGTCACGAAAATGCATTTACAAATATGAAACGGGCGCTGAACTCGAAATTGAACGCTTCTATACATCAACAGCAAACTTTGCCAAAGATTGACATACCTATCTTTAACGGTAATTATACATTATGGCCTACTTTTATGGATCTTTATGTAGAAGCGATTCATAATAATCCAGCGATTGCAAAAACCCAGAAAATGCAGCATCTAAAGGGTAGACTTCGCGGTGAAGCGGAAAAGCTCGTGCAGCATTTACACATAGCACCCGAAAATTACGATACGTGTTGGGAAATTTTGAACCATAGGTATAATAATAAGTTCCTGTTATTTACCAGAAATTTCCAGGTATTTATGCGTCAACCTCATTTGCAAAAACAATCTGCGTTCGACCTCAAGCGGTTATATGACACTACAAACGAAACCATAAACGCGATACACAACTTGGGCATTGATACAAGCTCATGGGATCCGATTTTGGTTTACGTGTTATGCGAAAAATTAGACTCCGAAACGTATTCGGAATACATGCAGTCTAGGTCAGATCCGCGCGAGATACCAATCTACAATCATTTTATGGATTTCATCGAAAACAAGTTCATGGCATTAGAACTGTTGCACAGGAAAAGGTCAGAAAACGGTGATAAACCTGCTTCAAAACCACATGTTAAAACGCCACATACATTCGGAAAAAATTTCAAGTCACAACCCAATAAAAGTTCAGCAACCCACTCTCGCAATTTCCATGCGTCAAACGCTGGACAATTCAGCAAAATTAGTTGTCCATTGTGCAACACGAATCATGCATTATTTCAATGTTCTAAATTCGCTGACATGTTGAGTAAGGAAAAAATGGCATTTATAGAAAACAATAAAATATGCAAAAATTGTTTGTATGTGCATAATAAGGGTTACTGTGCATCCCAGAAAAGATGCAGAGATTGCAACGAACAGCACAATACGCTTTTGCACAGCGTTATGGTGAATTCAGCACAAACACCCTTAGCAACACAAACAGCGCCTAAATCGTCGTCATCGACTTCAACTAAGTCGAACAAAGATTTACAAAATAACTTCGCATCCAATAATGATGATGAAATATTATTGCCAACAGCTTTATTACAAGTAGCCACAGCTGGAGGTGACTACATTACACTAAGGGCTCTAGTTGATCAGGGCTCACAAATTACGTTGATAACGGAGAATGCAGCTCAGAGATTGGGCATAAAGCGTCAACAGCTGAATGCAAACATAAACGGCATAGGTACTTTATCCAACAGGAGTAAAGGAAAGGTCGATCTATCCTGCAGGTCCTTATATAACGACTTCAAGTTTACAACAGAGGCATTAATCATGACACGGGTAGTAAACAGTCTGCCTAATGTTACATTTGCAAAGAAACCTTGGGCTCATGTGACAGACATCACACTAGCCGACCCAGATTACAACTTATCTAGGCCCATTGACATACTTCTGGATGCACACGTACTTTCCGAAATACTCATGAATGGCTTAGTCAAAGGGGAGGTTAATGAACCCATGGCCCAACAAACACGGTTGGGGTGGATATTGTCAGGCAATGTCACTAAAACATTTAATTGCAACGTTGTAGTTAATGAAGTTAACGACTTGTCAAAATACTGGGAAGTGGAAGATATCAATGGAGATGCATGCGATTCTATGACATCAGAGGAACGATATTGTGAGGAGTTCTATACTGCAACAACCAAGCGATTAGGCGATGGCAGATATGCAGTTCGTTTGCCAATGAAACCAAATTTTAATCAGCTGCTGGGCAAGTCAAAGCCACAAGCTGTAGCACAGTTTATGCAATTAGAAAGGAGATTAGGCAGGGATGACAAATTATCAGACAGTTACATTAAATTCATGCAAGAGTACCTGGAAATGGGACATATGAAGGAGAGCAAGCCTGGCTGCAACACGGCATGCTACTTACCTCATCATGGAGTCCTAAAACAGGACTCACTGACGTCAAAATTGAGGGTGGTTTTTAACGCCTCCCAGAAAACTGACACAGGTTACAGCCTGAATGACTTAATGGAGTGTGGCCCTAAGCTTCATCAAGATCTGTTGACATTATTATTAGGATGGCGGCTATACAAATACGTCTTTACTGCAGATTGTGAGAAGATGTACCGCATGATCCTTGTCCACGAAGAAGACCAACATTTACAAAAGATCCTATGGAGGGATTCCAATCAAGGTCAGCTAAAGGAGTACCAGCTATGCACAGTGACGTATGGCACCAAGGCAGCACCATTTCTAGCACTTCGAACGCTGAAACAGCTTGCAGAAGATGATGCACAGAAATATCCGTTAGCAGCGGAGATCATTGCTAACGAAATGTACGTTGATGACGTCCTAAGTGGCAGCAACTCCATCGAACGAGCACAAGAAATCCAAAAACAACTCATCGACATGCTGAGTGGAGCTGGCCTTACACTACGGAAGTGGTCAAGCAACAACCAGACCTTGATTGAAGGATTATCTTCTTCAAATCTTAACCAAACGACAATGCATTTTACAAACGACGGAATGACAAAAGCCTTAGGGGTACGTTGGAATCCTACAACTGACACGTTTTCATTTACAAACAAAATACAATTTGACAATACAAAACAACTGACAAAAAGAAAGCTACTATCAGAAATCTCAAAAATTTTCGACCCCTTGGGCTGGCTGACACCTTTGACAGTAAAAGCAAAACTGCTGTTCCAAAGCGTCTGGCTATCGGGATGCGAGTGGGATGAAGCTTTACCTGACAACGTGCAAAAAGAATGGAAGCAGTTTACTAGCGATTTACACAACATTACCGAATACCAAATACCAAGGTGGCTGGGAGATACTATGAAACCATTCCAAGTACACGGGTTCTGCGATGCATCCGAAAAGGCCTACGCATGCGCTATTTACTTGGTGACAGCAAATGACAAAAACGAGCCTGTGACTAGACTTATCGCTGCAAAATCGAGGTTATCGCCAATCAACAAAAAATTGACCCTACCGCGGCTCGAATTATGTGGTGCGCTGCTACTTTCACGGCTCATGAAAAAGGTCCTGACAGCCTTTAAATGGGACAATGTGCACAAAAACACATACGCCTGGACAGACTCCATGATTGTATTAGGCTGGTTGCATGGGGACGTCACAAAATGGAAGTCGTTCGTCAGCAATAGGGTACAACAAGTACATAACGTGATTCCTAAACAACACTGGAGTTATGTCAAGTCTGAGGAAAATGCTGCAGATTGTGCATCACGCGGAGTCAGTTGTTCGCAACTATTGCAACATTCTTTGTGGTGGCAAGGTCCCTACTGGATGGAAAATTACAATGAAGATACTTTTGACAAAATTGCAATTACACCGACAACATGCGAATCAAAACAAAAACAAATGCAAACGTATGTTGTGAAATGTGAACCGTCTTCAATAGTAATTGAGTTATTAGACAGACACAGCGATGTGACTCGTATTACAAGGGTCATTGCCTGGATGAAACGTTTTATAAACAGCTGTTCGAAAACCGACACTCACCGTACTACTACCTATTTGACATCCACAGAAATACATAGCGCCGAAAACCTATTAATGAAACACATACAATTGCATGCCTTCAATGACGAGATTATGAGATTGAAGGAAAACAAAGGTTTGAGCACAAAAAGTAACCTTTTGAGTTTAGATCCATTTCTTGACAAGCATGACATTCTGCGAGTAGGTGGAAGGTTACGTAACTCAAATTTACCCGAAGACACTAAACACCCAATGCTACTACCACATGACAATAAACTGACAGAGTTATTAATTTGGCAAGCTCACAGAAGAACATTACACGGGGGTCCTAAGTTAACCCTGACACATCTACGGCAAAGAGTTTGGATCTTAGGAGGACATCGCGCCGTCAAAAAGGTTTTACACAAATGCGTAACAAACATGTCGCCGATTTAATGCTAAACATACAAACCAGATTATGGCTGATCTACCAGAGCCGAGAGTGACAGTATCTCGCCCGTTTACACATACAGGTGTCGATTTTACTGGACACATTGAGATCAAGGCAAGTAAAGGCCGAGGTGTCAGAACATTGCTGGCGTACGTTGCAGCATTTGTTTGTCTAGCAACAAAAGCCATTCATCTAGAACTGGTATCAGAACTATCCAGTACAGCATTCCTATCGGCTTTCAAGCGCTTCTGTGCACGTCGAGGTACGCCACGGGACATGTACAGTGACAACGGCACGAATTTTGTGGGTGCAAATCGGATCCTACTGCAGCAATACAAATGCATTGTAGAAAACATTGACAATGTCTTCTTGGGCAAAATATCAGAAATGGGAGTTCAATGGCACTTCAATGCCCCGGTCTGGCCAAGCGCTGGCGGACTGTGGGAAGCTGCTGTGAAGAGCATGAAATATCATCTCAAACGGGTCATTGGAGACCAACGGCTGACATACGAAGAATTTACCACTCTGCTGTGTCAGATAGAAGCTTGCTTGAACTCGCGACCACTATGCACCGTTTCAGAGAATGTTGAAGAGATAAACTGTTTAACGCCAGGGCATTTCTTAACCGGCACATCACTCATGACAATTCCAGAACCCGACACAGACAATACTTATCGTTTAAAAACGAGATGGCAAATTGTACAACAACTTAGCAAGGATTTCTGGAAGAAGTGGTCGCAAGAGTACCTCCAACAACTACAAGCAAGACTAAAGTGGAAACGACACAATACTGACATAAAGAAAAATGACATTGTATGCATTAAAGATGAAAGGCTACCTGCAGGAAAATGGGCATTGGGTCGTGTAGCGGAGTTACACCCTGGAAAGGACGGCCACACTAGAGTTGTGACATTACAAACTGCAAAAGGCGAAACTAAACGACCTATTACAAAACTGGTACCACTAGTGAATGTTGAGGAACAAATTAACCCTGAAAGTGACAAGCTACCCAAAAACAGACGAAGCCGAGCTAAAAAGCTTACCTGGAACAGCTTAGTATGTTATATACTGATGCTAATTATGACATTGATAACACCTACAATCCAACAAAATATGAAAATTACTCAACTGACAAAAAATCAAACTCTTTACTTTGACAAGATTGCAGATCTACAAGAAATAAGGGATGAATGGAAACTAGTATTCTATTACAATATGACAAATTATTGGCGCAATGTGGACAGTTTACAAGCATTCGTATCTCATATAAAGCAAGCTCGCTGCGAAGACTGGATGATGCAATTCCATGTTCTGATTAACCAACTTGAACAAAGCACGAGTGAACTAAATTATTACAACGAATTACTGAGGTCCCAGCGAATAATTCAACACAGATTCAAAAGAGGATTGATCGACGGAGTAGGATATGTTGCAAACTCGTTATTTGGAGTGTTAGATCAACATTTTGCCGAACAATATGAACAGGATATCGACACAATCCAACATAATGAAAATCACCTACTCCAACTGCTTAAAAACCAGACTAGTGTTCTGGAAACCGAGAACAACATTGTACAGCGTAACGAAGCAACAATGGTGAAGCAGTTCACTTTAATCAACGATCACCTCATATCTCTAGAAAACAAGACGCTTCAAGATAAACTTGAGAGTTCACATGCATTCTACATCATTACATCGGCCATAGCTGCAGAAAGAATGGCCCAAAACTTAAAAGATATTCAAGAATCACTCATCAACACCCTGACAAATATGTACCAAGGACATATGGACGTACATTTACTATCACCGAACCAAATGCAAAGCGAACTAGATAGAGTAGCTCGACCATTACCTCGCGATTCTACACTGTAGGGTGTTTCCCTAACATAAGTAATGTCACTGTAAATGTAAATTGACAAACTTAAATGCAGAAAATGTCAGTGAATGCTCAACGGGATGAATCTAAATAAAAATGCAAGTTGTCCGATTCAAACCACGTCTAATTGAACACTAAATATAAAATATTACATGAAATGCTTAGAATAATGCAATGCGTCAGTGTCAATGCACTGTCAAATGTAGGTCGCGCCCAAAGTGCAAATACGTTAGCCTACTGGCTAACTTATTGTAATTAATATATTTTAACCCATGTACGTACACCGTACATATTGCCACAAAACAGAAAGAGAATAACTAGATCCAACAATTCCAAATTATGTAAAATAATAAAATAAGAATGTAAAAAATAATGTAAAACAAAATAAGAATACAGGGCTCTAATGTAAATATCACTGACCTACGACTAGGACTACTATAAAGAAATGTAACTAAAGTCTATAAATAGAATGTCACCATAATGATAAATTAGCACACATCACTATGTATTTCAGTGTCAAATTTCACTTCACTTGAGGTAGGGTTAGCACACGACACTTTATTAACGTTTGAGTTCCGTTTGTCGATCTTGCTGATCCTGTCCTCGATGTCAGGATCTTCTTCCCCTCTGTTTCTGCTTCTCGCGCCTTGCGGACCCTCCCCCTGTCTTTGGGTGGCCATCTTTCGCCAAAGGAGCACTGATGTTACAAACAGTGCAATGCTAATCCCAACAACCACATAGATTGCAATGTACTGATGAACGTCGTGAGAGGATAAGGTGTCTAGCTTAGACTGTTCTTCTATAGAGCTTAGTTGCGTGGCAATCTTCTTGAACGTCTCTTCATGCGTTTCAATATTCAACGATGAGTTACGAATCGAAGTATTGATTATGTTGTTGATTGGAGAGATCGTGGGCATGATCATCGCATATGGTTCATTGAGTAAAATTTTACTTGTATGTTCCATATAAGCGTGCAATGTGAATGAGTCGCCTCGCAAGCTGCATCCTTGTTTCAGCGTTATCAGACCCGAGTGACGTAGCGTCTCCGATGACATTTGAGTGCCGCACACTAATTGTACTTCACACGTGTCACAACAAAAATAGAACCAGGTGTTTTGCTTATGTAATTTGACCCATTCGTCGGTGCATATTTTTATTTCCGTATGGCAATAAACGCTGTGTTCTTCATTGTCTCGAATCAGCTGTACATCGCAAATAGATTTGTGACGATCACCGGTGCTGTATACAGAATGATTTATTTTGCATAGTAGAGATTGGTCATCTAATTTTTGGCATTCATTAATGTCATATTGTTCTAGGGGTATAAACGAGTATTGATTAGCGTTAAATGCTATTAATGCAGAGTTGGGAATAACAAACATTACCCGATTTGTGTCAATACGTTGGGGAATGCTGAGAAGTCTGTTAAGTTCGTATAGGGCATCACTTAAGATCGGTACTTTTATTTCCATCAACAGATAGTGCTGGGTTATGCGCGCGTGTATTCCCTACATAGTTTTTTTTGGTCCTTCGTAACTATTGCAAATACCATACAGTCCGAAACGTCGGTCGATAAGTCGTCGCGCGGGATCTGTGTCGTGTCGTGTCATACCGTGCCACGTGTGTTGCCGTGCAGGAGCATTCGGGGAGGTACAGCGGTCCAGATTCCATCGTCACAGTGCATTGCATTTGCACACAGGGAGAGTTCCTGAATTTCAAGTAAGATCGTTCATTTTTTTTCTTACGGCTTTACAATGGAGGGATTTTTCGTGCGTCAAGCGGAGATCCTCGAGGAAATGAAGAGAATCCATTCTAATTTTAAGAAGGATTCAGCGAGCAGGAAGACCACCGATTACATTCGTAAAAGGCTTGAGAGGTTAGATGTACTCTGGGCGGAATGTGAAGAGAAGAACCGGGAGCTGAGTGCAGTCGAGCAGAAAGATCATCAATATTTCACCGGTAACATTTATGAGGTCATTAGAAGCTGGTACCATGGAACGCGCCAGGAGATTGCAGAGTTCGAGGTAAAGGCTCTTGCTGGACCCAGTAACGCCGGCCATAGTAAGTTAACCGTTGAGTTTGACAACACCATGTTCGAGTCATCCGTAAGAACAGAGGATAAGTTGCTCGAGTTACAGCAGTTGCAACAAGCTAACTTCCGTGCATTCACTAGGTTAGCAAATCGGAGCCTAAGCGAGATTAAGGAGGAATGGGAAATTGAGGATATGCTTAAGACTGTAGAGCTTCGGTGGACTGCGATTGACAAGGTACATTTACAAATTGATGGCATATTAGAGGGGAATTCACATGACTATTACGACGAGTTCTGTCGTCACGAAAATGCATTTACAAATATGAAACGGGCGCTGAACTCGAAATTAAACGCTTCTATACATCAACAGCAAACTTTGCCAAAGATTGACATACCTATCTTTAACGGTAATTATACATTATGGCCTACTTTTATGGATCTTTATGTAGAAGCGATTCATAATAATCCAGCGATTGCAAAAACCCAGAAAATGCAGCATCTAAAGGGTAGGGTAGGGGTCAGCGGATTGGGATGAGATGCGCCACTTCTTTGCGTCTTATCCTTGGCAGCAGGTCTGCTTCTCCTCTGACAATCCTTCGAGCTGTGCGGACGCTATAACCGATGTGGTGCGTCAAGCTATGGAGTATTTTATCCCATTCAATGACGTGCCCGTCGGTGGCTCAGCTCGCCCATGGTTCAATGCCGATTGTGTCCAAGCTGAACAGCGTAAGCACACGGCATTTCTCGCCTGGGTTGACGCTCGTGACCGCGGAGCTCCGGATCTAAGCTCAAAGAGGAGAGCCTTTAACCGTGCTGCCAAGTCCTACAAGAAGGCGCTCAAGAAGGCTCGCTTCGACCGCATTACCCATATTGGCAACAAGTTATCTGCGCAGCCATCCGGTAACAGATCTTTTTGGTCCCTTGCCAAATCGGTTGAGGCGAACTTCTGTCGGCCCTCACTGCCTCCGCTGGTTAGGCCTGATGGAACACTGGCTCATACGGCGAGAGAGAAAGCAGGTCTCTTTGCATCTCTTTTTGCCCATAATTCGCGTCTTGATACTGGCAGTGCTACTCCACCTAATTTACCTCATTGCGGAGCTTCAATGCCTGAGGTTCGCATTAGAAACAAGGAGGTTCTGCGAGTACTGTGTCGTCTGGACGTGAATAAGGCTAGTGGTCCGGATGGTATACCAGCGATTGTTCTTAAAGCATGTGCGCCCGAGTTGTCTCCTGTATTGACGCGCTTGTATCGCCTCTCATTTAGGACTGGTATAGTGCCCAAGTCCTGGAAGCTTGCTAACGTGCAGCCTGTGCCCAAGAAGGGTAGTCGTGCCGATCCTGCCAACTATCGGCCGATTTCGATCACCTCCATACTTTGCAAAATTATGGAGCGTGTATTGAACTCGCGCCTCCTGGCATACCTGGAGGGTAACGATCTCCTCGGTGACCGACAGTACGGGTTTCGCCGCAATCGGTCAACTGGGGACCTACTAGTGTATGCCACTCACTTGTGGGGCGAGGCCCTCGAGAAGAATGGGGAAGCGATTGCTGTCTCCCTTGATGTCTCGAAGGCTTTCGACCGGGTTTGGCACGCTGGCCTTTTGAGTAAGCTTCCAGCGTACGGCATTTCCCCTAGCCTGACTGGCTGGGTAAAAGACTTCCTGACTGAACGGTCCCTCCGAGTTGTTGTCGACGGATGCTCTTCTGAGCCCATGTCAACTAATGCCGGTGTTCCTCAGGGGTCTGTTCTCTCTGCAACTCTGTTTCTGCTGCATATTAACGATCTGCTGATGCCTGGTATCTATGGGTATGCAGATGACAGCACAGTTGTAGAGAGATACCTGCCGGATGCCCGGGCTAGTAGGGAATCAATCCGGTCCGAAAGAGAGGCCATGGTTGAGCGAACGAGTGTTGCACTGCAGGCAGTCTCCGAATGGGGCAATGCCAATCTTGTAGCATTCAATGCCGCCAAAACACAGGCGTGTCTTTTCACCGCCAAAAGGAGCCCGTTCACCTTGGCTCCTACTTTTCGGAATGTGTCCTTGGAGTGTTCCAACCGCCTTCAGCTTTTGGGAGTTGAGATTTCCTCGGACCTTAACTTTGGGCGGTTCATTGAGTCCAAGGCTAAGGTGGCTGCCAGGAAACTTGGCGTTATCGCAAAGGTCCGGCAGTACTTCACACCTGGGCAGCTTCTAATGTTATACAAAGCACAGGTCCGTTCGTGTGTGGAGTACTGCAGCCACATTTGGGCTGGTGCTGCCAAGTGTCACCTGGCCACTTTGGATTCAGTGGAGAGACGTGCAAAGAGGCTGATTGGTGACCCTGATCTAACTCGAGTTGGTCTCCAAAGCCTAGAGCACAGGCGTAGAGTAGCCAGCCTTTCGGTGTTCTATAGGATGCATTTCGGGGAGTGTGCGAGGGAATTGCATGATTTAATTCCCCCATCTCCGTTCCACCAGCGGACGACCCGTCGTACGGCTGGTTTCCACCCTTACGTTGTTAACACCACTACGATCCGGACGAAGCGCTTCGCCTCCTCCTTTATACCGCGTACATCGAGGGACTGGAACAATTTGCCCGCGGCGGTGTTTCCGTCGGACTACAATTTGAGTGTCTTCAAGGCTAGAGTGAATAGGCTCTTAATAAACTAGTGCGCTTTACCATCAACGATTGCGTCACTGCTTACCATCAGGCAGGATTGCGGTCAAGCGCTGGTTTATAATTTGTAAAAAAAAAAAAAAAGACTTCGCGGTGAAGCAGAAAAGCTCGTGCAGCATTTACACATAGCACCCGAAAATTACGATACGTGTTGGGAAATTTTGAACCATAGGTATAATAATAAGTTCCTGTTATTTACCAGAAATTTCCAGATATTTATGCGTCAACCTCATTTGGAAAAACAATCTGCGTTCGACCTCAAGCGGTTATATGACACTACCAACGAAACCATAAACGCGATACACAACTTGGGCATTGATACAAGCTCATGGGATCCGATTCTGGTTTACGTGTTATGCGAAAAATTAGACTCCGAAACGTATTCGGAATACATGCAGTCCAGGTCAGATCCGCGCGAGATACCAATCTACAATCATTTTATGGATTTCGTCGAAAACAAGTTCATGGCATTAGAACCGTTGCACAGGAAAAGGTCAGAAAACGGTGATAAACCTGCTTCAAAACCACATGTTAAAACGCCACATACATTCGGAAAAAATTTCAAGTCACAACCCAATAAAAGTTCAGCAACCCACTCTCGCAATTTCCATGCGTTAAACGCTGGACAATTCAGCAAAATTAGTTGTCCATTGTGCAACACGAATCATGCATTATTTCAATGTTCTAAATTCGCTGACATGTTGAGTAAGGAAAAAATGGCATTTATAGAAAACAATAAAATATGCAAAAATTGTTTGTATGTGCATAATAAGGGTTACTGTGCATCCCAGAAAAGATGCAGAGATTGCAACGAACAGCACAATACGCTTTTGCACAGCGTTATGGTGAATTCAGCACAAACACCCTTAGCAACACAAACAGCGCCTAAATCGTCGTCATCGACTTCAACTAAGTCGAACAAAGATTTGCAAAATAACTTCGCATCCAATAATGATGATGAAATATTATTGCCAACAGCTTTATTACAAGTAGCCACAGCTGGAGGTGACTACATTACACTAAGGGCTCTAGTTGACCAGGGCTCACAAATTACGTTGATAACGGAGAATGCAGCTCAGAGATTGGGCATAAAGCGTCAACAGCTGAATGCAAACATAAACGGCATAGGTACTTTATCCAACAGGAGTAAAGGAAAGGTCGATCTATCCTGCAGGTCCTTATATAACGACTTCAAGTTTACAACAGAGGCATTAATCATGACACGGGTAGTAAACAGTCTGCCTAATGTTACATTTGCAAAGAAACCTTGGGCTCATGTGACAGACATCACACTAGCCGACCCAGATTACAACTTATCTAGGCCCATTGACATACTTCTGGATGCACACGTACTTTCCGAAATACTCATGAATGGCTTAGTCAAAGGGGAGGTTAATGAACCCATGGCCCAACAAACACGGTTGGGGTGGATATTGTCAGGCAATGTCACTAAAACATTTAATTGCAACGTTGTAGTTAATGAAGTTAACGACTTGTCAAAATACTGGGAAGTGGAAGATATCAATGGAGATGCATGCGATTCTATGACATCAGAGGAACGATATTGTGAGGAGTTCTATACTGCAACAACCAAGCGATTAGGCGATGGCAGATATGCAGTTCGTTTGCCAATGAAACCTAATTTTAATCAGCTGCTGGGCAAGTCAAAGCCACAAGCTGTAGCACAGTTTATGCAATTAGAAAGGAGATTAGGCAGGGATGACAAATTATCAGACAGTTACATTAAATTCATGCAAGAGTACCTGGAAATGGGACATATGAAGGAGAGCAAGCCTGGCTGCAACACGGCATGCTACTTACCTCATCATGGAGTCCTAAAACAGGACTCAGTGACGTCAAAATTGAGGGTGGTTTTTAACGCCTCCCAGAAAACTGACACAGGTTACAGCCTGAATGACTTAATGGAGTGTGGCCCTAAGCTTCATCAAGATCTGTTGACATTATTATTAGGATGGCGGCTATACAAATACGTCTTTACTGCAGATTGTGAGAAGATGTACCGCATGATCCTTGTCCACGAAGAAGACCAACATTTACAAAAGATCCTATTGAGGGATTCCAATCAAGGTCAGCTAAAGGAGTACCAGCTATGCACAGTGACGTATGGCACCAAGGCAGCACCATTTCTAGCACTTCGAACGCTGAAACAGCTTGCAGAAGATGATGCACAGAAATATCCGTTAGCAGCGGAGATCATTGCTAACGAAATGTACGTTGATGACGTCCTAAGTGGCAGCAACTCCATCGAACGAGCACAAGAAATCCAAAAACAACTCATCGACATGCTGAGTGGAGCTGGCCTTACACTACGGAAGTGGTCAAGCAACAACCAGACCTTGATTGAAGGATTATCTTCTTCAAATCTTAACCAAACGACAATGCATTTTACAAACGACGGAATGACAAAAGCCTTAGGGGTACGTTGGAATCCTACAACTGACACGTTTTCATTTACAAACAAAATACAATTTGACAATACAAAACAACTGACAAAAAGAAAGCTACTATCAGAAATCTCAAAAATTTTCGACCCCTTGGGCTGGCTGACACCTTTGACAGTAAAAGCAAAACTGCTGTTCCAAAGCGTCTGGCTATCGGGATGCGAGTGGGATGAAGCTTTACCTGACAACGTGCAAAAAGAATGGAAGCAGTTTACTAGCGATTTACACAACATTACCGAATACCAAATACCAAGGTGGCTGGGAGATACTATGAAACCATTCCAAGTACACGGGTTCTGCGATGCGTCCGAAAAGGCCTACGCATGCGCTATTTACTTGGTGACAGCAAATGACAAAAACGAGCCTGTGACTAGACTTATCGCTGCAAAATCGAGGTTATCGCCAATCAACAAAAAATTGACCCTACCGCGGCTCGAATTATGTGGTGCGCTGCTACTTTCACGGCTCATGAAAAAGGTCCTGACAGCCTTTAAATGGGACAATGTGCACAAAAACACATACGCCTGGACAGACTCCATGATTGTATTAGGCTGGTTGCATGGGGACGTCACAAAATGGAAGTCGTTCGTCAGCAATAGGGTACAGCAAGTACATAACGTGATTCCTAAACAACACTGGAGTTATGTCAAGTCCGAGGAAAATGCTGCAGATTGTGCATCACGCGGAGTCAGTTGTTCGCAACTATTGCAACATTCTTTGTGGTGGCAAGGTCCCTACTGGATGGAAAATTACAATGAAGATACTTTTGACAAAATTGCAATTACACCGACAACATGCGAATCAAAACAAAAACAAATGCAAACGTATGTTGTGAAATGTGAACCGTCTTCAATAGTAATTGAGTTATTAGACAGACACAGCGATGTGACTCGTATTACAAGGGTCATTGCCTGGATGAAACGTTTTATAAACAGCTGTTCGAAAACCGACACTCACCGTACTACTACCTATTTGACATCCACAGAAATACATAGCGCCGAAAACCTATTAATGAAACACATACAATTGCATGCCTTCAATGACGAGATTATGAGATTGAAGGAAAACAAAGGTTTGAGCACAAAAAGTAACCTTTTGAGTTTAGATCCATTTCTTGACAAGCATGACATTCTGCGAGTAGGTGGAAGGTTACGTAACTCAAATTTACCCGAAGACACTAAACACCCAATGCTACTACCACATGACAATAAACTGACAGAGTTATTAATTTGGCAAGCTCACAGAAGAACATTACACGGGGGTCCTAAGTTAACCCTGACACATCTACGGCAAAGAGTTTGGATCTTAGGAGGACATCGCGCCGTCAAAAAGGTCTTACACAAATGCGTAACATGTCGCCGATTTAATGCTAAACATACAAACCAGATTATGGCTGATCTACCAGAGCCGAGAGTGACAGTATCTCGCCCGTTTACACATACAGGTGTCGATTTTACTGGACACATTGAGATCAAGGCAAGTAAAGGCCGAGGTGTCAGAACATTGCTGGCGTACGTTGCAGTATTTGTTTGTCTAGCAACAAAAGCCATTCATCTAGAACTGGTATCAGAACTATCCAGTACAGCATTCCTATCGGCTTTCAAGCGCTTCTGTGCACGTCGAGGTACGCCACGGGACATGTACAGTGACAACGGCACGAATTTTGTGGGTGCAAATCGGATCCTACTGCAGCAATACAAATGCATTGTAGAAAACATTGACAATTTCTTCTTGGGCAAAATATCAGAAATGGGAGTTCAATGGCACTTCAATGCCCCGGTCTGGCCAAGCGCTGGCGGACTGTGGGAAGCTGCTGTGAAGAGCATGAAATATCATCTCAAACGGGTCATTGGAGACCAACGGCTGACATACGAAGAATTTACCACTCTGCTGTGTCAGATAGAAGCTTGCTTGAACTCGCGACCGCTATGCACCGTTTCAGAGAATGTTGAAGAGATAAACTGTTTAACGCCAGGGCATTTCTTAACCGGCACATCACTCATGACAATTCCAGAACCCGACACAGACAATACTTATCGTTTAAAAACGAGATGGCAAATTGTACAACAACTTAGCAAGGATTTCTGGAAGAAGTGGTCGCAAGAGTACCTCCAACAACTACAAGCAAGACTAAAGTGGAAACGACACAATACTGACATAAAGAAAAATGACATTGTATGCATTAAAGATGAAAGGCTACCTGCAGGAAAATGGGCATTGGGTCGTGTAGCGGAGTTACACCCTGGAAAGGACGGCCACACTAGAGTTGTGACATTACAAACTGCAAAAGGCGAAACTAAACGACCTATTACAAAACTGGTACCACTAGTGAATGTTGAGGAACAAATTAACCCTGAAAGTGACAAGCTACCCAAAAACAGACGAAGCCGAGCTAAAAAGCTTACCTGGAACAGCTTAGTATGTTATATGCTGATGCTAATTATGACATTGATAACACCTACAATCCAACAAAATATGAAAATTACTCAACTGACAAAAAATCAAACTCTTTACTTTGACAAGATTGCAGATCTACAAGAAATAAGGGATGAATGGAAACTAGTATTCTATTACAATATGACAAATTATTGGCGCAATGTGGACAGTTTACAAGCATTCGTATCTCATATAAAGCAAGCTCGCTGCGAAGACTGGATGATGCAATTCCATGTTCTGATTAACCAACTTGAACAAAGCACGAGTGAACTAAATTATTACAACGAATTACTGAGGTCCCAGCGAATAATTCAACACAGATTCAAAAGAGGATTGATCGACGGAGTAGGATATGTTGCAAACTCGTTATTTGGAGTGTTAGATCAACATTTTGCCGAACAATATGAACAGGATATCGACACAATCCAACATAATGAAAATCACCTACTCCAACTGCTTAAAAACCAGACTAGTGTTCTGGAAACCGAGAACAACATTGTACAGCGTAACGAAGCAACAATGGTGAAGCAGTTCACTTTAATCAACGATCACCTCATATCTCTAGAAAACAAGACGCTTCAAGATAAACTTGAGAGTTCACATGCATTCTACATCATTACATCGGCCATAGCTGCAGAAAGAATGGCCCAAAACTTAAAAGATATTCAAGAATCACTCATCAACACCCTGACAAATATGTACCAAGGACATATGGACGTACATTTACTATCACCGACCCAAATGCAAAGCGAACTAGATAGAGTAGCTCGACTATTACCTCGCGATTCTACACTACCTGAAGTTCGTAATGACATAAGAGATATCTACAGGCTGTTCAGAATACACGCGCGCATAACCCAGCACTATCTGTTGATGGAAATAAAAGTACCGATCTTAAGTGATGCCCTATACGAACTTAACAGACTTATCAGCATTCCTCAACGTATTGACACAAATCGGGTAATGTTTGTTATTCCCAACTCTGCATTAATAGCATTTAACGCTAATCAATACTCGTTTATACCCCTAGAACAATATGACATTAATGAATGCCAAAAATTAGATGACCAATCTCTACTATGCAAAATAAATCATCCTGTATACAGCACCGGTGATCGTCACAAATCTATTTGCGATGTACAGCTGATTCGAGACAATGAAGAACACAGCGTTTATTGCCATACGGAAATAAAAATATGCACCGACGAATGGGTCAAATTACATAAGCAAAACACCTGGTTCTATTTTTGTTGTGACACGTGTGAAGTACAATTAGTGTGCGGCACTCAAATGTCATCGGAGACGCTACGTCACTCGGGTCTGATAACGCTGAAACAAGGATGCAGCTTGCGAGGCGACTCATTCACATTGCACGCTTATATGGAACATACAAGTAAAATTTTACTCAATGAACCATATGCGATGATCATGCCCACGATCTCTCCAATCAACAACATAATCAATACTTCGATTCGTAACTCATCGTTGAATATTGAAACGCACGAAGAGACGTTCAAGAAGATTGCCACGCAACTAAGCTCTATAGAAGAACAGTCTAAGCTAGACACCTTATCCTCTCACGACGTTCATCAGTACATTGCAATCTATGTGGTTGTTGGGATTAGCATTGCACTGTTTGTAACATCAGTGCTCCTTTGGCGAAAGATGGCCACCCAAAGACAGGGGGAGGGTCCGCAAGGCGCGAGAAGCAGAAACAGAGGGGAAGAAGATCCTGACATCGAGGACAGGATCAGCAAGATCGACAAACGGAACTCAAACGTTAATAAAGTGTCGTGTGCTAACCCTACCTCAAGTGAAGTGAAATTTGACACTGAAATACATAGTGATGTGTGCTAATTTATCATTATGGTGACATTCTATTTATAGACTTTAGTTACATTTCTTTATAGTAGTCCTAGTCGTAGGTCAGTGATATTTACATTAGAGCCCTATATTCTTATTTTGTTTTACATTATTTTTTACATTCTTATTTTATTATTTTACATAATTTGGAATTGTTGGATCTAGTTATTCTCTTTCTGTTTTGTGGCAATATGTACGGTGTACGTACATGGGTTAAAATATATTAATTACAATAAGTTAGCCAGTAGGCTAACGTATTTGCACTTTGGGCGCGACCTACATTTGACAGTGCATTGACACTGACGCATTGCATTATTCTAAGCATTTCATGTAATATTTTATATTTAGTGTTCAATTAGACGTGGTTTGAATCGGACAACTTGCATTTTTATTTAGATTCATCCCGTTGAGCATTCACTGACATTTTCTGCATTTAAGTTTGTCAATTTACATTTACAGTGACATTACTTATGTTAGGGAAACACCCTACACAAGTGTTATCAGAACGAACTATAGGCCGTACTCTAAATAAATATAACTATTAAAGTGGACAAATTATTGTGATAAAAACTATTTCGCGTGTGAAAATAAACATTTATTGACAACATTCCCGGCTACTAACTTGACCCATGAATCTTGTGACATACAAAAACATAAATAAATAACATAAAATCAAAAAAAAACTACAAAAGTGACGCAAAGTGAGGAAAAAAAAAATTCAAATCGTTTAAAAGTCACTGGTTTTCGTAACGAACTTTTTTTTGTACATAAGAATAATAATTTCGGCGCAAAGAGTACATGTCATTGTAGCTAATTACTTAAGCGGCCGACATTGTATCTTGTGTCGCCGTGTGACTCGGGTTCGAATCGTCCGCTCGAGTCGTCTTCTTGGAATATTTGTAGATTTTTAAAAAAAATACAAGTACCTACATCATTTTAATATTAATATAGATTATATTACTAGCCGCATAGACAACACTTAAGATGAACTCCCTCGAAAACATTACGTTCCGTCGCCCAAGAACTGTATCAGATTCCAATACATTAAACGAAACCCTAGATAATACAACCAACAGTCTACCCGACATTTCCATTAACAGCAATGAAGAGGAGGTACTTAAATTAAAAGAACAAATAAACAAACTCGAGCTTGAACTAAGTAGCGCTCATCAAGAAATCGAGACCCTTTCTTTAGAGAATCATAATTTAAAAAAATGTAACGAAGACTTATTAAAAATAAATGATCTATACAAAAAAGTTACTTACAGCCCCGCACCTGCTAAAAAAACCAAAACAAATTCGCCGTCAATAAATGAACAAAAGAAAAACAAAAAAGTCCAAACTCAAACTCAAGCGTTCACGATTAATAGTGCAAGCAATGATGTAGTACATACCAAAAATGTAGGGCAGGTGTTGCGTAAAAACAAAGAACCCAGTAACAACTGCATGCCGAAAAAAGTCTGCCCAAAGCGGAAATTACACATACTCAGTAATTGCAACTATATCGGCACCTTAGAGACTATAGAAAACACATTTAGCCAGCTATTCGAGTATTGCCATTATGTTTTATCAGGATGTGGATTGCAGGAAATGATGACGAATATTAGTGAGAAAGTGAAGAATCTCACTATTGACGACTATTGCTTGTTAATGATAGGAGATAAAGATTTCAGGAACGCTGGAGATTACTTCCAATTGATTAAAGTGGTTAAAGAATCCTTAAAAGAATTTACCCACACAAATATAATAATATGCTGCCCTACCTACATAAGAGGGGCACTTATTCATAATTCTAGGGTAGACATGTTTAACAACTTGCTTTATATGGATATACAGAACAACAATTATGCATATTTTTTTGACACGAACCGTAACCTCTCCTTGGATATGTTCTCAAATCACACCGGCAAACTAAACAGACAAGGAACAAAATGCGTATTCAACAGTATCTTTGATCGTCTGATTATAGACATCAAAAACTATCCTATAGATACTCCTCTACGTGACTCATCGAATGACAATGACTTTTTTCGTCTATAATACATTAAATATACTACATCAGAATATTGCAGGACTACTAAACAAGTCGGACTTACTTACTGTCCATCTTCAAGAACTATCGCGAGAAAAGAAAGACATAGATATAATTTGTATCACGGAACACTTTGTTATGACCGGACACGAGAAACTTTTGAATGTAACCAATTACAAGCTAGCTGCAATATACACAAGGCAATGCCAGAAGCGAGGAGGAGCGTGTATCCTTACTAAAAACTATCTTGAGCACAAAGAGCTCTTAGGTATATCACGGCATTCTATACCTAACGTCATCGAATGCTGTGGTATAGAATTGACTAACCAGAATTTAATTGTTATGTGTGTTTATAGGCCACCGAGGCCCAACAATATAAATGTTTTTTATGAAAAACTGGGCATTATCATGAATGTGTTAAGTATCAAACAAGATAAAAAAATTGTTATGTGTGGGGACTTCAACATAGATACGTTAAAGCGTAATAGCGTTACTTTGGACTTTGAATGCTTTCTTTTGGGCTACAATCTTAAGTTGGAATTGCGACAACCCACCAGGCTATCCAGCAATACCTGTCTAGACAATTTTGCCCGTAGTTGTCAGTTAAAGTGTAAGTCACAAGTCTTGGACTTTGCGTTATCAGACCATACTGCTCAGGTATTAGAAGTAAAGGTTGCCAAATCTTGTGCAATAAACTCTTGGCGTATTAAAAAACGTGACCTATCTAGCGAAAATTTAAATAGATTCAAAAAATACCTAAAATGCCTTTCATTCTCTGAAATCTACGAGACTGAAGATCCTAATGAGGCATATGATTATTTTTTGGAAAACTTTCTTCTACTGTATGATCTTTGCTTTCCTTACAAATTATTGACTGTTAAATTACATAAAAATGTTAAATGGGTATCACACGGTATAAGAGTGTGTAGTAGAAGGCAAAGACATTTATTGTGGAAACAAAGGCGCGAGCCATCTAAATTTAATATAAATAATTTCAGGAATTATTCGCACAGATTTCGTAAAATAATCCGATTGACGCAAAGAGTACAAAATAATTATTACATTAACACCGCAAACAATAAATCTAAGGCATCCTGGCAGGTAATAAATAATAAAGTACGAATTCCCGACCCTATAACTAAGATTAAAATGCAAAATGACATTATTACTGATCCGATGGAAATTGCAAATGCTTTTAATAGTTTTTTTTATTGACCAGACTCAAAATAATATGACAGTAAATTCAACACCGAATACCACCACACTCTTAAATAACCCAAAGTCAATGTTTATGCAACCAACTTTAGCCCAAGATGTCGTAATGGCGATAAAATCCTTAAAAAATACAAATAGCACAGGATATGATGGCATATCGACGGCTGTAGTGAAGTACGTAGCATATGACATAGCCTCACATTTAAGTCATATATTGAATTTATGCATTTGCTCTGGAGTATTTCCAGACAGATTAAAAACTGTAATAGTTAAGCCAATTTATAAAAAAAGCGATAAAGAAAATCTAAGTAACTATAGACCAATTGCTTTGATACCAGTTTTTTCAAAAGTCATAGAAAAAATTATTTACCGCTCAATTGACAAGTTCTTAACAAAACATCACATCCTGAACGAAGAACAAAAGGGTTTTAGAAAAAATAGGGGTATAAACAGAGCTATTTATGACCTAATTAATATTATCATTAGTAATGTCGATAAAAAAGTACCAGTCTGCGCAATTTTGACTGACATGACAAGGGCCTTCGATTGTGTTGATCATGAAACTCTCATTAATAAGTTAAGCAATATAGGTATCAGAGGAAACATATTACAGCTTATAAAATCATATCTTCGAAACCGTAAGCAATATACAGAAATAACTAGAATATGTTTAAAAACTAAGCGTGAAAAGAAATATTTATCTGAGGGCAGAATCATCAGGTATGGCGTTCCACAGGGTAGCGTGCTAGGCCCTTTGTTGTTTCTGCTGTATATAAATGACTTGCCCCGTTGCATTAACCATCCCATGATCTTATTTGCTGACGATAGCACGGCCTTGATTAAATGTATTGACGTAAAAACATATGAACAGGACATAAATAATACGCTAATTGACATTATACACTGGCTTGACCATAACAATTTAATTATTAATGTGCCCAAGACTAATGTTATGCATTTTTACCAACGTATACCACCGCAAGCGTTAAATTTACATTATGATGGGCATAAAGTGAACCAAGTACCAGTCGCAAGGTTTCTAGGAATAATGTTAGACAGTCAGTTAACCTGGAAGCCTCATGTGGAGGAAGTAACAAAAAAGTTAAGTGCAGCTGCATATGTGCTCTTTAACTTATCCAAGAAGGTGAATATGGCCGCAAGACTGGTTGCATATCATGGTTTAGTCGCGTCGGTTTTGAGATTTGGTATCATTTTCTGGGGGAATAATAGCTTCAGGGAACAGGTATTCAAGGCCCAAAAACGTTGTGTAAGGGCAATGTGCAATCTGAAAGTAACGGATAGCTGTGTTCCTTTTTTTAGATCATTAAAAGTGCTAACATTTCCAGCCCTATACATTTTTGAAATTGCCGTTTTTGTAAAGATAAATTTGCATCTTTTTAACAAAATGTCAGAAAGCAAAAGAGGACCGGGACCTATAAGACAACAGTATCAAAATATGTTACGTCTTGGTACTCATAATACTGCCCTATTAAAAAAAAGTGTTGTATGTATGGGCCCGACAATTTATAATAAAATACCCAGTGAAATAAAAAATGAGACACTTCCGCTTTTTAAAAAGAGATTGTCGAATTTATTAATTAATAAATGTTACTATTCCATTGACGAATACATAAACGATGAGAAGTTGTGATCCTGACTTTTTCATTTTTAATTTTACTGTACTATTTTCTTTGTAATTTTATTTCACCTGACATGATATTTTTTTTTGATGACATCCTTTTAATTTTAATGACATTATTTTTGTATATTATCGACATTAATTTAAAATCTGTTTTGCATACCTAATTTAAGGTAGTTAGTAATGGATCGTCGAATAACTGAACATCTTTATTGTGTACCTACTAACAATGCAAATAAAATTTATTATTATTATTATTATTATTATTATTATTATTATTAATATTATACTTAGATTTGATTGGATCTCTGAAGTTCTGTTTTCACAAAAGATACTTGAATTTAGAATTAGATTTTTTTCAAAATATATGTAAGGCATGGACATTCATTATTTTTTCTGTGGTGGAGTTAAGTTGTGATTTTGTTAATATTTTAATTAGACTAACAAGAACAAAAGAGAAAGTGTTTCTAATTTAGTTGCTTACCAAGACTGTTCCATAATATTTTTTTTTAATTCAAGTATGGTTAAATAAAAATATATAAATCTTATCAGTTGTGTTATCATTTCATATGCAACCATATAATAATTTCCTTTTTGTTTGTTAAATACATTCGCTAAATATTCGCATCGTTTTTTGCGAATAGGAATGCGAATGCGAATATCGAAAAATATGCGAATATTGGCGAATGCGAATATTCGTTGCATCACTATCTTCAGCTTTCAATTCATCCTCTCTTTCCCAAACTGGACTCGCTAGTGTTGCAGATGGAATATTCTGATTACTGGTCTCATAAACGTGCTCCATGTTTACTAGTTAGCTATAAAAAGTTCCTATCACTTTCTTCACCTGTTCACCGTTCCAATAAACTCCCCATATTCTGCAGTAGTTATGAAAGTTTTCAGTTCAGTCCCATCATAACCTACGATTGTGTAAATAAATCCGATCCCAATTACTGTTCAAAATTTAACTATTTTCTGTCTGAACATTTAGAATACCACCACATTTTTACTGATGCTGCCAAACGTGCTCCAACGGGTTGTGTTGGGGTAGGTGTTTACCATTCCCAATTTAAGATCACCCAAAAAATAAAACTACCTCCGGAGACTTCCGTTTTTACAGGGGAATGTTTCGGAATTTTAAAAGCCTTAGAATACATTCGTGTTTTAAAACTAAAAAAAGCAATTATTTTTACAGACTCTCGAAGCGCTCTTTTAGCCATTAATAAATCCCCTTACGAAGACAAGTCGCAACCTCTATTATTTTGTCTATAAGAGAATTTGCGTTCAGAATGAGCACTGAGGGCATCTCGCTACAATTTGCATGGATTCCGGCCCATGCTGGAATCCAAGGCAATGAAGTGGCTGATGCTCTAGCTGGTGATGCGGTGCATTGTGGGGACTTAGTCCCATATAAAATTTTCACTCATGACCTTTTGATTCTGCCTAAGTGTTTTCTCCGGGACACCTGGAAGGTAGCCTGGGATACCAGTAGTAGATCGAAGGGACATTACTTTTCTCTTATTCAACCCGAGATTCCGGAAAAACCATGGTTTGGCAGGGCAAAATTTGGCAAAATGGAGACGTCTATTTTAATACGAATGAGACTGGGCCATGTTTGTACCCCATCCCATCTTGCCAAATTTCATATTATTGACGACCCCATTTGCTCATGTGGCACAGATGTGGGCGACCTTAACCATATCTTTTTCTCCTGTCCTTTGTATGACCGTTCTTCTTTCTTTAGTAACCTATTATCCCTTGATACTCCTTTTCCTACTTCAATACTGTCTTTACTTTGTACAAATAGTTTTCCTGTATATAAATGTATAGTCTCATTCATCACCTTAAATAATATAAAGTTGTAAAATATATTAACCATTGTAAACTTCACATCATTGTTACAAAAAAACTGGTCTTATATCTCCGTCCTATTCAAAATTCCGTAAAATTATAAATCCGTTTCCCTACCTTTAGTTCCTAACAATCCCAACACACTTGACGTTGACTGAATGCACAAACCGTGCAAAGCCAAAGAGAAAAGGAAAAAAAAAAAAACTAACTTAAAAGTATCTGCATTATTCAATGCAACAATTTTGAAATATAACAGCCATGTTTTTTTTTTTTTTTTAAATAATTATAAATTAGTGCTTGACTACAATCCCGCTTCATGGCAAGCAGTGATGCAAGCGTTGATGGTAAAGCGCACTAATTAAAAAAAAATGCTTCAGAAACTATGTTGTGACCGCTATAACGAGAAATTTTTGTCGAGAGTCTGTCAAAAGTGTTTCAATAACAATCCTTTTTATAAAGAATTTTTAACATGAGACGTATCAGATAGAAGAAATGGATATCTGAAAAAGCAGACTTCATAGCCTCAAAATCCAAAAAGAATTGTCGAGTAACCAAATAAGTAAAGAAATCCTTCGATGTGAAACCGCGCGATCTCATTATAAAATTGCAAGATGAGCTAGTTACATTTCTTCATCACGAAAGAAATATTGTATATTTACTTATTATATACATATACTTATACTTTTATTGGCACCCTCAAAGTCCATCAAGTCACTGGAAAATTCTTTAATCCAACAGGAATAAAATCAAATTCTACTGAAATAGTGATGAAAACTTTAAGCTATTTTTGCGACAAAGATTATTGTATGCACTTTAATTAATCAGAAAAATAATTTATGATGTCTTCATAAATTATTTTAACCAAAACTTAATGTAGAAGATGTGTAGACTGATTCAGAATCTGACAATGAGGCTGAACCTAGTTCTGCTGTAGTAACCATTCAAAACTGGAGATCATATTGTTGTGAAATTGCTTGGCAAAATAATTAAGGAATATAGATGTGAGCATTGACAAGACTGGTGAGTAAGATGGCGAAATCCGGGTCACATTCCTAAAGCTCTGTGATAATAATGGGCAATTATTTAGATACAATGCTGATGATGTGTCAGACATAACAATGGACCAAGTGGTACAGAAGCTGTCTAATCTAACTACAGTTTTAAAAGGCAATAGAATATTTTATAAGTTTCAATTACCTGTAGATGTTTTTGAGAAAAAATAAGACTAAGTACAATTTTTATTATTTTGCTATATTTCAGAAATTACTAAACATTTTTCAGATTGATTCTGTAGTGTAAGTTTAATTCAAAGTACTGAAAGTATTTTCAAATATGTGATTTAATAAAGTAAATATTAAGATTAAAGTGCTAAGTACAATGTTACAGAAAGATAGTTGATTCTTTAATTCTCAGTTACTTAATTCTTAAGCTCCAAAGTTTATGATACAAAATATTTGATTTCACTACTAAAATTGTATATTTTATTTAAGTTTGCAGTCCCCAAGCTTTGGCAACAGTCCCCTGTCTATTTGTTTCAGAAATTATTTATTATTTAAGTAATGGGAATATTTGTGGTTCATCTTCTGTATATTACTATACAGGCAAATACTTATTTCCTGAAGAAAGATTATTATATTATGAGCAAAAAAGTATCTTAGACAGTCTCATTAGAATGAGTTGCCCAGTTTACAGACAAACACACCGATAACATTCGCATTACAAAATTGTTATTAGCTTCACTTGTATGTTTGCTTATTTGTTTATTCGTCTCTAACTCTATGGACTATGAGTGAGTGGCTCATTGCTGTAAAATGTCCCACCGTTTTCGATACATTCGTTGGCCGAGCAGTATTAATTTGTGGAGGCTAATATTTACTTTAGATTTTGACTTAGTTACTTGAGTAACGCATCATTACGAATTTTAGCACTTGCTATTCTGTCTGTTGGAGACCAAGAAAAGTTTGGTAAAAACAAATGAACACCAGCGCGTTGGTGTTATCGATATATTATTATTAAAAAGAATATCAAACTATAAACTTAAAATGTATGTGTAAATGAAACACAAAACTTGTATTGATGGATATAGTAATTAAATGTAATTATCATGAAATAAAATAGTAATAATGCGAGCATAATATAGAGTGAAAAACTTGGTAAGTAATTGGATAATGTATGTTCTTGTTTAATACACATAGAGTTTCTGCGGGTTCTACTTACTAAACCAATGACACTTATCAAACAAACGTGTGAATATAAAGGGCAAGGGTACATAGCTAAGCTTTTCCTGTGAGGATGGGCTTTCAAGCAAGTTTGCTGGAAATCTGACAAAATATAAACCCAACGATGTTGCATCCACATGTTTATGCGTTTTTTAACGTTTGCACTTTGCACACACTTTAATTATTGCGAAGGCAACAAAAAAAAAACGATAATTCAATTCAATTCTTGATTATTGGACTTTGTGGGAGAGCCGCCAATCTAAACAATCACAGACCAAGTAATCAATAATAATTCACTAAATCACTACGATAAATAAATCTCTAAATGACAGATTTCATTTTTTTTGGTTCAATTTTTTCCGTTCTTCTGAACGGAAAAGACAAAGGCATAGTACGCCATACAGCCTAGTCTTCAGTATATATATTCTTGAGTAAACTTCTATCCTAACTTATCCTAATTAATCCTAACTTATCCTAGCTTATCCTAAACTTATCCTAACTAATCTAACTCCTTTCGTTTCCCGCGTTTGGACGATAAAGAGCGGTTTAGCGTAAAGACATGATGCGGCCACTATGCTACAATATTTCACTGTTCTTTTTGAATTATTCACTGAATGCACTTTTTACTACATAAATCACGCGTTTTTATTTAGTGAACGACACTATAAATAATTTTAAAAGTCCAATGAAAAATGAGCGTGACACTCATCTTGACATTCCCGCCAAACCCCATGACAGATTTCATGCAGATTGCAGATTTTTTTTTTATTTATTTGTTCCATTTGGAACAAGCTAAGGTCAGAGACCATACTGCCATGTCTTCAGTAATTAATTTTCAACTTTTGTAACTTATCCTAAACTTAACCAATTATTCTAACCTGAAATTAATCTAACCTGAACCTATCTCCTTTCGTTTCCCGCGTGTAAAGACACTAGGAGGAAGATTTGGTACAAAGCCATGATGTGGCCATTATGCAACAATATTTCACTGTTCTTTATGAATTATTCACTGAATGCACTTTTTACTACATAAATCACGCGTTTTTATTTAGTAAACCACACTATAAATAACTTAAAAGTCCAATGAAAAACGAGCGTGGCACTCATCTTGGCTTCCCGCCAAAAACTCTCATTCTGATTCTGAAACTGAAAGCCATTTTTTGTTTTAATTTGTTTCTGGCTCGGTTACAAAGTGTAGGTATAAAACAATAAGTTCGATCGAAAATAAAATTAAAACCATAATTGAAGAGAACACGGTCCAAGGGAGAAAGCGTTCCAGTCCAGTAGTAGGGATGTTAAAATATAATCGATTTTTCTTATAATCGATTATTATTTTTGTATAATTGATTTTTCCTAATCTATTTTCAAATCCATAATTATCGATGTTTAATAAATCGAGTAAGTAAATCACGCTATTAAATCAATTTTTGTAAAAAGCATAATCTTTACGCTGAATGAAAAAACTCGAGGCAAATTCATTATTACTTACAGGTTGATTAAAAAACGTGTAACATAAAGGGTACATACACAACAAACAAAGGCATGGCATCTTTACATGATATCAAACGATATTGGAAGGGTTTTTTAATCCTATCTTTTTATGTTAGGAAGTTATGAGGAAAAACACCTCGTGTGATAGGCTACTATCATACTATTCGCACAGAGATATTGAAGACATTTATCGGATTTTGGCAATAACGTGACGGGTAACGAGTAGTTATTAACGTATGTAGTGTGCTGCCACGTTTGTTATGATTTTATTTTAAGAAACACACGAAACCGAAAATTTGGTACCAATTTTTTGAGTATTTTTTTTTGAGTTGAAACCCTTCCGATATCGTTTGATATCATCTAAAGATGCCATGCCCGTGGTATGTATATACCCTTTTTGTTACACGTTGTATGTAAAGCGACGACGTCTTTAGGTATGTATGCGTATAGAGTAGTTTCAGCGCGTGTGTAGTGAGATCTGATACTATAAAATATCATAATTTTGTTAATGAGACCAAAGCAACGTCGTTTAATTTTTTTATTTTAATACCATTCAAATCTATACTAATATATAAAGCTGAAGAGTTTGTTTGTATGTTTGTTTGTTTGTTCGCGCTAATCTCGGGAACTACTGGTCCGATTTGAAAAATTCTTTTTGCGTTGGATAGCCCATTAATCCAGGAAGGCTTTAGGGTATATAACATCACGCTGCGACCAATAGGAGCGGAGCATAACTAACTTCACGCGAACGAAGTCGCTTGCGGCCGCTAATGTAAAATAAGAGTGGAGATTTGTGACAATTATTTTTTTTATTTGATTTATATTTTAGTTTTTGAGATACTGAGATTGTCATTGGGTTGTTCATTTCTTTTTTAATATAATAACATTTTTAATGATACTGAAAATTTATTTTTTAGTTTAAATTGGTTATTTTTTAATTAATATTCCTTTATTTGATTTTAATATGATGAATTATGATATCTTAGGTTTATTATTAGAATATTGGAGGGGCCAAAGTGGCTTCGCGAGATTTAATATACCTTCCTTCGATCTGGACTGTAATTTGTAAAATAGTTGAAAAGAAAAATGGCGTCACTGTCGCGCTGTAAACTCTTAAGCTAGGAATGGGTTATGGAATATCATGCACCTTACCTCTCTTCACGGGCTGTTCCGTTGTCTCGTAGGAGTTCGATCAGTCCACTCTGTCTTCGACGGTTCTTCACCCTCGCAGTTCGGCACAAGCTCAACAAAACACACGTGGTTATCAAGTTCTCCGCTAACAGCTTTGGTTTCTTTTCTTGAAGCCACAAAGACACGTCTCCAATTGAGCGGTTGGATATAACTTATAATCGCTTGATTATATCGTTTAGCGAAAAGGATTCACACAGCAGAGCCATGCGACTCGCGGGAGCGGAAGCGACACTATTACGGTGACAGCGGATAGCGGATAGGATCACACCGCAAAGCAGTGCGAAACGCGGTTAGCGGGCGAATACCAACTGGTTACTTTTATGCGGCGACAGCGGAAAGCGGATAGGATCACACCGCAGAGCGGTGCGAAACGCGGTTAGCGATCGAGTGCCAAACGGCTACTATTACGGCGACAGCGGGAGCGGATAGGATCCGCTCCCGCTCGAGCTCCAATGGATACTAATCTGTCTTTTTTCTCGTATGATCTACGCGCTTTCGATCAATAACGAAACAGCGCCATCTCACGGGCAGCGGGTGCATGACGTGATGTAGGTTATGGGTACAAGGATTAGCTAAGAGATTCTGCGCGACAGTTCCATATAAAACGCCAATAGATGGCGCCAACAAATATGAAAAGCAAATAGGATTTTTAATAATAGAAAAAATCGATTTTTTTGCCAAAATTGATTATTTATTTTTATTAAAATCGATTATAAATATATCGATTAATATTGAATAAAGAAAAATTGATTTTTATTAAACCGATTATTTTCCATTATTGTCACATCCCTATCCAGTAGCCCTCTGTCTCTTTCTAAGTGATACCCGTATAAAATTTAATTCAGGTTCGGAAAAATATTAAATTTAATTGATGTGAGCATAAAAAAAAAAACAAGTCATTTATATTAGTATTTTTATATTGTTTTTCATTGCTAATATTAAAATCTAGTAAACGTAGGTTCTTGATAACTGCGTATTTACTCCACAGATAAATTTATAAAGATTATTGCCATACTTCGGATGAGCAATTACTATTAATTGCTCATCCGAAGTATGGCAATACCTTCAGAGGGATACAAGGGCGAGTTTTGGCGGGAAAGCTAAGATAAGTACCATGCTCATTTTTCATTAGGCCTTAAAACTATTATAGTGTCGTTTACTAAATAAAAACGCGTGATTTATGTAGTAAAAAGTGCATTCAGTGAATAATTATTATTAAAGTACAGTGAAATATTGTAGCATAGTGGCCAGTTGGACACATCATGACTTTGTCCTAAACCTTCCTCCTAGTCGGATCACGCGGAAAACGAAAGGAGATAGGTTAAGTTAGGTTTCCCTGCGAAGTTTCTAGCCTGCCATCAGACACGTCCCCAGGTGGCGGATAGGGGAACGGCCCCCAGATATGGGGGTTACCGGTTTACCGGCGCGGACCAAAACCAGACGCGGGGATCGCTTCGGCGGTCACACGTGTGGCGGGTTGGCCACCACTCCAGGTGGCTGACGTGACCTGAACTCCGAGTCACCGTCGGGCAACCCGGTCTCCTCACTGAGAGGAGCTGGGAGCCCCGTTTGCTTTCGGGCAAACGAGTGGAGCTAAGAGGAAGGTCACCTCGCTAAAAACCTTTGGCTGCTGCGTCTTCTCGCACAAGAAGACGTACCCAGCCCGGCCCCTCCCTATGGAGGGACCACTGTGGACCCGCCTCTTAGGCGGGAATCGCCGGCGGGGGATTGTTAGCATTTTTTTTTTGCATGGCTTCTCGTAGGTGGCCATTAGAGGCCGTAACTACTTAACCGGACTTTCCTGTGGATGCCTTAATTAAAATTAAAGCCTCCAGCCAGGGGCACTTAAAACTAAATTAAAATTGGGCGACTACGCACTAAGGGCACCCCCTGTGGGGTACGAACCTCGGCTTAGGGCGTCGCTAGAGAGGACAGCAAGGGACGGCTGGATCGAATGTATTCTTAATGGTTTGATGACCACGACGTTTCCTAGTACTAGCTCTGCGAAGAAACGCCGAAACAAACTCAGAGGTCATTGTTGGGACATTATGATATTACTGGCTCAGCTGCGGCGCGGGCTGGCCTTCATCGGACAAGGGGGTATTGGTAGCGGGCTTTGCTGGTTTCCCATGACCCCGATACTAAGGCGAAGTCGTTGTGCCGCTGTGGTTTTTAGTGGGTATACCGAGAAGCAATCTCCCAGGGAGTCCCACATACCCTTCGGGGATGCGTAATTGTCATTTTCCACAGCGTCAAGAAAAAAAAAGGATAAGTTGGGTTAAGTTTTACTTATTCATAAGAGCTATGTTTTAAAACATACTATAAGATTTCAACTGAATGACTTATATACATGGTCATGAAAACATTTATAAAAAAAACATAAAATGGCGGCTAAAAAAAAAGATAAAAGATAAATGAGTGTTTGAAACCAACAATTTCTATTACAAAAACATGGTGAAAAAGTTTTCTTTTAATGTCTGCAATAGTGAGTCATACCCTGGAATATCATTCCTTGAGGAAGTATCTTTTTATCATATAAAAGTTATAGTGTTTGTTTGTAGGGTGACCATAAACTTATTTTATTTATTTAAAGGTACATGGATTTTGTACGGCAATCTAAGACGTGTAACATTTTCTTGCAGACTACCTAGTATTAAGACGAGGAAGAAAAAGTGGTTTGAAACATCAAGCCACTCTTTCTTCCTCGTCTGCCACAGTGAATTACCACAGTGAATATTGACGAGGTGGCACTTTTTTAAGTTTTGAAGTAGAAACATGTTTAACGATATTTTCTCGTCTGAAATGGAAACTACAAACAACAGCATAGTTTGGTAGTTTTATTTGTATAACACACAAGTAAAACTACCAAACTATGCTGTTGTTTGTAATTTCCATTGTATGCCATCGGTGTGCCATCTCGTCAATATTCACTGGGGTAATTTAGTAAATGTTAAATAATGTTTAATACTAACGGACGCAATGTCAAACAATATAGATTAACTAGCTTTTTCCCGCGACTTCGTCCGCGTTGGAATCATAACTTTTAAACCTCGGTTTAACCCCATAAGGTATGAATTACCAAAAAATATTTCTTAGTGAGTTTGTAAGTATGGAGCAGTGGGTACAAAATGTAGGTCGTATGTTCGAACCCCACCAGACGCTTTAATTTTGTGTAAATTATTTTATCACTACTGCTCTCAAAACGGTGAAAGAAAACATCGTGAGGAAACCGGCATGTTCTAGAAGCAAAACTTCGAAGGCATGTGACATCTACCAACTCGCACTGGGCCCGCGTGGTAGATTATGACCCACTCCCTCTCACCTAGAGGAGCCTTGTATCCCAGGAGTGTGAATGTTAGTATGTGCAAAATTTCACTCCTCTAGACCTAGAGGTTTAGGCTGTGGGCTGATATATTATTATAAGTAAGTCAGTCAGTTTATTTACATCTTTGTCATGATGCGAGCGCTGTCGCGACATTCTCGCGAGATTACTGACAATTTTGCACAAGGTGAGCAATGGTACCATAACTCGGTCATTCTATAGTCTATGAATCCTTTACTGAACGTATCGACGATATGCGTTTTCTTCACGTAGAATTTTGGTGCCTATGCATCAGTCTTGTTAGTTTCTTAAAGAATAATAAAATTGTTATTACTAGTGGAGTGAGTGCCGGAACAGTTGAGAAGCCTCCAATTGATGAAAGCTAAGTGAAGGTGAAGGTTTATTTATTATCAACCTAATTGTTGTATGTCCTGTGGGGACTGTGTTTGATCGGATTTCAGGTTACAGAATTGCTGTAACTTAAACGATTCAAAACAGGTGTTTTTTTTTAATTATTATAAACTAGTGCTTGACTGCAATCCCGCCTGCTGGTAAGCAGTGATGCAATCGTTGATGGTAAAGCGCACTAGTTTATTAAGCCTATTCACTTAAAAAACTGAGGAATAGGAAGGAAGACGGCAGTTGAGCGAGGTGAGGCAATGTTAAACCTAACAACACGACCAACGATGCTGCGCCAGAGGGAGATTGATCTGGAGACTCTCCACGACCAAACTTCCGACACAACAACATTTGGCGCATCGTACCCGCCACACATCGCACCACAACTGCTCAGACCCGTCCTCCGTACGGCTTCACCAGACATCATGCCGGAACACGACGAATCGCTTGGCGGCAAGACTTTGTCTGGTGGGTGGTAACTACGCCGGCAGCCGATGTTATGGCCTACCACCATTCCACATTCCGTGGTTGCTTTGTCGCAAATTTTTCACTCATGCTTTAGGGTGTCGAAGCTGTCAACAGATATGGGCACCCAAACTAGTGGAGCTCTCGACCAAAAAGGTGGGTCCGGGGCGCACGGCGCCTTGTCCTGGGAAATACCCAAGAATATCGGAGGTCCCGGCTGAAGGGCTGGGCCCGGAGTGATTAGCACCGTATCCCCCCCCCCCCTCCCCTCATTTGAGGTGAATACCCACGCCGTAAGGGTGTGGGATTGCAGGCATACAGGATACCCAAATTATAGCGGACTAATACGAAATGCCAGATCAAGAGCGCGCGGCGTCGTATCCCAAAATCCCTTATTTGGAGGTTAAGAGGAAACAATCGATCAAAATGAATGTAATTGCTAAGAAAAGATATCGGGATAACTCTGTGCACTTAGATTCCATAACAAGCAACTAATGTTTGCTTTACTCCTACAGATTGAGGATTGCCGAGGTTAACATCGAGCATGGGTGAAACACGGATGGCAGACAAAATATAACAAAGCGAAGCAGATCATTACATACATTACACATCGGTTGAAGTAGTATAGAAATAGGTATGTCAAAGCAAGTCATCATCAAACCCCCTACATATACTTTCGACGAGTCGCAGTCTTTGGACACGGATTCTCGCTACTAAAGTCTATGCGAGTCCATAAAGGCGACTTGCCGACAAGCGCTGTAGGTCAACGTACGTCTAACATATCACTTGATCGTATGCTTTTTACTATGTATTATAAAAAATATAACGCTTTTTTTGTTTCAGGTTAAACCACCAGAAAGAAAAATTACTGTCCTAAGCAATATTGTGATCCAATCTGTGAACCTGTGCTACGTACCGTTTGTTATTTATTTAATGTTTGAAAACAATTTAAAAATAGAACATATTTACAGTATACAAAAACCACAGATTTGTGATTATACTCTTTGATATTCATGTCGATAGAAAAAGGACATCTTCAATTTTTGTATCCATTTCTAGAATAATAAAATTAAAAAGTTCGCATTCAAAAATCTCGCGTAATATAAGTAAAAAAAAATGTTTTATGGACATTTCTTATAATGCCCCCATTGTAATAGTCACGCTACACAACAAGGACAGAGAGCTACTGAGCTACTGAAAGAGTATAATGAGCTACTGTGAAGGTAGCTCCCTCGGACCGCGTTTTGATCGATAGTGCACTGTAGTGAAAGTATACAATGGTTAAAGTATACATGATGAAAATGTACAATTATAGGTCTGGGTTTTGAGGTGATTAAAAAGTATTTAATAAATTATGTTATGAGTGGAAACTTCACAGCTGACAATTCATAAACATAAACTCGTTGGAAAAACATTACACCAATTATGAAGTACACAGAAATAATATTACACATTAGCCAAAACTTGAAACTTTGTATGGATTACATACACACCGTGAATTTTAGTCGTCTTACAACGGCAGTCCATATCAAGTATCCAGTGACTAGTTAACCTTCATAATAAAGATAAGTATTTATGAGAATTGATTAATTTAATAATATTATTTGGATGTCATTCATTATTATCACTTGGTTAAAAACAATAAAAACATCCTGTCGCGAGCGCAGGTATCAATGGTACGGCTCGCGGGCGGGGAGCGGGCGCGGCGGCTTTGTCAGAATTCATTCAACCAGCGCATGATAGGTTTCTTACTATCAGTGCGTAGGTCAATTTGTAAATAAAAATCCACTTAATTCCAATTCTCCCTTCATACTTTTACGGGCTTAGGACGGTCAAAACATTTTTCGTATTAAAATCGAATCAAAGTGATGTAAGTTAAATAGGTGGGTAGGTATTACAGATGAACTGAGTACTCGGTTGATACTCAGTACTCGGCGGGGTTTTTGATACTCATACTTGGCCGAATAACTCGGTATGAGTGTACTTACGCCCAAATTAGATCGATCTTCATCTCCATGACGTGCAGCTCCTGCTTGTGTTGCTCAAGTACAGGCCACGCCTCACTGCCATAGAGAAAAACAGGCCTAATGATTGTCTTATAGACCTGTCTCTTAAGCTTAACCGGCATTTTGTGGTCACAAATGACACATATCACCTCACTCCATTTTGCCAAGTTGCGGAAATAAGTGTCCTGACGTCGCAATCAATGTCGCCGGACGCGCGGAGCACAGGCCCTAAGTATTAAACTAGTCTGTGCACTCGAAGATGTGTCCGCGTATGCGCAGAGACATGGGGTTTGTCGTATAGCGGGCCATGTACACGGTTTTCGCCACATTGAGTTTCAGACCTCCGTTCTTGAGCGAGTCCTTCCACGCAATCACACGCCGCACCAACTGTTCCCTGACCCGCGTCTGCCAGCGCAATATCCTCAGTACAAATAAGCAACCAGGGGTTGCTCATGTGAATTCTTGATACTGTCCGACAAGACGTCTAATCACGCTGAACAGAAACGGATTAAGGATGGGTCCCTGGTGGACTCCAACTGTGATAGGGAAGGGCTTAGTGCCAGCAAGAACGGTCTTAACAATGGAATCAGAAGTACATGTCTCGAATTATGTTGACACTCCGAGACAGCACACTCCTGTCGGATCAGGGAGTCTATAGTCCTCTCAAAGATCTTCATGGTGTGGGACATGACCTTTATACCACGATAGTTGCCACACTCTTGTACCGCGCCCTTGCCATTGAAGACTGTACTAATGATACTCAGTCGAATCTCCATTGGTTCGGGATTTTGCCGGTCAGGAGTAAGCGGTTCAGAAGGTTAATTAATATGCCCACAACGCGAGGATCCATCGACTTCCAGGCCTCAATGGGGACTCTCTCTTCTTCTCTATAGTCAGCTCCAACAGCTTTTGTAAACAAACTCATACATATCTTGATAAAGGGTTTATTCTCACATTTTCCTGAAAGATTAAAAATAATAATAATTAGGTATGTAATTTCTATTAGAAGATGGATAGCACTAATTTTAATTTAAATAATCTTCATTTTGTTCTTAAAATCGTTTACACAAAAAACAAACAGTATAACATGATTACATACCTGTTTTAGCAACTGTTCAAGCATAAATCCATACTGTCCATACTAATATTATAAATGCGAAAGTATCTCTGTCTGTTTGTCTGTCCGGCTTTCACGCCAAAACTACTGAACCGATTGTAATGAAATTTGGTACACAGATAGTCTAGAGCCTGAGAAAGGACAAAGGCTATAAAACATCCCGCTACTAATAGGAGTAGAGCAAGAACAAAAAATGTTGTGTGAAACGGCAGCAAACGCGGACGTACTATATGTTGCTCCCATTATTTTACCAGGCGCTTATTATTTATAAACTGAGCTCATTCGGCTAGCTAGAAGCTTATGCGGGTGAAACCGCGGGGCGCAGCTATATCATCATATTTGATAAAATTTGTTCAGCTTGGTGTACTAACAAACAATGATAATAAACTTAAAAATAATTTCCCGAGCTCCACTCCGGTTTGTTTTTTTTTCTCATTTTCACATATTTCTGATGTTTTGTTTAAATAGAATTGAAAATTAATACAAATTTAAATAAATAAAAAGTCACAAAACAAATCGATGACTGCCGATGACATTCGATGTACTTGTGCTTACTTAGATTTAATGTAGCCCTACTTTTAAAATGTTTAGTTTCTGAAACATCAATTTTCACGACTTTATAGACAGATCATACCTTCAACTAAAATTTTATGGAAAACGATTTTAAAGGGTAATGTACCGATCCAATGATTTCATCCAGTACTACGTATCGGTTTTAAAAAAATTGTGGCTCATAAAGTCGATTTTCGTTCTCAGATCGGCATCCCTAGAGAGTGACCATATCGGCCATTTGGCACTGTTGGAGTGTTGACAAGGGCGGATCCTTGGGGGTCATGGGTGGTCATGACCCCCCTGGGCTGGGTCCAGTAGGACCCAGCACAGGAAGATTTTATTTGAGTACTTTTAATATTTAATCAATTTATACAATACCTACATACTTTGTTTGACGGCAAACGCATTTTTGGGAATGAACGCATCCAAAATTTGAATTTTAACGCGCTGCCGGCGCCACGGTCGCCAATATTCAAAGGTCACATTTCGAATGACACTTGCGCGCACTTTGCTTATTAATCAGTTTCTACATTATGCCAGTCTGTGTGTACCTCGTAGGTAGATAAGTAGGTGCCTATTTACTGAAAGAGGTGGATTTTAGCAGGTCAAGCTATCGGAAACTGTAAAATATTCCCAATCAACCTTGACCCTTCATAGTTTAGCAATAAGGTTGACGTCTGTTCATTCTTCTTCTTCTTCCTGTGCCACTTCAATTCTGAAGGTTGGCCATCAGCTTCTTGTATTCGGTCTTGTCAACCGCGAGACGGAACAGTTTTTCGACCGAAGTAATGCTGGTCCAATCCCAGATGTTTCGCAGCCACCACTTTCTCTTTCGCCCAGCGCGCCTCTTTCCTTCTACCTAGCCAATCATAATGAGTTGGAGTGGCGCATAAGTAGCGTGTCGGAGCACGTGGCGAGATAGTCTATTTAGCGTTTCTTTATGGTGGGCAATAACTTTCGAAGCATTTGAAGGACGCGCTGAAGGATGGTGTCATTTCTGACCATTTGGGTCCAGCTTTTCCGCAGCATACGACGGTAGTACCACATTTCAAAAGCCTGCAAGCGTCGTGTAGTGTCCTCTTTCAGAATCCATGCTTCGCAGCCGTACATGACGACAGGTCATACATAGCACAACAGTAACCTGACTCGGAGCTTTATGTGAAGTTTACGACAGCACAGAACTTTCTTTATTTTGTTAATAAAAGATGCTTGGGCAAGTACTATCCGGGTCTTAATTTCTTAGTCGGACTCCCATACTTCATTTACCCTAGCACCAAGATACTTGTACTGTCGTACCCGCTCAAGTTGTTTGTCTGCTACCGATATGCTAGGGCGTAATTCTGGGTTTCTAGAGACCACCATAAATTTTGTCTTGGCAGATGTTCATCGACAGACCGGCCTTCTCGCTGCACTCATTCACTTTATCTACAATGGTTTGCAAGTCTTGTTCAGAGGATGCAATGAGAATAGTGTCGTCCGCATAACGCAGGTTATAAACGACCTTGCCGTTGAAGTTCACTCCGGCTTCCAGACTTTCAAGAGCCTCCGACATCACTGCCTCGGAATAAATATTGAAGAGCAACGAAGACACAAGACAGTCTTGTCGAACTCCACGACAGATCTTGATTTCCTCGGCCTCCTTATTTTCAACTCTGATTGTAGCTACTTGGTTCTATGTTCTATGTTATTGGTTTGGTTTCCGCACTCAGTTCCTCCAGCGGACCATTGTGCGTGGACCATGGCGGCCTTTGGCGGTTATTCCAACCAGCCCACCTCCCTCCAGAAGCCCATCAGGTCTCCTAGCCTGTTGAGAACTTCTGTGTAAGATCTTGGTGCTCCTATGGTTTCGTTTCTAATTTGGGTAACGCTTGTACACTCGAAGAGTACATGCGCAACTGTCTCGTCAGCCTCTATGCAGGCTCTGCACAGAGGGCTGTCTGTTATGCCTATTGTGTGGAGATGCTTATTCAGCGAGCAGTGGCCCGTGATGCTCCCCGTCATCAATCGTAGGTTCCTCCTATCCAGGCGCAGCAACCTTTTGGTTAGCCTGTCATCCAGGGATGGCATAGCCTCCCTGGACTGCCCGCAGCCCGGTGACGAGGACCACCAAATCTCCGATTGGCTTTATCCGCCATTATTGTGAAATAAAATTTTCAAAGTATTTCTATCTATAAACTGTTACACGTGTTATTGGCAAAATTGTGGTATATAATAATATATTCCACAGGGGCGTTGATCAAGAGTTGAGGTTGAACCGATATTAAAGTAGTCTGTGGGTTGGGTTGGACCTATTCATTTAATAGTCTGTGGTTGCGGATTTTTTGGCGGGAAAGTCAAGCTGAGTGTCACTCTCATTTTTCATTGGGCTTTTAAAATTATTTATAGTGTTGTGTGTTTATGTAGTAAAAAGTGCATTTAGTGAATAATTTATAAAGAACAGTGAAATATTGTAGCATAGTGGCCACATAATGACCTTACCCCAAACTCCTCCTTGGCGGCCTCACGTGGGATACGAAAGGAGATAGGTTAGGTTAAGTTAAGCTAGGATAGCTCGAGGCGTGGGTGCTCGCCAGAGTGTACGATTGGACGGCGGGGCGCAGGGCGCTGGGCGAGCGTCCGGCCCCAGAGGTGAGGGGGAGGCCGTCCGGCGGGAGGCGAGGGTCGCTCTTGTCCAGCATTGGACGCAGGACCTCGCCTCCGCTGTCTTCGTTGTCCAGCATTGGACGGTCCTGGCGGACTGGCTCGACAGGCGTCACGGGTTCCTCTCCTTCCGTCTGGTGCAGGTACTCTCCGGTCACGGCTGCTTCGGCAGGTATCTGCACCGGATAGGACGAGAGGAGACACCGTTTTGCCACGGTTGTGGCGCTGCGGAGAACACGGCGGAACACACCCTCGTGGTGTGTCCGTCGTGGGCCGTGCCGCGCCGCGATCTCGTAACGGCGTTTGGAGGGGACTTCTCGCTGCCCGCCATCGCCAGAGCGATGGTGGGGAGCGACGAGGCCTGGGCGGCGATGGCCTCCTTCTGCGAGGTTGTGATGTCGCAGAAGGAGGCCGCGGAGCGCGAGCGGGAGGAGGATCCTCTCGCTCCGGCACTCCGCAGGCGGCGTAGGGGCAGGAGAAGGCGGAATTTCGCCCGCTTTCTCCCTCCCTGAGGTGAGCGGCGGGCGTGAGGCACGGGAAAGGTGCCGACGCCCGCCTTACATCGCTCACCACGTGGGTGGCTAAGCCACCAAATAAGGGGCCGCCGTGCTAGGCGGGTTTCGCTGGCGGGGGAGAGGTAGCGCAGGCTGTGCTAGTTTCCCACTCCCCCGCCACTATGGCGATGTCGGAGTGCCGCTGTGGTTTTTAGTGGGTATTCCCAACTTCGGCTGGGCGAGTCCCATACACGCCCTTCGGGGTACGGTGCGTAAATGCATTCCCACAGCGTCAAAAAAAAAAGGGATAAGTTAGGATAAATTAGGATAAGTTAGGCTATAAACTTACTCAAGAAAAAACTTACTGAAGTTTAGGCTGTATGGCGTACTATGCCTTTGCCTTTTCCGTTCAGAAGAACGGAAATAATTGAACCAAGAAAAAAATAAAATAAAAAAAGAAGTCTGTGGTTGCGGTTTTGGCGGGAATGTCAAGATGAGTGTCACGCTCATTTTTCATTGGACTTTTAAAATTATTTATAGTGTCGTTTACTAAATAAAAACGCGTGATTTATGTAGTAAAAGTGCATTCAGTGAATAATTCAAAAAGAACAGTGAAATATTGTAGCATAGTGGCCTCATCATGTCTTTACGCTAAACCGCTCCTTATCGTCCAAACGCGTAAAACGAAAGGAGTTAGTTTAGGTTAAGTTATGCTAGGATAAGTTAGGATAAATTAGGATAAGTTAGGATAGATATTTAATGAAGAAAAAAAATTACTGAACACTTGGCTGTATGGCGTACTATGCCTTTGCCTTTTCCATTCGCCCGAACGGAAAGAAATGAACCAAAAAAAAAAAGGTTTGGCGGGAATGTCAAGATGAGTGTCACGCTCATTTTTCATTGGACTTTTAAAATTATTTATAGTGTCGTTTACTAAAGAAAAAAGCGTGATTTATGTAGTAAAAAGTGCATTCAGTGAATAATTCAAAAAGAACAGTGAATTATTATAGCATAGTGGCCGCATCATGTCTTTACGCTAAACCGCTCCTTATCGTCCAAACGCGGGAAACGAAAGGAGTTAGATTACTTAGGATAAGTTTAGGATAAGCTAGGATAAGTTAGGATAGAAGTTTACTTAAGATTATATATACTGAGGACTAGGCTGTATGGCGTACTATGCCTTTGCCTTCTCCGTTCAGAAGAACGGAAAAAATTGAACCAAAAAAAAAAAGTCTGTGGTTGCGTCGGTTTTGGCGGGAATATCAAGATGAATGTCACGCTCATTTTTCATTGGACTTTTAAAATTATTTATAGTGTCGTTTACTAAATAAAAACGCGTGATTTATGTAGTAAAAAGTGCATTCAGTGAATAATTCAAAAATAACAGTGAAATATTGTAGCATAGTGGCCGCATCATGTCTTTACGCTAAACCGCTCCTTATCGTCCAAACGCAGGAAACGAAAGGAGTTAGATTAGTTAGGATAAGTTTAGGATAAGCTAGGATAAGTTAGGATTAATTAGGATAAGTTAGGATAGAAGTTTACTCAAGAATATATTTACTGAACACTAGGCTGTATGGCGTACTATGCCTTTTCCGTTCAGAAGAACGGAAAGAACTGAACCAAAAAAAAAAAAAGTCTGTGGTTGCATTTTGTTGTTTGTCAAGTAATTACTAATTATTTAATAATTTCGAATTTGTGTACAGTTTGTCGTCGCCGTCCTATAGCTTGTGTTAATTTGCTACCGAAACTTTTATTTAAAGGTATACTGTCAAATCGAAAGTCTTAGGTCATCGTTGTAGCATAGTCATAATCTTAGCTTAGAAGTGTTCTTTCGCCACGAAGATTCCAAGTGCGTTCTAATGCGCCTAATTAACCATTTGTCCAGCGAATGGAAATGCCTTTATTCGAATCCATTTCTACCGAAACGCTTCTACGTCGTCTGTTCTTATGTTCAACGCACAGATTTTTATTCAATAGCGGTTGATTTAGCAATATATTGTGTTCTGTATGTTCGTGAATCAGGTTGTTGTTTGTTGCTAGTTCGACAATGAAAATTGAAATGGCGTCGATTGTGTTGTGGGTGAAGGTGAAAATATACTTCTGTTGCTAGTGTAATTATAATTACTGATACATTTTGGTTATTTTTGGTCATGGAGGGTGGTTTGGTTAAGATAGAATAGCAATCTGTAAATTGGCCAACTCCATTTTATTTATTTTGAGAGGAAAGTGAACAATCTATAAAATTTATATAAAATATTTAAATATCTACAGCTCGCGCGGCGAGAGTTTGGCTTTGACCTTCGGGTGGAGAGGATTACTGCGCATGGGTACTGTCACACAATACTTTTCCTTTTATAAAAAAGGTACCAGGTTGGATATTTGGGAGGGTCAAAGTTCATGTACAGTGGTAATAATGCTAGAAAATAATACGAAATAGATAAACTTCTTCATTTATTAAAACTATTGATAGTTATTTTACAATAAAATGTTTATTTCCTTTTAAAGTTTACAGATACAGCGATGAAAATTCTAAATAATTGCTTTTTAATAAAATTGTTTATTCCAAGATACATGTAAAATTGGTACATACAAACAAAAGAAAACTTAATTATTAAATACAGTGTGTCCCTGGATAATCTGCAACCCCAAAAGAGGGTGAAACTACACCAAAATGTAATTTAAAATAAGTTAACATTAAAAAAAAAAGTCTTTAGCAGCAGTTCTATTCAGATTCTGAATCAGTTAAAGGTTCAACGCCTTCTATGAAATAACTGCATGGTCCAGTGATGCTGCCGCGACATAAAATTGTGCAACGTCTTTTGCTTGTTGAGGGTCCGGGTTCAGGGCTTCCTTGGTCGCAGTTGTCATATCAAAATCATCTTCATAACCATCATCAGAATCATCGTCTTCGGAACTCATCGACATGAATTATAAATTGCTCTATAAGTAAATCAACTACATGGTCACTTTTCGTGTACTCTTCTTCTATATCTTTTACCTTTTTACATATTTTTCCCCATTCCTGGGCACCCATTAAAGAGACTTTTTCTTTGATAAGTTTGGTACATTCTTGTAAATTCCTATTCCGGATGTTGGGAAGAATGTAACTTCATTAATTAATCACCGTGTAAAATCAATGTTTCTTGCACCCTGTTCACCCAATCAGGTAAAACAAATCATAACAACCATAATTGACCAATTCTTGAAATGTACAATTCTTTAACTGACTGTTTCTACAAATGACTGATTCTATAAAAGACTGATTCTTTTAAAGACCGATTATATAAATGACCAATTCTTCAAATGACTGATTTTTCAATTCTATGAATGTGTGTGAATATCGTAAATAAAATGCTATGTAAGGGTTTGCAAATCATATATTTCAACTAGTTTAAAAAAATAACTTATGTAATGCCACATACTACATTTTGTAGCGCAAAAGTAAACATTCGGTTTCTTTTCAAAACATCAACAGTTATCAGAAAGTCCAATCAAAAAGTCAAATATGTGGTTATAATGTCACGTTAGCCCAAAAGTAATAATTTATTATTTTTAAAAAATCAACAGTTAACAAAAATCAAATATGTGGTTATAATGTCACGTTAGCCCAAAAGTAAACATTTATTATTTTTATTATAAAAAAATCAACAGTTATCAAAAAGTCATAATAGTTAATTGTTATACAAGAGTGCAAAGTTGCTTTTTAACCGCGTGTTCAATTTTGATGACCGAGCAAGCGAAGGATTCTAAAATTGAATCACGAGCGCAGCGAGTGATTCAAAATTAGAATCCTGAGCGTTAGCGAGGGAATCAAAAGGACACGAGGTGAAAAATCTTTGCACTCGAGTGCAACACGTAACTTTTCATTCCACCTTAGCGAGGAAATGACTAAATGCAATAAAAAAATGTTTAGAATCACAAGATAGGTACACTTCTATTTCAGTTTAGGTATTAATTACTACATTATGACAGGTAAGTATTACAGAATAATCTTTAAATTATAATAAAATAATACTAAAGTATAATTAAGAAAATTTTAAAGTAACGTTGCAACAGTTATTTAAATTGAGTGTAATATTTTTGTTTGGTACTGTAATATTGGTGTTAGTCACTTGTGTACTGTTTTTCGGTAAACTGTCTGTCATACTTAATAGTTGTACCGATTCATCGGATTCCCTTGGCGTGAATGTTGGAGAGAGAGGGAGATGGTTAGGTGTTTCATAACGGCTTATTTTTGATGTAGAAGGGCCAGTCCAAGTTTCCGATTGAGGCTCTTTCAGTGTAATGGCTCCTACGATGCCTTCACATATTTTAGACTTATTTTGGATGGAATCCTCTATGTATCCCTCTACAACTGCATTGGTCTTCCAGCCTCCGTGGCGCTTAAGGGACAGGAGATCAGCTCCGGAATCAGCCAAAAGTGTGGCTGAAGTTCGTCGGAAACAATGACCCGTGTACAACAGGGGTTCTGGAAGTTCAAGAAATGTTGCTATTTCTCGTGGGATACTGCCAATTTTATTAGTACCCATAGGCTGTCTAACACACTTTCCATTGCGATACTGTAGAAAAAAACGATTGATTGGAGTGCTAGGCGGCCGTAAGGCTTGATATTTCTCAACAATCGTTACGTATTCCTTGCGAATGATAAAGTTGCGGTCCCTTTTTGTCTTTGTATTAGGTAAATTAATTAATAGTAAGTCATCTGAATGTTTCTCAATGTTTTTGACATTAAGTTGTGTTAGTTCATTAGTTCGACATGCTCCGTTTATTCCAATAATAGGAACAACCTGCAATGTAAAGAGTATTGTAGTAGATAAATGAATAAAATTTATATGAACGCATAATTATGCCTATCAACATTTACTAAGTATACTATTTAATTGAGATTAATATATGTACTTAAGTAGATACTGAATGTGCAACTGACTTACTTTTGCCGCCAAATATACGGAATCGGGTGCTTCGTTAAGAAACTTTTCAATATCAGATACTGTGAAAACCTTCGATTTTTTTGGATGATGACCAGATGAGGCTCTTTTTAAAAATGCTACTAATTTAGGATAGATATCGATATGTATGTCTTTTTTCATCTTTATTGTTGCTTTTAGCATCGAATACGTACTCCATAGAGTGCTTGCTTTCTTGTTCTCGGATAATTCTATAAAATATGCCAGCAAAACGTTTTCTGAGAAAGTTTTGGCTCCTTTTTCTAGTCGCCACGTGTTGAACATATCGTACTGTTTTAAATACTTCTCGCGTGATTGTTGAGGTAGAAAGCTCATTTGCGCATTATTAACAGTTTCAGTCAATTCTGTTGGCGTCAAACAAACTTCCTCGTCGCTAGAATCACTCATTTTAGTTTTTCACTTGTTTTCAAGTTTCTTTTTTTTAATATAAGGTTTAACACGTTGACGGACAGTACTCTCTCACATGTTATGGTTGCTGAGACAGTACTATTTTTCATACATTGCCCATAGGCGTAGCGTCACAGCGCAACTATTATAATAACACATGATATGACAGAACGGATATAGACGTGAACGTCATAAGGCGTTCTGTCACTTATGATATGTATTTTTGTAGATATATGACAGTACGTTCTGAGGCGTAAACGTCTATATCCGTAGTGTCATATTTTATATGCCCTTAGTAAATGTTTTGTGCACTTACGCCCTCAGGCGTCAATGTCTATGTGATAGTAAAAAATAAAACAAAGCTTTAATCAGTCAAAATTAAGTTTTATTTATTAAAAATATCAAAACAATCACAGTTATTACAATGACATACAATTTTTATAAACTAAATGTAATTAAATCTTCTCAAAAATCAACATAATTATATTTAAATCAGTCTTACATTTTGTACGTAAGGAACGTGATATCACAATCAGTTTCATAATCTAAAAATCAGTGTAATTATTCATTATTGTCAATACTATTATGGTAAGATTCAAAACATGATGGACACAATGGGGGTTTATCGGGGCATCCTTTACAGCGATAGCTCGTTTCCTTTCGAATATTTTTTTTAGTACAAACTTTGCACTTTAGGAAAGCAAACTTTTTTGTTGTACCAGGTCTAGATAAAATTTGTTCTGGCCAATGACCAGTGGTAATATTTTCGGTACCAGAAATATTGACTGCCTGTGGAGCAGATGATGTGCTTGGTCGGAATCGTCTGTTATCATAAATGCTGCTTTGATTGACCATGTCTTTTGCTTTGATATTTCGATCATGAATCCCAATCATCACCTTGATCAGTTCTTCTCGATAGTTAATATAATGATACGAAGAGGCGTTGTTTTTCTTATATTTTTATATAGAAAGTAAGCATTCCATACCGCAATATCTAGCAAGTGAAACAACACCTTTTTGTACCATCTTATAGTTTTTCGGGGGCACGAGTAATAAGATATCATTTGATCGGACCTATCAATGCCAGACATGTACCTGTTATAAAGTTCCACTTCTGCGGGTTTCTGTCTTCTCTTCCCAAATCTGTTACTCACTTCCACAATCGAAGGATGTTGGCCAGTGGTAATCATCATTACTGGACGTTTATCTTTCCACTTTGAAACGTAAACTTTATTCTTACGTGCCCATACGTGCTCACCTCTCTTCAGCTTTTTCTTTACAATATATACAGGATTTTCTCTACGATTTGCCCGCAAGGTTCCAGTGCAGTGGGTCTTCAAATCAATCAGTTTCTGTGATAAATTCACAGAATTATAGTAGTTATCCATAAAAAGATGATGACCATGTAGCAAATACGGACGCATTAATCGCAATACGAGTTTTTCTGTCTTAGACCCATTTTGATCCAAGTCTTGCTCAGGTGCTTCTTTACCTGAATACATTTTCATATTTAGCACATAGCCATCAGATGTGGTGAGTTCATAAAATTTGATGCCATAGCGAGCCTTTTTCGACTTGATGTATTGACGAAATTGCAAACGACCTCGAAACAGTAGAAGCGACTCATCCAATGACAGTTCTTTTCCAGCATTGTAAATTTTACGAAAGTTTAGAGTCATCATATCAATAAATTTTACTACCTTATTTTCTCCTTTGGCTTCCAATTCCGATGCATAGAGACAGCGTAGGATTTGCTCATATCTTCGTCCTGACATTATGAAACTAAATATGGGGTGATAATATAGTGGATCGGATAATGAAAAAAGGTTTCTTTGTTTAGGACATTTTATATGACCTTTGAGTAGGCTAAGTCCAAGAAATTTCATAATCTCTTCAGAAGTGACTTCACGGTATGCCATTTTGCGGCTATGTCTGGTGTGAGGTCTATTACTATTGCATAAAGCATTCCCATAACTATTAGTACAGTTTACCAGGTATTCTATATAATTTTGCGGAAATGCAAGGTAGAAAAAATCAAGAACTCCGTTCATGTCATCAACATTTACGGTTATACCACATTGAGAGCTATCAAAATTGAAATCTGGTATTTCGGCAATTGTGTGAGACCATGATTCATCTGCAAGAGGTATGTCTGATACCCTAGGACTCGTATTGGTAGGGTTCGGTGGATCAGAGGTGACTTGATCCACATTAGTGTTCTCTTCGTCATTTACAAACACACCAGGTACCAATGGAGCAGGTTCTTGGTTTACAGGGATCTCAGAACTTTGTATAACGTGATTACTAAGTTCATCATGGTCATCTGTATCACTAGATGAAGAGGATGTAGACTCACCAGAGGATACTGCAGCTGTTCTATGTTTTTTGTGTCTCGTTTGTGATGCCTGAGCTTCATCCTCGGAACTCGAAGATACTTCACCAGATGGTTGAAAATCGGCATCGGATCCGAATTCTCCATCATCTTCGAAGGGGTCGTGACTCGATTCAGAAGTCAAAGCAGCGTCAAATAGGTCCTGAATCCGCTTTTGTTCTTTTTCATATGAATCGCGAGAAGCCATCTGCAAAAATATTAGTTTACAATGTGTTACAACTAAATGGTATTGAAAACATACATTAGCAACATAAATAAGTTATTTGCATAAACAAATATACTAGTTTTAGTATGTTGTATTCATAAAACAATAAAATTACGTTGAAAACAAACAATACTTACGTTCGAAAAAATAATTGCGCGCGAAATCACGTAACGACCTGTCGGCGCACCGCCGTGGTGCAGTACTAAACAAAATGTATGAAAACACGACGGCTATGGGCGTAGTGTGTGTAAGGGTGGTGCCAATAAAATTTGGATGTGTGAGTGCAGGTACTTTCTTTGAACAGATTTTTTAACATTGTGTGGTGACAGTACAAAGTCTAAAATATATCTTCGGTGACAGTACAACATGCCCTTCCTTATGATTGCCGGTAAAATTTTACGTCTTATGGCGTACTGTGTTTATACTAGTCAAAAGATCGACGTCGAAGGGCGTACTGTCGTATTACTTCTGACTGGCTTGACGCCTACAGGCAGTACTGTCCGTCAACGTGTTAACAATGACGTGAAAAAATGCCGCGTAAAGAACCGCGTACAAAGAAAATTGAAAAAAGAACACCAAAAAGGTTCCGAGTCTGAGTTTTTAACAAATTAAAAAAAAGTTGTATGATATATTCGGCACCATAGAGGTAACAGTAAATAGGTTTAATGTTTTTTTTTAATTTACAAACTTAGTGCACACGATGTTCTAAATTCAATTTACTTTATCCTCTAGAGAATAAAAACGGCTTTTCTAGTCAGATATTGAAGATTAAAAATACTCTTACCGAGATGGTGGGATGAAAAATAAATTATCAAAAAATCATCAATTATAAAAAATAAGAAATAAATCACTTAGGAATATGTAGTTGAATATAAATCATTTTTTTAACCTTGAAGCGGGCGCGTGGCCATTTGTAACGGAAGCGGGCGCGCGTAACCGAAAAGACGTTTAGGATGAATAAAAGAAATAAAGCACTAATTATTCAATAATTATTTATTTATTTGCACTTAGATATCTTATCATTGTCTTTAAAGTCTATTTTGTGAAAAAAAGAAATTAAAATTATGATAAAGAAACAATTATTAAACTAATTAACATAACTCAAATATTCTTTGGATCATAACAAAAATTAGGAACACAAAACCCTTTTATATGTCTCAGCCTAGTAGGTATACTTCGTCAAATTATATATATAAAAAAAAACAATAAGAATAAAAATGAATCAACTTTGATTTAGTTTTCATCAGAATTAGTTTCTTTGTCCCTATAACATTGGTTGCAAATAAACGTTGTATGAATTCTGCAAATATTTTCACACATTGCGTTTTTGATTGCCTCCTCTTTTGGCTGGACATATTTTACAAGTTCCCCTGCATGTGCCAGAACTAACTGCTTCTGTATTAGCAGTACCAACCTCCATATTCAAATGCTCTCTTATGTTTTTTTTTTTAGTTTTCTTGGAAGGCCTGGCATCGTTGATCTTCTTTGGACGTACTCTTTCGTCAATTCAGTGCCTAATGCCCGTAAATACATACGTCTTTTCCGTAGAGTCACATTGTTTGCCCTCAATATCACCATACTATTTATTCCTGCAATATCCAGAAGACGAAAGAATAGTGTCAATGGCCATCTATTATCCTTCCTTGACACAGAATACATTTTTACTTTTTTATCGACTTCATCGACACCCCCCTTAATTTTATTGTAAAAAGTAACGATGCTGGGTTTGCGCTTTTCATTTGTACTTTCATCTATTTCTGCAGCACAATGAAGTAATGATATAAGAACTACAGATTTTTTCCTTTTAGGTACGTAAGATACAAGAGTTGCTGTATCTGAAAATCCAAATTGACTTGAATATTCAGGTTTATTTTTATCTACAAAGCAAGGAGGTATTTCTTTCTTGTTTTTGCGGATGGTACCCACAACAGAAATCGGGGAGTAGCCAGCCTTTCGGTGTTCTACAGGATGCATTTCGGGGAGTGTGCGAGGGAATTGCATGATTTAATTCCCCCATCTCCGTTCCACCAGCGGACGACCCGTCGTACGGCTGGTTTCCACCCTTACGTTGTTAACACCACTACGATCCGGACGAAGCGCTTCGCCTCCTCCTTTATACCGCGTACATCGAGGGACTGGAACAATTTGCCCGCGGCGGTGTTTCCGTCGGACTACAATTTGAGTGTCTTCAAGGCTAGAGTGAATAGGCTCTTAATAAACTAGTGCGCTTTACCATCAACGATTGCGTCACTGCTTACCATCAGGCAGGATTGCGGTCAAGCGCTGGTTTATAATTTGTAAAAAAAAAAAAAAAAAATCTTATGATCCTTGGCCAAATCATTCGTCAGCGGCACACTGGAATACCAATTGTCGATGGTAAGGTTTCTCCCAGTGCCCGAAATTGGTGTAATTAGCCTCTTCACGACGTCTGATGCAGCATTAGGAGGGCTTCCAAAATTACGGAAATATCAATTACGTAACTAATTACGCAACTTTTTTCTTCAATTCCGTAATTACGTAATTTTTCCCTAATCGACTATGAATTTTTGTAAATATTGTAGTTACAATTTACAATTATCTTTTACTATCTCAAATTCAAGGGTTTATCAAAATAAACACAATAATTAATAAAAAAAAATATTTATTTAAGAACTTAGCATTGTAGTTTTAATCAGTTTAGTCAAATCATTTTTTTCCTCCCGAATATAATCTCTTTTCTTGAAAATATGACCTCATAAATGACAAGGCATTTAAAGTTTTGTCACCCAGGGAACTTCTAAGTTTATTACAAAAATATCCGGCAGATGAAAAGGCTCGCTCAGCTTCAACACTTGTAGGCGTTATTGAAAGCAAATAGTTAAACGCTGCAGTCAAAAAAACTTCGCGACCGCCGCCAGCGCTGTCGTAAATGCACATTTCTACCCTAATAATGGAATCGAGATCTGTGTTTACTGTTGAAATTGGTTTATTCACAGTCACTTTGTTTATTTTCTTCTCTAACTGTTGTGCGATTGTCAACTCCTCATCATCATCGTCACTGGTGGCAATTGCGTCCGATGTACTAGGTTTTGGCTGTGAACTTACACATTTTTGTGTAGAATTATATTTCAACCGTTCCAACAGTGCCACAATATACATTCGTATCTCATCCGACGATGGTTTTGTGAAATATTCTGTGGCAGCAGTTTTAAAAAATTCCTCTTTGTTATGCAAATATTGCAAAACACCGAATACATTTGTTCGCCTTTCCTTTATTCTTTTTCTAAGAGTTGTGGCTAGTTTTGCACTGAGATCGTTTGACTGAAGATCAAGTTTCTCGAGCATAAATCGAAGCGCAGCGTCGGCCGTCAATAAGTTTGAATCACGGTGACATAATGACAAAACTGTAGTTTTTATTACGTCCAAGCTGAAATGAATTTCGTGAAGGTCTTGGATCTCTTCATCTGTAAATTTTACATTTGATTTCAATTTCAAATCTAATAACGCCTTAAAAACGCATGATTTTAATTTGAGAAATCTGCCTACCATATCTGATAAGCTGTTCCACCTCGTTTTACAGTCTAGTATTAGGTCAACATTTTTACCATATTCTTCAAAATGTACTTTTGCAACAAGTCGTTTTTCAAAGGAGAGTTTTTAAAAGATTTTATTAGATCTCTTAATTTTTTTATAGTGTCTTTGTATAAAAACTCCGATTCTGGAACTCTGGTCGATTCTAAAATAAACGCATCTTCATCTTCTTCAATTTCTTCTTCTTCTTCAGCGCCAGTATTTGAGACATCCTCCTCCACTTCAGGTTTTGGAGATTTTTGTGTTTTATATAAAACTTCCAGGACTGCTAGTTGTATCCCATGAGCCAAACAAAATTGGTGGTGGCCGTCAAAATTTCTACCCATTTTGACCATTACACTTGCTCCATCTGTTGTGAAAGCAATAATGTCGTCTTCCAGATTTAAACCGAATTCACTCAAATGCTGCTGTAATAATTGAGTGCCTACTTCAGCTGGCATTGATCCATGTATCCGTACAAATCCCAAATTTTTATATTTGGCCATATCGAAGTCTTTATTGTGGATATTTATATTCATATACCTTTTATTTCGGGTAGACGTCCACTGATCAAACGTAATTGTAAATCTTTTATTTTCAGACTTCATAATTTTCAATTGGTTTTTTGTGTTATCACTTTGATCTAGAATTATCTTTGTTATAGTCGTAGAAGATTTCGGTATGTCGTAGCCAGAGTTCTTAAAAAGATATCTTAGATCTTCTGAAGTACAAAATGTGCTCAATGTTATCCCATCTAATGCTGCCATTCTCGTCACTCGAACCTCCATATTTGAAAAATAATCAGTGAGTTTAATTTTCTTTTGTGAAGGTTCATTTGTACGTTTTCGTGTTTGAATTAGACCACTACTAGACGTTGATGTACTCGGCCTTTGCGAGTCCTGCACTTGCGGCATCTCTCCGATATGCTTGGCACGCATGTGAGTACGAGGTGTGTTCAAAAAGTAAGGTGACTTTGTATTTTTAAGAAAAAATATTTATTTATTCATCAATATTTAAGTTGTCCCCTTCAAAGTAATCCCCCTCAGATACAATACACTTATGCCAACGCTTTTTCCAATCCTCAAAGCACTTCTCATAAGCACTTTTCGGTATAGCCTTGAGCTCTTCCTGCGATGCAGTCTTTATCTCTTCAATCGTTGCAAATCTCCGTCCTTTCCTCGGTCTCTTTAGTTTTGGGAACAAGAAAAAGTCACATGGGGCCAAATCCGGTGAATATGGTGCCTGAGGCATGATTGTGGTGTTGTTTTTAGCTAAAAACTCTCTCACAAGCAACGATGAATGAGCAGGTGCATTATCGTGGTGCAAAAGCCAATTTTGGTTCCTCCATAAATCCGGGCGTTTCCGGCGGATTGCTTCGCGCAAATTGCGCATAACTTGCAGGTAATATTCCTTATTGACCGTTCTACCCTGTGGTAAGAACTCATGATACACCACGCCCCTGCAATCGAAGAAAACAGTAAGCAAAACCTTCACATTTGATCGAACTTGGCGTGCTTTTTTTGGTCTTGGTGATCCAGAATGCCTCCACTGGGATGATTGAGCCTTAGTTTCGATGTCATAACCATATACCCATGATTCGTCACCAGTTATGACCCTTTTGAGTAAATCTGGGTCGTCATTAACATCATTCAACAGCTCTTGAGCGATGCTCATGCGACGGTTCTTTTGGTCAAAATTTAGCAATTTCGGAACAAACTTCGCTGACACACGTCTCATGCCCAAAACATTAGAAAAAATTTCATGGCACGAGCCAAGCGATATACCGACATCTTCAGCAACTTCTCTGATAGTGATTCGACGATTTTTCAAAACCATTTTCTTTACTGCTTCAACGTTTTCATCAGTTGTTGACGTGCTTGGGCGTCCAGAGCGAGGCTCGTCATTGGCATCTTCCCGGCCATCTTGGAAGAGTTTGTACCACTTGTAAATATTTTTTTTACTGAGAACACTTTCACCGTATGCCACTCTCAACATTTCAAGCGTTTCGGAGCACTTAATTTTATTTTTTACACAAAATTTGATACAAATCCTTTGATCCATATTTTTCGATAGCAAAAAATCGCCGAGCACGCAAAACACTAATAACCTTTACGCTTCTCACAACCAAACAAAAAATGGTATGCACTTGAAACGTGGTACAGATGTTCAAGAAGAGTGTACCAACATAACAAAACAAAAAAATCGATAATCGAAAATACGTTTCCCACGAAATTTGAAAAGTCACCTTACTTTTTGAACACACCTCGTATGTAAAGCTCCAGTTGCGCCACCTGGAGTTTTCAAAATTTTTTTGCAATGCTTACATTCAACACTCTGTCCATTATCAGCTCTCAAGAAATGTTCCCAGATAGAACTTTGTGTACGTTTGTTCGTTCAAAAACTCCTTGTATACAGTCTTATTTGAAGAAGACCTGAAAAATAAAATAAAAAGAAGTTAGGTTAATAATAACGATATTGGTAAAACCTAGTGGCCAACTCATTATAAAATGTAAACACACTTTTTTTTTTTTTAAATAAACGTTACGCCGCACGTTGGTGTTTGTGTTTGTTAGGACCGGAAGAAATTCCTAAATTTCTTCCTGGTCTCTCAAACACAAACACCCGGAACAACTACTTGCAGATTTTACAAATATTTGTTCCGGCCGTGCGGCCTGCGGGGATCGAACCCGCGATACGCTGCGTAGTAGTCGATCGCTCAACCATTACTCAAACCGTGTCGTCAAACCTATTACAAATTTCGTAGCCAAACGATAGAGCATGCTTAGTTCATTAATTCCTGATTTAGAGATGAGCTATATAATTTCAAATTTATGATAAATATCTTAATTTTCTTATAGGTAGATACCCTGTAGGTATATTTGGGAATTTAGATGTTCTAAAATCAAATCGGAATAAAAATACACTTAAAGAAAATTATGTCTGTATTTATTCCTTTATTGCACACCATAATTAAAAAAAAATGTTTGTATAATAAATTATTTTGTATGAACTATGCATGCTCCACGGGGTTTTTACTGATTAAAACTTTGATCTAGGTACTTACATCTTTCAAGAGATAATCCACACATTCAAAGTCACCCACGATAAAGATACAATTAACTGCTCCAAATTGTTAATATTTTCGCGCATTTACCACCAACTTTTAATTAAGTTATCTGATCAAGTGTCAACTGTGTCGAAGGTCCAGCGATGTGAAGTTGTGAACTGAACAACCGATGAACCGACAATTTAGCAATGAAACTACACTTTCATTTTAGTTAAGAAAGTGAAGTGCATAGTAGTTCCCCGTAGTCGTAGGGACTTTTCGCCAGGGACTCCCCGGATCTACCGACCGCGACTCGCCAAGTTAACATATTTTGAACTCTATTCTGTACATCTTAGATTTTTTTTTTTAAGATTTAACAAACGATAAAAATATAAACTGCGGGGAATTCCCTGTTTGTATAGTTTCGATGTAGATATATCGTATAGTGTTGCTGCATCAAATGATACGTAGTAGATTGATTTTTTTATTGGTTGACTATTTTAACTGAGTTATGATACCAATAATTACGTAAGTACGGAATTGAAATTTTCAGTTACGGAATCGAAAATAATTTAAAATGAGTCCGTAATTACGTAATTGCGTAATTACGTAATGGAAGCCCTAACTGCATTACTCAACTGATATGGGCCTTCAGGCTGCTTGCCAGCATAAAGTTCAATATTTAGGACGTAAAACGTAGCAGCATCTACTAGTGGATAAAGTTTGATGCCGTATTTGTCGGGCTTTGATTTCATGTACTGTCGAAAAGGACATTTTCCTCGAAAGCCAACCATCATCTCATATAAGAAAATAAAATGTTTGATTTTAGGTTGGTTCTAGGTCTGAAATGCCGACTTATGACAATAAAAACGCACAGGCAGCGTACAAAAGTAGTTCTACAATCCTATAATAGCAGATTTTCCGTGATAATCCATGTCTTTAAAATGTTTTTTGCATTGACAATCCGTCGAGCTGTGCGGACGCTATAACCGATGTGGTGCGTTAAGCTATGGAGTATTTTATCCCATTCAATGACGTGCCCGTCGGTGGCTCGGCTCGCCCATGGTTCAATGCCGATTGTGTCCAAGCTGAACAGCGTAAACACACGGCATTTCTCGCCTGGTTTGACGCTCGTGACCGCGGAGCTCCGGATCTAAGCTCAAAGAAGAGAGCCTTTAACCGTGCTGCCAAGTCCTACAAGAAGGCGCTCAAGAAGCTCGCTTCGACCGCATTACCCATATGGGCAACAAGTTATCTGCGCAGCCATCCGGTAGCAGATCTTTTTGGTCCCTTGCCAAATCGGTTGAGGCGAACTTCTATCGGCCCTCACTGCCTCCGCTGGTTAGGCCTGATGGAACACTGGCTCATACGGCGAGAGAGAAAGCAGGTCTCTTTGCTTCTCTCTTTGCCCATAATTCGCGCCTGGATACTGGCAGTGCTACTCCACCTAATTTACCTCATTGCGGAGCTTCAATGCCTGAGGTTTGCATTAGAAACAAGGGGGTTCTGAGAGTACTGTGTCGTCTGGACGTGAATAAGGCTAGTGGTCCGGATGGTATACCAGCGATTGTTCTTAAAGCATGTGCGCCCGAGTTGTCTCCTGTATTGACGCGCTTGTATCGCCTCTCATTTAGGACTGGTATAGTGCCCAAGTCCTGGAAGCTTGCTAACGTGCAGCCCGTGCCCAAGAAGGGTAGTCGTGCCGATCCTGCCAACTATCGGCCGATTTCGATCACCTCCATACTTTGCAAAATTATGGAGCGTGTATTGAACTCACGCCTCTTGGCATACCTGGAAGGTAACGATCTCCTCAGTGGCCGACAGTACGGGTTTCGCCGCAATCGGTCAACTGGGACCTACTAGTGTATGCTATACTCACTTGTGGGGCGAGGCCCTCGAGAAGAATGGGGAAGCGATTGCTGTGTCCCTTGATGTCTCGAAGGCCTTCGACCGGGTATGGCACGCTGGCCTTTTGAGTAAGCTTCCAGCGTACGGCATTTCCCCTAGTTGTTGTCGACGGATGCTCTTTTGAGCCCATGTCAACTGATGTCGGTGTTCCTCAGGGGTCTGTTCTCTCTACAACTCTGTTCCTGCTGCACAGTTGTAGAGAGATACCTGCCGGATGCTCGGGCTAGTAGGGAATCAATCCGGTCCGAAAGAGAGGCCATGGTTGAGCGAACGAGTGTTGCACTGCAGGAAGTCTCCGAATGGGGCAATGCCAATCTTGTAGCATTCAATGCCGCCAAAACACAGGCGTGTCTTTTCACCGCCAAAAGGAGCCCGTTCACCTTGGCTCCTACTTTTCGAAATGTGTCCTTGGAGTGTTCCGACCGCCTTCAGCTTTTGGGAGTTGAGATTTCCTCGAACCTTAACTTTGGGCGGTTCATTCATTGAGAACAATTCATTGAGTCCAAGGCCAAGGTGGCTGCCAGGAAACTTGGCGTTATCGCAAAGGTACGGCAGTACTTCGCACCTGGGCAGCTTCTAATGTTATACAAAGCACAGGTCCGTTCGTGTGTGGAGTACTGCAGCCACATTTGGGCTGGTGCTGCCAAGTGTCACCGGGCCACTTTGGATTCAGTGGAGAGACGTGCAAAGAGGCTGATTGGTGACCCTGATCTAACTCGAGTTGGTCTCCAAAGCCTAGAGCACAGGCGTAGAGTAGCCAGCCTTTCGGTGTTCTATAGGATGCATTTCGGGGAGTGTGCGAGGGAATTGCATGATTTAATTCCCCCATCTCCGTTCCACCAGCGGACGACCCGTCGTGCGGCTGGTTTCCACCCTTACGTTGTTAACACCACTACGATCCGGACGAAGCGTTTCGCCTCCTCCTTTATACCGCGTACATCGAGGGACTGGAACAATTTGCCAGCGGCGGTGTTTCCGTCGACTACAATTTGAGTGTCTTCAAGGCTAGAGTGAATAGGCTCTTAATAAACTAGTGCGCTTTACCATCAACGATTGCGTCACTGCGTACCATCAGGCAGGATTGTGGTCAAGCGCTAGTTTATAATATGTAAAAAAAAAAAGACTTGAATGAACTGTTGATACAAAGGTTATAATTTTTGTAGCTCTTTCTCACTTTCTTTTTTTCAATGCTGGGGCTTTTGGAAAAAGATGATTACCACGATTAAAACAGCCTGGTACTTAACACAGTGGCATATTAGAAAAACCTAATAATTCTGATTGAGAATCACAATGATGTATGAAATTGACAGTTGTCAGTCAAACCATCGACGATGCGCCATCTGACGGGATAGATACGCAGTGTGGATCCCCATTTGCGTATTTGATATATCGAATAAAAAACATTGATATGTATTCGATGTTGAAGTATTAACAATACATCGCTTCAATACGATGCATCGATACAATACATCGAGTGTTTTTAAAACATCGATGTATATCGTCCACCCCTAATTTGAGGTACCGCGCTAACGATGGAGAATTATAAAAATTGTCCATCGTTACGCAGTGACCCCGATCCTCTAGGCCTTTCAGTAGGTCAATCACGACACTAGCGCTCTTTCCAGCCAAAGCCACACTGGGAGCAGAAGTATGACTTTGACTGTCGTCTTTACCTGCATAAATTTCAAATTTATACAGGTAGCCCGTCCTCGACTCGCAAAGCTCGAAAGATTTCATGCCGAAGCGGGCGGACTTCGCGCAGATCGCTTGTAAAAAGATGGCGCCCGAGCCATACTACGCCTACGTCTATGTTAAGGAACTAATGTCTATCTATAAGTTGTCTTAATTAAACAAGAAATTTAATAAACTAGTCTTTATTATAATCATGACCCAAACAGTATCCAAGACAAGCGACCCTTAAATAGTGTTAATGATTCGTCTATGGCTATATCGGGATGCAAATTGTACAAGCTTGAAAACTTGTTATTTAAATGCCGAATAATTGGTGCAAGTTTCCGCAACTTTGCTGGATGCAAATTTCATTCAGTTTGAGACAAATCCTGGCTCCCTGCAGAATTGTTCACAAAATGAATAAATTTGTTCAGCAATATGAAGCGGTTAAATTGTATCAATTTTCAGAATTTGGGCATCTCGAGATAGCCAGTAGACTTCCAGTACTCATGTTGGGACGTGCGCGGGTCCGAGCCCATAAACATGAGTACTGAAATGAAAACGTACATCTCATCTTCATTAGTGTCAGTCCACTTATGAAGACGTGATGACGTTTTCAATGTACCTGCTGCCGTTTGTGCATCGATCACCTGTTTGGCATATCTATTTGTTTCGGTAACTATATGCCCTATGATGTCTTTACCCCAAATAGCAGTAAAGGCATCATAAGGCGTATCATAGTCTTCAATAGGCCCGACGCACAGTGTGGTATTTGGACTCAAAACTCGGTCAAAGTTAGTTCTTGCTTCTAATGATTAGATATGTACTTTTCGATGTGGTTTAACATTAAAGTGTAGTAAAACAATGCTTTATTTTAATAGAAAATAATTTATTCACCGTTACTAGAATCAGCCATAATATTAATATTGGTAACGTCACTTTCGTGAAGTAAATTTAAAACGGCTGCCTATATTTCTTTCTTTTTTCTACTTGAGGTTTCCCTCATACCAGTAATCAGTGGATCTGAGGTCAATAAAAGTCGATTTAAAACGTCCATATTGCAGGCCACTCGCGAAAACTTTCTTGTAAAGTTCAGTCTGAAGGATCTTATATTCTGGTTCCGTGCTTCTGCCGCTTCTTTCGATAGCTGACCAATTGATAGTATTGCTGCTTTAGTGACAGCCGCTCTATGCCGAAGCACTTTGTGCATGGTAGGAGACATTGGATAAAATTTATATAGTGACACATGTAGTTCTGCTGTCTCTAGGCAATATTGATCGAATTTGTCTGCATTTACTTTTAATCCCGAACACAATGTCTCCAGAATGACTTTCAGCCGATATATTAAATCTTTATCAATCCCTGTTATTTCGGCTGAAATTTCATAATTCTCGAAAAATCTTCTAGTCGTGTTCCCATCATTGGTATTTCCAAAGTTTGCTTTAGACATGTACACTAAAAGTCGAAGTTTTTCTTTGAACTTGTCTTGAATCTCTTTTTTCTATCTTTTACCACATTCCTTTTTTTAACGGGTAACCTATATGCCACGTGCAGTATAGTTTCAAAAAATCGAATTCTAGCATGCAAAAATGACAGCCCAAAGCTGAAATTTTCTTTTTTGCATAGCCTCTCCTGTGACAAGTCCTTAAATTCCGAAGCAGTAGCTTCACATATGTAGTACCTCATTGTCGATTTGGTATGCGTTGCTGCATTGCATACCTTGTCATCCACCATCTTAAATAACATTTTATGTTCAATAGCTATCCCATTTGTATTTGTGCTAGAGAGGGCTGATATCTGTGATTGTATGTAATTTATTTCTTCTTTAGTGATGTCAGTTGTCTCATTTGAACGTTTAGTCATGTCATACAACTCATTTCGAGTCACTGTTTTCACACCAGAAGGTCTTAATGGAAATAAAAACGAATAACATTAGCAAAATATTTCAAGCAAATATTGTAGGTAGGGTTTCGTGCGGCTAGTTATTTTATACCCAGCTTAGCAATTAAGATTCTCATATTATACAATAGTTTTCAATACTCAGAAGTTTTCAGAAATATAAAAAAAAATCCCTTTTGAAACATCTAAATAATTATTTATACAACAGTAAATAACACCTATATTGTCAACTAAATAAAAAAATATCAACAAGATATTTGCCCAAATATATATATTTAGTAGAAAGTACATACCTGGTACAGAATGATCCATAATAAAAGCCACCACTAAACCACTTCACTGAACTAAAACAAAAGCTTTGAAAACAATGAAATCAGAGCGTATCAAAAAATCACACGTCAGGTATAATCGATCAGTAACTTCCGACTGATCGCACGAAGTCCAGTGTAGCGCTAGCGCTTCACGCGTTTCACTATTGGCTCCAGTGACTCATCAGCTTATTAACTGTTTACAATACTAGATAGCCAATAGGAAATTGAAAATTCCGTTTTTGGCCAGGTTTTGAGGCCACGGCGACGGTAGAACCCGAAAATACTTCGGCTACACCCCGGAAACTATCTAAAGTCTTCTCGCCACTCGAAATCAATAGAGGTGCCAACCATTTAATTTTGATCGATGACGTCGTCCATTGCACTCTCAATCGAATTTACGATATGAGTTGTAGGCTCATCCAATTCCTCGTCATCCGGACTATCCTCGGCATACCACCGGTAGCAGCGATTTCGTCCAGATTAAACTCATCGTCAAAATATGAATCCAAATCGCTGCCATCGTTCACCGTATCTGTAACCCGCCGTATAGATGTTGCCATACAACCCGACACGGATGGGACAACATCTTTTGTTTCAGATGCCGGCACTGGTATCCCGTGGCTACCGCTAGGCCCAGGCTCTGAAGGATTAGCTTCAGCAGCCTGTACAATAACAGCACCAGCGCTACAAGAGCACACATCTAAAACTGGCGTCCTACAGATACGGGAGTACCCCGAGGAAGGTTCTGGCGGTGGCAACTCACTGATCCATTCACATGATCGTAGTGTTCCTTTATCGCCGCATCTCCATCCTCCCAGTCCAAATCACACGCGGCCGCCCGTTCCAAGTGTCCAATGCTGCAAAACAAAAAAAAAAAAAATCGTAGTCAGCGTCTAATAAAAGAGTCTGACTACGGTGGTGTCATAGCAACACTTACTGCACTGACTCCTCCAGCTCCGTTTTTCTTCTAATGGAGCCCCGGGGGGTATTTTCAAGTTCGACAATGTCGGATACTTTGATTGTACCCCCCGGGGTCATGTTCACCTCGAGCCCCGTCATCAGTAGTTTTCTAAAAGATAAATGAATAAGATTATTATACAACGTGTAACATAAAGGGTATATACATACCAAGCTCATGGCATCTTTAGATGATATCAAACGATATGGGCGGGGTTTCAACTCAAAATAAAATACTCAAAAAAATTATACCAAATTTTCGGTTTCGTGTGTTTCTTAAAATCAAACTATAACAAACGTGGCAGCACACATACGTTAATAACTACTCGTTACCCGTCACGTTACTTGCCAAAATCCGATAAATGTCTACAATATCTCTGTGCGACTAGTATGGTAGTAGCCTATCACAGGTGGTGTTTTTCCTCATAACTTCCTAGCATAAAGAGATAGGATTAAAAAACCCTTCCAATATCGTTTGATATCATGTAAAGATGCCATGCCTTTCTTATGTATATACCCTTTATGTTACACGTTGTATAGTATATTTGTAGATACTATATGTAGAAGATACAATCGTGTTATGACCATTATATAAAATACTCACGGAGTGATACAATGGGGTGGAGGGGGCAACCATAACCTTGGTTCGGGCTCCACCGTCGGCTCGCTAGTCTTGTCCGCTGCCAACCTCATCAGAAGTTGACGCCGGCTCTGGCGCTCAAGATCACAGCATCTCGGCCCTGGCGTCACCGACCGAGACCGAGATCGTGACCTTGATCGCATCATTCTAAGAATCAATAAAATAAATTCCACTATAATAACAAACATTAATTTCAATAAGTAAGAGTGTACTACCATTTATCTAAATCTATAAAATATTACTAAATTTAAAATCTTCTATAATAATACATATTATGAGAAATCACAATACTTTATGTGATAAAATAGTTTTACTAGCAAAAAATAATAATGTAACTGGAAATGGAGGGATGTTTGCGACTGTACTTATTACGCGACTTGTTAAGAGTGTGCGCTAGAAAGAGACAGCATTTGTTGACTTTGAACAAAATTCTTCAATTTACGTGTAATGAACTAGAATTACGAGAATTCACATTGCTCAAATGGTTTCCTAGATAAAATTCCTACCTACTTATATAAATTTTGCAGAATACTTTGTAAAATAAACAGCTATTATCATCGAAAACATCCGGTATCACTAACGACAAATGGCGCCTCATAAACTTTTCACACTTTTTTCACCAAAATAAACGATAAAATATCTAAAACCAATGTTTGAATCACAATCTACACAATATTTCCAGTAATCTGATATATAATTTCAATATAATCACTTACCGTTTTCTTTTAAAATCCATTTTTAAAACGTAACAAACACGACCGATTTCACGTTGATTGAAATGTGGCGGACGATTTTTTACGAGTACGAGAAAAAATTTAATTTTTAAATGTTGTCCCTTGACAAAAAAAGTAAAGTGTGACACTTGTCTATAAAAGTATTTTCATGTGAACCAATCACAGTAGTAATAGGTTTGAACGACGTGAAGTCAGCCATGTCGCTTATGCTCCGACGTCGGTGTATAAGACACGTCGGGCGCAAATCTCTTATGTACCACCGTGTGTGCTTAAGACACTCAGCGGGTTAATAAATAAGCCGTACTTACATCGATATGCTTAGAAAAATAGAGATAATTATTGTCAAATGTCCAGTACGTAGCCACTATAATCAAATCCAATATCTTGCCGGGGTCACGCTGAGAAATTCGGGAGTTTGAAGAAACAAGCTGGGGTCGTCAGAAAAAGGGTAAAGCAGTAGAGTACGCAACGAAAAACACGGAGGCAGGTGAGAAAGTGAGCCGAGCCGGGCGCACGATGGGCTGAAATCAAGCTTCCATAGACTTAGGGATTCACGAAACTGATGAGCAATTTATCAGAAAATAATAACGGATTTGCAATCTACCACTAAATACATGACATTTTTCCTCTTTTCGATTTTTGTATATACCTAATATTTTTAAAGTTATAACGATTTTAATTTATTTTTGTATGAAGAAATTTTATTTTATGTGAATAACTTTGAATTCTCAAAAGTTCTCAAGAAACGGCTTTTGGTATTCGACTGTGCTATTTTTTAGGCAAATTATCCAATATATCACTTGCTTCGATTTTCTTCGATTTTGGAGGAAATTGATTTTCATTCCCTTTTCCGCACTACCCTTGAGGTAGAGAACTAAGCGCGTTTTTTTATCAGTGGTGTCCCCAGGAGGCCTAATCCACTCATACGCACACTCTCACTCACACACGCATTCACAAAACTATCACTTACGCAATTTTATCAGATTCTGATTCAGATTCGTTTTCTACATGTTCCACATTTACAAATTCTATATTTTCCCGCTCATCATCCTCAAATGTTGGAAGCAACAGAAGCATGGCTTTCGCTTCTTCTGAAAATGGTTTGTGTTTCCGTATCATTTTATGACGTTTTGATGAAATATAAGGATCTGAACTAATAATTAAAATATTCAAAATATCCTCATTATTAGCTCTTCTGCAGAATTTTCTTGAATGGTATTGGCGATATCGCCTAAAGTCTTTATTTCTGGATTCAGCCGCTTCTTCCGATAACTTTCCAATCGGAATTAATCCAAAGTTTTCAATGATAGCTGCTCCATGAACCAGAACTTTATGCACACTAGACGGCATGTGAAACCAATCATATAAATCCACGTATAATTTTAAGGTGGCTTCCGCATATTCCTTAAATTTCACTGTGTCAATTTTATGGCCTGAAGATATTGTTTCTAAAATGATTGAAAACCGTTTTATTAAGTTTTCATTGACACCAGTAATTACAGCAGCAATCTCTGTATTTGAGAAAAATCTTCGAGCGGTATTCCCGTCATTAGTAGTTCCATGCCCTTGCTTTACAACATCGATTAAAAGCCCTGTTTGATTTTTAAAAGCGTCCTTCGTTTTCCCAGATAATTTGTTCCTCGGAAACAATTTTTATTGGTACTAAACTACCCATATAAATACTTGAATCATCTGTCGAAGCACTGTCCTCTTTGTCATCCGTTGTCATTTTTTGCTTGTAGTTTGCTTGATTCGAAGCACCATCCATTCCCCATTTGCTTATCATTGTCAACTTCTTACAATTTGTGCTATCAATATTGATTGCTTTGAATATCCTTTTGGCGGTTACATCTAATAGAGGCTGCAATTTTATTCTAGCAGTTGTATCTGTTAAGGTGATATCATCTTTTGGCGAGGCAAGGGAACATGTCGACATTTTTCTCTTTGATACTTATTCTTAAAGTATTGTATTGCCACTTTGTTAATTTAAGGGACAAAACAAATCCCAAAGCTTCATCTGGAGTAAATTTAGGTTTTTCATTTTTTTCTAAAAGACTATCTTTTACTTTATGTACATCCTGTGGATTTTTAAGTAGGTGTTCGAGGATTTCAGCTATTCCTTGATTACCATCCTCTCGTACTTTTATAATACATGCATGAGATATTTCCTCTGTAGTCATAGTTGTATGAATATGTTCCGTACGTCTCTTTTTTTGCTTAGGTCCTAATTCAATATTTGACACCAAATCGAACATTTTTACGTAATAAATAGTAATAGTATTTCGAAAATGTGAGATAGGATAGTGCGTTTATTACGATGTGTAACAACGTACTGAGGGTAGTTGTTTTTCAAATGTAATCGTGTCATCTTTTTTCGCTGCGCTCATTGGACGACGCGCTAATGAGGGTACACCGCGCTATTGATAAAAACAAATGACGTCTTAAGAGTGGTGTGAGTGTCGTGAAAAATAACTAACGTCATAAGGGTGGTGGTGTAGAATGCTTACCAATAATTTGATTTTTTGCTATAAGTACATATTTCTGTTATACAACAATAAGACGTGTCAGATTAAACCAAAAACCGATAAATATTTAAATATAAAGATAAAGGTATAAAAAAATTACAAATAATAAAAAATAATTGTATTAGTACACAAAACTCAAAAATACTCATTTGAATCCTTAAGTCCCCACTTGCCGATTTCAGCCCACCGTGGGGCCATAGAATAAAGAGGGGAAGTAGGTTATCTGCGACCCAATCCGCGATTTAATTGCCTACTGTCTTAGGGTTGACGACTGTCCGCGCTTCGTCGGTTACGGTTGTCGCCCAAACCGCTAACAAATATTTATAGACTAAGAGCTTATGTTTAAATTATTTGCTTAGTATTTAGTTTACATATACTAGTCAGTTTTTTTTTTGTAATTTTTATTTTTAGTTTTGTACACATAAAGAACCATATTTATTTTTATTTTTAATTAATACAAATATAAATAATACAAACATAACATCTATTGAATCACACATTTAATACAAAATTACAAATTAGCTACAGAAAAATACCTACTTTCTACGGTTTCGACTATTACGAAACGCGTTGTTATTAAACTTTAATGTGTAATATATCCGTATCCTTGTAAATAACTTTTAGAAATATAATTTGAAAAATATAAGTCTTTTATTTGTTCATAAATAGACATACCAACTTTGCAGTTTATGTGATCATTTTTTAAAAGCTAATGTGCCGAAAAGCCGTGACGCGCGAACCTCGTTCCGTGCTAGCCGCGACTAGCGCAGTCATAGGCACTCTAATATTGTGTTTAGGTGTGCGTGCGGCGACGCATAGATACTATGGCGCACACATACAAGCCGCGCGCGGTCCGTTTGTATGAAGATAACGTACTTCCCTCTCTTTATTCTATGGTGGGGCGGTTGGAGGTTGGTACTCACTTGTCGTTCATGTCAGTTGACTTGAAATTGACATGACAGATTAGTCAGTTGAGAGCGTTGCAGTTATAAAATGAGTGAAATAAATCGATTATACAGAATCGATTTAAAACCATTCTGTGTTCGGTAAAAACAATTTTATTTCAGGTAAGAATATATCATGGTCAAGTTACATTTTAATAACTCTATGAAAACAATACTAAATAATAATATTTTGTAGTTCTTAACCTCGAACACCAATAGGTATGATTCACGATACATATCGATCCCGTATGTTATACCGAATCGATTACGGCTTACTCTAGAGTTGTCCTAAAACTTAACAATACCGTAAAATGGGGTGAATAGGGACAATTCTGAACTTCACAAGGAAAGTTAAGGCGTTTTTCTACAGAAAATTCGATGCATGGCGATTCTAATAATTGAGTCGTGATGGTATCTTTCTAATAATCTTTAAATTATGCAATTAGCATTTCAGGTTTTGTATAAAAAAGCTAAAATATAGCCAATCCCTATTCACCCAGAAATTGGGGTTAATCGGGACGAAAATAAGGTGAATAGAGAAATTCTCTAGGGGCTGCTACTTGTGTAATAAGTAATAAATTATAATTTCTGGCTACCGACCTTTATTTTTTGTATTATCTATTTATTTATTTTATACTATTCAGTCACTGAAATAAAATCCACATTTACTTCCATTATTTATTTTTAATCAATAAACCTTTCGCAAAGTATTTATTAATGACCCTGTATATATATTTCAAAATCAACAAACATATAATTAATACGTATTATGTTATTATAAAATAGCTTTTAGCAAGTAAAATATTAAACGTCACCAATTAACAACTCACTCTTATAATAAACCTTCAATTTAAAAAAAAAAATTGTCTTATAAAACAACTAGACATATTCTCCTTATTCATAAACGTTGCTCAAAGTTAACTAGTGATTAGCGATTGTTTAACTATACATTTTTGATGTTTACAAGTCACTTAACTTTAATCATCGTTTGTGAATAAACACCATAGTGTTTAAGGGGTTTATTTATAAACGATGATTAAAGTGAAATGACGTGCCAACGTCAAAAATATATGCTTAAACAATCGCTAATCACTAATTAACTTTAAGTAAAGTTTATGAATAAGGGGGATGTAGACAAATTAGTTTTAAGTAACATAAAAAATAATTCTTAATCCTACGGGTTTAAAGGTATCGCAAATGAGATCATACATGATTTGGTATAAAAGAAAAAATGAAGCTCTTCGAAAAAAAGAAAACAATTATTCATCGTCTGAGTCCATCAGATCGCGAAGAATTTCCATGTCATCCCTATAGTAACCAGGTCTTCTGAGACAACTTGTACTAGGCTTAGGTTTTAAAAGAGATTCGGAGTTATTTTCATAATAATTAGATTTTTTGTTGCGATTAGCACTAAGTTTAAATTCAATAGGTTTTTTCATATTTCCTTTGTATATAACATCAGATAAAATGCGTATTTTTGGTAGTGTGTCTTTTTGGCAGTAGTCTTCTGTTACATTTATATTGTCTTCTAGTAAAGTAGAATATTCTTCTGCTACAATAAAATTATTTTCTGTTACAGTAAAATTGTCGTCACGTATTAAAACAGGTATATTGTCAATGTCAGTTAGGTCAATATCAAAATTTTGTTGTTGTTGTTCTTCTAAAATTCGTTCTTCAGATTCTTTATTTAAATTATTGTTACGTTTATGTTGTTTAGATTTCTTGCCTATCCCTTTACCTCTGGATCTTGGTACTTCTGCTATTACATTTTCTTTTCCTGTAGGAATTGGATTTTTCTTTTTATTGTTTGACTTGGGCTTCTGTTTGATTTTTTAGACGTACTCGCAACTTGTGGATCAATATCTGAAAGTACATTTGAACTTGAAATATCACTTTCTACATAATCACTATCTTCTACACTTTTTCCAGGTATGACATTTATTTTCTTTGGTTTACGAATAGTTCTAGTATTTTCTGACCCATATCGCATTTCCTTTAATAATGACAACACTGATTCATCAATTGCTTCTTTTTCTTCCAAACAAAATTCGTGTCTTAAGTTATTTCCAGGTAATCTTTTCAGTATTTTGTCTTTATTCAGAGGGCTTATTCCCGTTTTCATTAATAAAGCTAAAATATTGTGTTTTGTATTTGGTTCTATTTTATTTAGTAACTGCTTGAGTAATTTTGGAAACACATTGTTTGGTAATGTGGGCATTACCCGACCTTCAGATTTTTCCACGTAAAAAGAATGTTACGCCACGCAATTTTCACAGGCCTAAAGAAGGCAACATCAAGTGGCTGGGTCAGGTGCGTTGAATTCGGTGGCAGAAATACAAAATGTACGCCTTGATCCAGACATTTTTTAATTAAATCTAAAGATAGGTGTGAAGACAGGTTGTCTCCTATCAATAGCTTTTTCCCATATTTATTATTGAAGTATGGAAGGGCTACGGTTTCCACCCAATCTTCAAACGTATTGCCGTCAAACCAGCCTGAATTAGTGCGATTGTATCTACAGTTAGCGGGGCCATTTGTAGTCCAGGTATTGTAAAGATTGGCAGCTTTATAGACTACGTAGCAGGGCAACAGTGTTCCATCGGCAGAAGCAGCCATCATCAGCGATGTCGAGACTTTGTGTGGTTCATAACTCTTTCTGGGTATTTGACGCCTACGTAGCAGGGCAACAGTGTTCCATCGCCAGAAGCAGCCATCATCAGCGATGTCGAGACTTTGTGTGGTTCATAACTCTTTCTGGGTATTTGACGTCGTCAGCTAAATTCGATTCATCGTAATTCACTATGTTACATAAAGTTACAATCAGCTGTAGAAGTCCATTCCCACCTTAAAGACTACTGTCGCCTGCGCTAAACCGGCCACGCACAATTATTTTTATTATCGCAGTCTTCATCTTTCTTTAAAGTAATGCAAAATTTCGTTACTTCATTTGAAGTTAAGTTAGCGGCCGCACTTAACAATTGTCTATCATAAGCGAGCGATTGTGGGTTCGATCCTTTATAATGGCAAATCTTTTTGTTGTTTCATATAATTTAAAATTATGATAACTGATTTGTATTTTAAAGTAAAAATGTTTTCAAAGAATATTTAAACGAATAGGAAAATTTACTGAATATTTATACCAAAATAGGATTTTATTATATGTTTTAGTTTACTATAGATGTAATATAATAAAAAAATATATAAAAATAAAACAATAAGCATATTATAATGCAATATATTATAAAGTTATATATTATTCGGTATAGATATACTTATACTAATAAATGAAACAAACGTTGAAATGGCAGCATTGTAATATTTTATATAAAAGTAATCCTTGACAAACTTATAATATTATTATGGTAAAAAATATAAAAAACATTTTTGGTTTTTAGATATGAAAGTTATAGTATTACATGTTATCATTATAGAGGTTATAGCTTAATTATTCATTTTCTTAAATAAAAGAGGATTGAAGCTTAACCTGAATATTATTACAATCATAAAATAATCTATACTTAGAACACAAAACAGTGCTTATTACATTTACAATTTTTTTGCGTGTATAGCATGATACTAGTGCTGCCATCCTGCAGTGCCTTTTTTCGGAGTTTGAAGGCATGAGATTATAATCTTCAAGCGCTTTCTTAGTTCAAAAGTAAACGAACTTATTTCTTATCGAATTCCGAAATTATTGTTTTTATAATTTACCAAAAGTAATTTGTATTGAAACTGCAAAAGGCGACATCTGTTAGCCATTAAGCCAACCGAACATATTACTGTCACTTAGCTAAATTACTTTACGAGTTGGTTTAGAGTCCGTTATTAGGATATATAATTTTATTTAAAACACTGTAGGACACTTCTGCACTGTGATTGTTATAAATTGTTTTTTTTTTGTTTTTGTTTAGCTCGTTATGTGTCCACCGGTCTCGCCAGTTTATTTTTAAACCACAAATGCAACCTCCCTTCTTCGCATGATTTAAAAGTTTATTCAACGGTAAATATTGTTGTATCGTTCCACTTGTCTCGACACATAAGCCACCTTCGTCTTCCAACCTCTTGACTTTGGCTTACAGTATTTCTCTAAAACAATAACAATTTTATTACACACTTGCAACAAACGATTGGTTTGCACCTTGCCCAAATAATAATAATAAAAAAACTTACACAAAAGCCGGTTTCATATATGATATTTGAGATATATTGCTGCATATGCCTCCATATTGATTAAAAAAGTAAAACTAATAACACGAACTCGTAACTACATATATGTTCACCAACCAACAACAGCTAAGTAATATTATTTGAGTTATTGTAGTTAATAATAGTTATTGTAGGTAGTGGAATATTTTTTGTTCAGTTTGTTTCAAATCTACCGTCAACTTTTTATAATGACTAATATAGAAAAAATCTAAAAATAAAGTATTGTCGTTAAGTTGCGGATCGGTATTTTTACATATTTTTGTTGTCAGCATTCATAATTCATCAATAAACATTTCAAAAATATTTTGTAAGTTATTAGATTTGAACTCGAACCACCTTGAATGCCTATCAAGGCGAGGACCGCTAGGCTATTTGAACACTTACTGTGAACGTTGAAATTAGTAAGTAGTACCTAACAATCATAAGCGGGCAGTAAGTTGTCAATGTGTATCAAACTTTATTATAGAAGAAGGTCGTAACTACAACTAGTATTGCTTGGGCATAGTTTTGAGAGATTGTAACTCGACTTTTGGTCTTGACTGTAAATCCTTTATGGAATTTTCTAGTTGCCTAAAATATTCTTCTTTAATTTGTGAAGATGCTGCAGCCCTAGATCTTTTGATGTTCTGGCTTATTCTTTCTGAAATTTCCTTCTTGTGACGCTTTAAAAAACATGCTATATAATCCACGCCAGGTAAGTTATTATTAAATTTTTTTACCTCTATACCAACTCTATCTAAATATCCCTTTATTATTATCCGTAAGTCAAAAGTATTAAGTGGATACCCCCACTCAGAACAAATATTTATATATTTTATTATGTATTTTTCTGCTTCATCAGTTAGTGCTCTTTGTCCACCTTGGCTCTTCATTTTTCTCGTTACATGTCGATGCAAAACAGGTTTAGCAATATTAAATTGTTTAGCTATTTCAACTAGAGATTTATTTCCGGTTTCATATGTTTCTATTGCAGTTTTTAATATTAAGGGATCATAGCTCTTATAACGTTTTGTACTTTTTGAGATGTACATGCGAGGCATATCTGAAAAAATAAATTTGCTTCATTGTATGTAAATATTTCCACCCAATATATCATCACTAAAATAAACTTTCGGCTCCGTCCAGAGCAGGTGCCATTTAGAAATCCCAAAAAGAAAACATCTGGTCCACGTATTAAATGTGACAGCCACTGTTCGTCAGTAATGTTGTCAGTCCCAACAGGTAGCGTGCGAGCCTATTATGATACCGGATACAATTTCGGACACCGGCCCCTTCACCCAGGGGCCTGGCCCTGGAATCGATCCTGAGACTCCATGCTCGGCAGTTGGACTTGCAATCACTACACTAACGACGTAGTTAATTTATAAATTTAAAAAATGACAAAAATACTTACAAAGAAATAACATAATTATTATCTAGATTACACAATTTAAAAATTGTCAAGTCTGCTTAGTGACAACCCTATAAAGCTGTACCTATTCATACGTAAGTCGTTCCTATTCATCCCATCCTCATCCCGATTAACCCCGCTTTCGTTGTGATTCATACCTGAGACGTCCCCATTCACCCCAAAAAATACAAATATTACCATGTCATTCTAAAAATCTAATTAATAGCAATATTTATTAATAATTGATGCTTACCTTTTATATATATTCACTCTTCGCTTAGCGTTTGTTTGGATCAGACGTGTTTGTGTCGTGTGGAAGTATCTCCAATATTTTTGGTTAAATTATTTAGTTAAAATCTGTGTATCTATTAGTCAAACTCGGTCCCTCCTTTTCTATCTTGGGTGCATTCTCGTTGGACGCAGTGGCCATATTGGATAGTGTCGGAAGTCTTGCTCTCACCCTCGAGCAGAGCTGTTCATTATTATTAAAATAACGAAAACAAACTTAGAAAAAGTGCCGTCATCTCCGTGGGATTGAACCTGTGTTGCCCGGTGCGCGCCGAGTCGAGACCGCGGTGGTATCCGCTACGTCAAATCAACGCAGCTATTTATAGTCATAATTACTGTCCCCTGTGCGATTCGGACCTACACTACATCATCGAGTCGACTATGCGGCTGCTACAAGTGCTACGCTGCTAGTTATCTGCTACGCGCTACCTCGCCACTCGTGATCTGCTACGCCGCTTGCAAGTGAGAATTCTAAACAATATTTTATTATTGGACGTCTACCTACATAATTACGCTAGTTATAATATTGAGATCGAACATTACCGGCATTGTTTTGCTATCTTGTATGTTCTATAATATACTACACTATGGCTTCTTCGATGAATAAATCTGTCTCGGAGTCAGAGATTGACCAAATAAGCAATAATACCAACATCTCGCCGCCTCGTTACGTATTCCAGAGAACAAAAAGAAGCCGGGAGGACATCTTATTTACTGAACTGTTAGATGATTTCAAAAGAGAAATAAAAGAAATGATGGCTGCATTTATGACCAAACACGAACATGAGATAAAACAAGTCTCTTTAACTCTGAAAGAAATCCAGGAAACAAATCTTAACATACAAGATACTATCAAACTGCTTTCGTCACAGAACCTAGACCTCGAAAAGAAAATTTCTTGCCTGGAAAATCAGTCAAAAGAAGATAAGAAGTATATCACAACTTTGGAGCATAAAATTGAGGAACTGGCAACGGGGTGTCGTAAGGCTAATTTCGTGATAAAAAATGTGCCTAAAATTGCGGGTGAGTCTAGGCAGGACTTAATGGAAATAGTGATGAATCTTTCTCAGAATATTGATTGTTCTATAATTAAAAATGACATCAAGGACATTTATAGGGTGCGTGGAAACAAACAGAACTATAATACACCCATAGTTGTCGAAACAGGATCTACACTCCTCAAAGACGATATTCTAAAAATGGCTAAGAACTTCAACATCAGACATAAGACCAAATTATGTTGCAAGCATCTAGGCTTCAAGACGCATGAAGATACACCGATATTCCTGGCGGAGCACTTGACCTCCAAAGGCTCTCGCTTATATTTCCTCGCCCGAGACTTAAAAAAATCTGGCGCATACAAGTATTGCTGGACTGCGTACGGCAAAGTACTCGTAAAGCAGGATGACCAGGCTGCGACTATAATTATTAATAGCGAAGCACAAATACAGCAGCTATTGCAGAAAGTATGACTAATCGCTTGTTATGGTGTCTTTGCACTGCGAGGGTACACAATTATACTATTAGTTTACATTTGTTTGAGTACCTTATTGATATTATTCTTACTAAATGTTTGTATTCAGTTCGTACTGTGTAATTTTAATGAAATAGTTATAATGTATTTTTTTTGCATGTTATATAAAACTAAGTTCTCACACAAACACCCACTCTCATGCATGTTTAACACTATTTACTTACTCACACATAGCCTCATTACACAAAACACAAACACAGGTCACTAAATATACACATACGGCTCAGAGTATGTTTGTGAAAACATATCATAACATATTTTATTTTGAACGAATTAGTAATAACCAGTCACGCAACATTTACAATAATTTTACGCTAACACCCACTTTTTGTTACTATAAAAATGGAATGCAATCGCTTATTAATCGGGGGGTATTTTTTACGTTCGAGACGCGACTACATTCTACTTGGAAATTCTCGATATGAATAATACAATTGAAACAGTTAACGATATAGATCAAATTGAAATCTCAAGCGCAATCGAATGTGATCCTTCTAATCTATCTAGTCATATTTGTGTTAAAAAAAATGATTTAACTATGCTTGCTCAGAACATAAGGAGTATCTACTGCAATTTTGATGATTTTGTTGTTATGTTATCGTCACTTAAAATTGATATGGATTTGATAATTCTAACGGAATGTAGATTAAATATTAATAAACCTATACCACAATTGACGAATTATCAGTCCTATGCCACGGCTCGCCAATACAATCAGAATGATGGGGTAGTTGTTTATGTAAAAAATACAATAAAACCAAAAATACAAGAAATAAAGTTATTCCAGGCCTCGTGTCTTCAGGTAGATATTTTTAATGTGTCTGTGCTTTGCATATATCGTTCGCCGGCAAACACAAATATAAACAATTTCTTAGAATCGCTCTGTTCACAACTAGATTACATAAACTTGCAGAAAAACGTAATAATAGCTGGGGACATAAATATTAATATTAGGCCTAAAAATTCTGAGGCGCCCAGTGAGCGAAATAACCGCCTCAATTACCTTAACACTTTGTCAGCTTACGGCATAATGCCGGGTCACACACTACCTACCAGAGAACAAAATTGCTTAGACCATTTCATGATACGAATTGATCAGAAAAAAAATTATTCATCAATCGCTATATTACAGACTTCTGTCACGGACCATTTTACTACATTTTTATCACTATCGAAGACAAAAAATAAGGAAACTGTAAATAAAAGTGTTGCCACCCTGAATTTTGAACAAGCATTAAACTACCTACAAGGAACAAACATACACGAATTAATGTTCTGCAATGACCCTATTGCACTAACTGATCTACTTATAGAAAAACTTACAGAAATTATTAAGAATAATACTACAATTAGAAATATTCCCAACAACAAACGTATCATTAAACCGTGGATAACCCCGGGAATACTCCGCTGTATAAAAAATCGTAACAAATTACAAAAAAAATCGCGCGCTGACCCACATAATGAAATTCTAAAAATCACGTATAACCGGTATAGAAACTACTGTAACAACCTGATTAAAAAAAATTAAAAGAAAATATGAAAGAGAATTACTAGCTAATTCAGTATCTAATACAAAATTGCTTTGGAAAAATATAAAAACAATTACATATACGAACAAAACTAAAAACCAAAGTGCAGAATTGTTAAATATTAAAACAACTCCAACTGAGTCGGTTAACTTTGTTAATACCTATCTTGCGAACATAGGAAAAGCATTAGCTGAACAAATACAGCTTAGAAATAATAGCAGCACTGATGATCAACACAACAACTTACATACACAAACCAACTCATTTGTGCTCTTAGATACTGACATTGAGGAAGTAGAAGGAATCATTAAGAACTTGAAGGCTAATAGTGCTTCTGGATGGGATGGTATATCAACAAAATTCTTAAAATACTTTCATAAAGAACTGACCCCTGTCATTGCCCATCTAGCTAACCTCTGCTTTAGAAACGGAGTATTCCCTGCTCCTCTGAAACAATCTGTTATAACGCCGGTCCACAAGGGGGGGAGCAGAAACGATGTCAATAATTATAGGCCTATTTCGGTGTTGCCAGCCTTGTCTAAGGTAATAGAAAAATTAGTCAATAGTAGATTAGTAGCTTACTTAAATAAGTTTAAAATTATATCCCCAACTCAATTTGGCTTTAGACGGGGAGTGTCCACCGAAGATGCAGTTCAAGCTCTCACTGCGCTAGTAACTGATCATCTAGACAGAGGGAAGAAATGCTTGACGGTATTTCTAGATCTAAAAAAAAGCATTTGACACCGTCTCCGTTCCCACCCTTGTGACCAAACTGGATTCCAAATTCGGAATAAGGGGAACTCCTCTCAAATTCTTTACAGATTACTTAACCAACAGAAAACAGAGGGTTAAGATTGGAGGGCACGTTAGTGATGATGCTGATGTGTCATTTGGCGTGCCGCAAGGTAGTGTCCTGGGACCCACACTTTTTCTAGCTTATATTAATGAACTTTGTAACCTAAAAGTTGAAAACGCAAACATATTTTCCTACGCCGATGACACTGCTGTTGTCTTTCATGGACATAGCTGGTCTGACGTTAAAATTAAGGCAGAGTTGGGTATGTTCCAAATTGCGTCTTGGCTTGATAGCAACCTTCTCACGTTAAATACTTCAAAAACTAATTACATATGCTTTTCCATCTATAGAAATTCACAACCGGATGAAGTGTTCAACATCAAAGTACACTCATGTAATCAACCTATGAATAATAACTGTAATTGTCCCAATATTAATAAAGTTTTGGAAACAAAATACTTAGGTATAATAATTGATCAGAAATTATCATGGTACTCTCATATTGAACATGTCACTGGACGGATTAGAAAACTGGGGTGGATTTTTAAAACCTTAAGACTCATTTTGCCAACAAATGTAAATAAGAAATCAGGCGCCCACAGAAATTTGTTAAATGAAATATACATCTCTATAGCACAATCTGTTATAGCCTACTGCATCCCAATATGGGGCGGCGCAGCAAAATCAAAGTTCATACATGTTGAAAGAGGACAACGTGCTGTAATAAAAATTATACTTCATATCACTCCCGAAGATGATTACCAATTTACATGCAGCAGTACGTAGTATGGTGCCGTCCTTGTCACACTTTAAAGACTTTTCATAAAGAAAAGAAAAAAAAAAATATTCAAATACCCGCTCATCGACCCCACTCCGGTCTCACTGTCCTATGTTCATTACGTTTTTTTGTGCTGTCCGAGTCACACGCATCATTTTGTGCAAAAAATTACCGTTGCGACTAAGTTGTTTCCAGATTGTCCAATCTGATTTTGCGTAATCAGGGTGAAGAAAAGTTCACGTTCGAAAGATATTGATGATTATAGTGGTTTATTTAAGAAATTAAAGAAATTAGGGAAAAAGTGAAACATAAATCTAGATTGAGATTGCCTTCAACGTCATCCTAAAGTGATCAGGTTAAGCGTGATACTCACCAAGAGGAAGTTATTGAAAGTAAGTAGCCTAATCTGTAGTTGCTAATATAGATGTCTAGTAGGTACCTACAATGCGCAAGCGCCTGCCGCCACGCGCCGCCCGTCAGGCGCCACTCTGTCGGCCTCGGGTACCGGTACGATCCTGCGTTGCCGCTGTCACAGCACCGCTAAAAATTGTTTTTTATCTACCTTTTTATTAACTTTATATAACAAAAGTTTTATGTAAATCATGAAACAAGTTTTATTGGTACTAAGTATATTTAAACTAGTTATTAGATGGTAATAAGCAAAGATTAATCGAACTATAAAATGTATGTATTTGTAGTCGTATAAGTAGCTAGGTATTAAATGTATGAACGTAACGTAACGTTTATATTAAATCGCGATATTGTTACCTATAAACATCGCTCGGTGTAAACCGCCTATGAGCGTTGACCTACCTATTTTTTTGTTTTTTATTTACTTCGTTTATATTGCGCCTAAGTCTTATAAAAGTACTTACCTAATGTGCTCCGCGTAAATCGTGTCTGAGCGTAAAGTACTTGCACACCTGCTCCGCGTAAATCGTGTCTGAGCGTAAAGTACTTGCACACCTTGCTCCGCGTAAATCGCGTGTCTGAGCGTAAAGTACTTGCACACCTTGCTCCGCGTAAATCGCGTCTGAGCGTAAAGTACTTGCATACTTTGCTCCGCGTCAATCGCGTCTGAGCATAAAGTGCCTACTTGTATACCTTGCTCCGCGTAAATCGCGTCCGAGCAAAAAGTACTTGCATACCTTGCTCCGCGTAAATCGCGTCCGAGCATAAATTACTTACATACCTTGCTCCGCGTAAATCGCGTCTGAGCGTAAAGTACTTATCCCAACTTGCTTCGCATAAGTCGCATCTGAACGGAAAGTGCTTGCATAGCTTGCTCTGCGTAAATCGCGTCTGAGCCTGGACTACCTATTTACATCCGCGTTAATCGCGTTGCATTACTAGAATGGCTACCAATATTGTTATTATAAAGATTTTGCTTGCTATTTGCTATAAAAGAGAGATTCTTGATATGTTAGGAGATGATCCTTCCTTGGATAAAAGTTTTAGTGAAACCTTACATGAAGACATTGCATCCAGGTGCGAGCACACAAGTAAAGAAAAGCCAGCTGATCGAATAAAGGAATATTTGCCTCCAGAAAACTGTCCTCACCTAAAAGACCCGGCGTAGAATCTCGAGATCAAAGCTGCGCTTATAGAAACAATTAATAAGAGAGATGTTTACAGCCAAAGTCACCAGAATCAGCTTGGTAGTGGTCTGGCTGCACTCGGAAAAGCGATCAATATAGCTCTAAAAATAAAACAGATTTCCGAGATATCATAAAGCCACTCAGTGATGCAGCTAAACTTTTTTGTGATATACACTATAAAGAATCTCTCTCAAGACGGTTTGCCGCTATAAATACTCTAAATAAGCAAACCCGACGTACTATAAGAAATACGCAAATAGACAATTTTTTATATTTGGTTCGGAGTTGGCCGAACACTTGAAATCGTCCAAAACTATATCAAAATCTAGTATGGAACTACGCCCTCGTATGCCAGCAGTGCGACCTGCCATTAAAACACAGCACGCGCTCTAATCTGGTCCATCCATATCAGCGCGTCGAGGGGCTTTAAACGCGAGGGGGGCGTCGCGGACTGCCACCGCCGGGCCGCGAGTGTATCCGCCCCACTAGACGGCCCGACAGCCGCTGTCGCGCAACCGCAACCCGATGCACACCAGGAGCCACACACGGTACCGCTCAAGGAGGAACTGACTTCAGAACCAGAGGTACACTCATCAATTGTCGGCAGATTGCAGTTTTATTATAATTATTGGTGTACTATTACGAATGACTCCAATATTCTGTCTTGGGGTCAAGGTTATAAAATTCCCTTTAAGGAGGAACCCGTACAAAAAATAATACCTAAAAATGACCGATTTTCTTCTTGTGAATCTAAAATAATCCAAGAATCTGTACTTAAAGATCTTGATCCAAAATATATTTCATTGTGGAACCCCTGTGATGATCAGTTTTTTGTCGCCCGTATTCACAGTTCTAAAACCGAATGGTGAACATCATTTTATACTAAATTTAAAGGAACTAAATAAATTCATCAAAGTGGAGCATTTTAAAATGGAGCATTACCGTACTGCACTAAAGCTCCTAGACCAAAAGTAATTTATGGCTACATTTAATTTAAAGGATGCTTAGGCTCACTTTTTGATAACAATTAATAATGAAGAACGTAAAAAGCTACGCTTTTATTGGAATTCACAACTTTATGAGTTTAATGTTCTGCCATTTGAGCTTTGCACTGCTCCACTTGTTTTCACAAAGCTACTAAAACCTGAATTACAATCTCTACGTTCGGACGGCTAAATGTTGGTTAATTACCTATACGATTTTTTATGTATTGGCTCTAACAGTGAGTGCGTTGGAATGTTACTGCTACAAGAGAAATATTAGAATCATTTGGACTCCTAATAAATAATTTAAAAAAGGACCAGTTGACACGAAAATTCTCATTAATAACGCAGTCAGGTCTTTTTCACAAAGGAAAATGTGCAGAATAAGACAACTTGTGGAATTTCTAGGACTTTTGACATCAGCATGCCCAGCCGTACAGTACGGTTGGGTGTATACTAGGCAAAAAGAACGCGACAAATTCTTAGCTTTATACTATTCTGATAATTATAATAAGCGTATGGTTTTGCCTAGCTGTCTACAGCCAGATTTTAAATGGTGGAGTGACAATATTGAAACAAGCTATTCATCTATTCAAAGTAATGATTATTTACTAGAAATATTTTGCGATGCATCTCGTACATATTGGCGAGTACCATGTAACAGCGAAATACCTGGTGGTAATTGGAGTGCAAGAGAGATTAAAAATCATATTAACTTCTTAGAACTAAAAGCTGCCTTTTATGCGATAAAAATGTTTGGCTCTCATTTAAGTAATTGCAATTTCCTTCTCAAAATAGATAATACAACATCCATTGCTTACATTAATAAATTGGGAGGAATACAACACACTCGCTTAAACGATCTTACACGACATATGGAAGTGTTTTGAAAAGTGTAGAATTTTCATATTTGCGATATATTCAATCTAGCGATAATGTTGATGCAGATCGCGCTTCACACTAATAGTCCATCGATACCGAGTGGCAACTAGCTGACTACGCGTTTTCTGAAATTTGAGCTAAGTTTAGCACCCCCCATTTTGATCTCTTCGCAAGCATACAGAATCTTATGTGTGACAGGTATGCTTCGTGGAAGATTGATCCGCAGTCAGAAGAAGTTTATGCATTTACGTTTAAATGGACAAACATAATATAATTTTACGCATTTTTACCATTTTGCCTTATTACAAAAGTTCCTCACAAATTCGTAAATGATAAAGCCGAAGGCATTATTGTGTTTTCCTACTGGCCCTCACAGCCGTGGATTCCGCTATATCGAAAACTACTTGTGTCACAAGAAATATTTTTTGAGCCGAATACTAAGCTAATGCATTCTCCTTTCAGAGAAGCACACTCACTGTATAAGCCTTACCCTGGTGGCAGCTATATTATCCGGCAGTCGTTGATTGAACGTGGCGTACCAGTATCTTCACTAGATTTACTCATGGCTTCGCTAGCCCAAAATACACTATCTCTGTATAATTCCTCATTAAAATTTTGATTGGAGTTTGATCAACAAAAAACATTGCAGTTTCTGGATTGACGGTATGTCTGGCAATAGAACATTTTTGTCAGATAGGCATAATGCTGGGGCTAGCTATAGTACTTTAAATACCACGAGATCCACTTTAACGTTGGTTCGGGGTAATTCAATAATGAAAACTGATTATGTGAATAGATTATTGAAAGGTTCTTTTAGACTAAATCCTCCTACTCCTAAATATGATACAACATGGGATAGCTCCGTGGTTTTAAATTATTTAAGTGATTATTATCCTTATGATAATGTGAGCCTTAATGCTTTATCATATAAAACTGTCGCTTTGATTGCCATTGTGTCAACTCAGAGAATTTCAACTCTTAGCTTAATCAAAAATAATAATATTACTGAAAGTAATGATTCAATTGTATTAAAAAAAATACTGACTTAATTATATCGTCAAGACCCTGCGCTTACCAACCCCTGATCAGACTGCCTTTTTTTAAAGAGAACCGTAATATATGTCCAGCCATCGCATCGAAAGCATACTTAGATAAAACAAGATCTATTAGAAACACTGATACAAATAATTTATTCATAAGTTTTCGTAAGCTTCACAGGAAAATTGGCCTTCAACCTTTATCCCACAGGGTAAAGGATACTCTCCAAAGAAGCGCTGTGGACGTGTCAATGTTGGTGCACATAGCACAAGGCACGCGGCGTACATCAGTTCAGTCTGCAGGCGGTTCGAAGGGCTGTGGGCTGGACTAATATCTCTAATATTTTTTCAAACGTATTATAATAGAGAAACTATTGAATCGATAGGAAATCGCGTCCCAAATTCATTGTTTACTTAATTGTATGAATCTTTATCCTTATTTACTGTTAACACAAAAACTGCAGTTTGCTAATAAATATTGCAAATCAATTGTTTATAAATTTGTTTAATCATTACCATTTCGAAACAAAAAAGAAAAATCTGTATAAATTTTATATTACACTCTAAACATCTGCATGTAAATTGGTAATCATCTTCGGGAGTGATATGAAGTATAATTTAGAATTAAACGAACTTACCTTGTGAAGTTCGATTCTAATTATACGAAGATCACGAACCGAAGATGATTACCACAACCCTCCCGGCCCTAAAGCCCAATATTTTTCTTATTTGGTTAGACTAGCCCTAAAACGTAATGAACATAGGACAGTGAGACCGGAGTGGGGTCGATGAGCGGGTATTTGAATATTTTTTTTTTTCTTTTCTTTATGAAAAGTCTTTAAAGTGTGACAAGGACGGCACCATACTACGTACTGCTGCATGTAAATTGGTAATCATCTTCGGTTCGTGATCTTCGTATAATTAGAATCGAACTTCACAAGGTAAGTTCGTTTAATTCTAAATTATGTATTTTAAAAAGATCTCATACCCTACTGAATTACTCTATCGGGATAGTGGATTGCTTTCTGTTAGAAAGATATATATCATAAACACTGTTCTAAAAAAACATAAGAATGTACCATATGATCCTGATAGATTAACAAGAAGGCGTAGGGATCTTATAGCACAAGTTCCACAAACAAAAACTAAATTTGCTGCGATTCAATATGGTACACTATCATGCCAACTGTATAATAGAATCAATAAACATGTTTATATATACAATAATAACTTACATGACTGTAAAAAAATGTTAACAAATTGGATAAAGACACTAAATTACGCAGAAACTGAGGAACTACTGAACTACACAAAATGACACAAGCACACACACACGCACACCACACACCATACACGCACGCACACACACACACACACACACACACACACACAGGCGCACACATATACATACACGCACATATACACAAATACATACACACAAACACCCACACACACTTGCATGTTAATTATACATAAGGTTTTTTAAAAATTGTATACTGCTGTGGAAGAGCGGAGTCTCCTAACACAGGCATAATTTGCTTAACAGGAGGCTTCAATCACCAACTAATGTTCAATAATTTGGAGCTCTAATAAATTTGATTTTGATTTTTTGATTTGATATATGGTGGCCCAAACACTAAATAACGTATAAAACAAACACTCGTATTCACTTAATACAAAATAACGTTTTTATAGCAAAGTTTTTAACACTGTAATAACGGGCGTCTTGTTTATACTATTTTCAACTGAAATTTTGGACAGTTTGCAGTTATTTTTACGCTTCTTCAAAGTTGCCATAGAAAAGTTCCAATAATCTACTATTATCCCTCAAGAAATGGTAAAAGTTTGAATGATTTGCAAACTAATATTTAGCGTCAAAAATGGTTCCCGGTTTTTTCCCTATTTACCCCTGGATCCATGGATGGCCTTTGTTGACGCCATCTATTGGCGTTTATAAATGGAACTGTTGCGCTGTATATCTCGAGCTGAATCCTTGTCCCCGTAACCCTCTATCACGTCATGCACCCGCTGCCCGTGAGATGGCGCTGATCGAAAACAGCGCCTTGATCATACGAGAGAAGACAGATTAGTGTGTCCCATGGAACCTCCGCGCGTGCGCATCCCGTACCGCGTTCTAACCGCTGTTTAAAAACCCGCATTCGCATAGTTCTGCTGTGTGAATTTATCGCTGAACGATATAATCATTCGATTATAAGTTGTAATCATCCGCTCAAATTGGAGAAGTGTCTTTGTGGCTTCAAGAAAAGAAACCGATGCTGTTAGCGGGGAACTTTATAACCACGTGTGTTGTGCTTGTGCCGAACCGCGAGGGTGAAGAAAGTCGAAGACGGAGTGGACTGATCGAACTCCTACGAGACGACGGAACAGCCCGTCAAGAGAGGTAAGGTGCATGATATTTCCATAACCCATTCCTAGGTTAAGAGTTTACAGCGCGACAGTGACGCCATTTTTTCTTTTCCATAAAAATAACAGTCCATATCGAAGGAAGGTATATTAAACCCCGCGAAGCCACTTTGGCCCCTCCATAAGTGGTCCTTTCGAACCGGACCAGAAGTGGTCCTTCTAACCTCGGATTATCCAGTATCCGCCTCCCCTTTTTAGGGCACCTATTAGAATAGTGGTAAAACCCGCCGTTTGTAGGTTTGTTAGCCTATATTTCGCTGTCACCTACACCATTACGCAAGTAAGCGCTGACGTGTAAGTAATTAATTCATTCGATACAGCGGGTAAATATATATAATAGTACCTCTATTATATATATTTACCCGCTGTTATACTAATATTTATCTCAATATTCGCTGTAAGTAATAAGTATTCATAGTTCCAGTAGAAATCAAAAAGTTTCTATTTCGATAATTTTCGCTAAGATTCGTAGGTATCTACAAAACATTGTGATCACAAGCCGAGCGCAGCGCTCGCTAGAAAATACATTGTTGGATACCCACCCGCTAGTATTTATTTTCATATTACTCGCAAATTAATCAACTATTACTATATTTAAAATTCTCATTTCATAATGAAGAAAGCTATTAAGTCTGATAGTACAGAATTAACGCTGTCGGCGTTGGAAGCAAAGCGAAATGCATTATTTGAGTGCTTACAATCAGCCCACGACTTATCAAAAAACATCAAAACGATGTGGATAAGAGGGAGGCATTTTTAGACGCTAGCTCGAACATTGACACAATTCGCTCCGAATTTTATGAGGTTATGGATCAATACAATTGTTGTTTAATAACTACAGATCCAACAGCCCGCGCAGACTATAAGGCTTTGGTCTCTTTCGAGCAACTGTATGGCAGACTGAAACGCTTAAGGCTTTGGTCTCTTTCGAGCAACTGTATGGCAGACTGAAACGCTTAGTAGCTTCCAACACCGCAGATGATATACCACCCGTCGTGGAGAGGGGACCGTCTATGATCGAGTTACCACCGATTGAATTAATGAGTTTTAACGGTGACATTCGCTCAGGGCCACTGTTCTACTCAAATTATAAGTCCGCCGTTCATGATAATCCATCTCTCTCGGATCATCAGAAATTACATTATTTACAAGATAAAATATTATGTCGCGCTCACGCCGTCAGCGTAACACCGGCTGAGCATTCTCGCATTTCTAATAACAAAACTTCGCAGTCCGCCCCAGTACGCTGCAATGCCTATGTCAGCACAGTCGAATCTACTGACAAATGCTTGTGTACTAATATCGCACATCAACATTTGTTTAAATGTCCCGCTTTTCATAAACTGTCTCCGTATGAACGCCTACAGATTGTTAAGAAAATTAACGGTTGCGTCAATTGCTTAAGCATTAAACACAAGATGTCGCGTTGTCAATCCGCAATTGGATGTAGGACGTGTAAGCAGCGTCATCATTCTTTGTTACATTTTACCCGGGAATCGAACCCGCGCACCGGAGCAAACAATTGCACTCAACCGTCTACGAGCGAGCCGCCCGACACAGCGGCGCCTACGCGAGCAAACGCAGCGGTCTCTTTCGATCACACGCGCACGACAGAGACAGAGCAACCTGCCGCGCGGTCTGACGTAGCATTGTGCTCGGTGTCTAAAGACGCGCCGCGTTATTTAACCCCAGATACTGCTTGTAGCGGGCCGTCGCAATGTGATGCATACACCACTGTTCTACTCGCCACCGCGCAACTCAAAGCAATTTCGTCACAAATGAATGTTGTGACCGATTATGTTTACGTCAAAACAATACACAGTCCACGACTGTATGTGGTTTCGGACGCACAGAGAAAACGTCGTTCGGAACAGTAAATTTAACCATATTTTCCCGCTTTAATAAAAATATCCGATTTGATATCGACTCGTTAGTAGTCGATCAAATTACGGATAAGTTACCTTCTGCTTTTGTCGATATTAAGGCCTTGCCTTATTCGAATAAACTTCAGTTCGCTGATGATAGTTTCGCTATTCCTAGTAAAATTGATATTTTAATTGGAGCTTCGCTGTTCCCGCATTTACTTTTGCCTGGCGGGATTCCTGGAGGCCCGTCAGTGCCCGCCGCTGCCAATACGGTGTTAGGCTATGTACTAATGGGAACTGTGCCTACACTTAGTAAACGCCCAGCCTGTATTACATCATGCTGAGTCATAATCCATTCGCCTACGAATAATAATAATAATAATTCTATTTCCCGCCCATTCAACATCCCGCTGATGTTGAATGTAACTTACACCATTACGCTTGTTTGCGCTGACGTGTTTATTAATTATTTCCCGCTTAGACAGGGAGTTTGAAGTTAGACAGGGAGTTTGAAGTTAGACAGGGAGTTTGAAGTTAGACAGGGAGTTTGAAGTTAGACAGGGAGTTTGAAGTTAGACAGGGAGTTTGAAGTTAGACAGGGAGTTTGAAGTTAGACAGGGAGTTTGAAGTTAGACAGGGAGTTTGAAGTTAGACAGGGAGTTTGAAGTTAGACAGGGAGTTTGAAGTTAGACAGGGAGTTTGAAGTTAGACAGGGAGTTTGAAGTTAGACGGGGAGTTTGAAGTTAGACAGGGAGTTTGAAGTTAGACAGGGGGTTTGAATTTAGGCTGGATTTTTGAAATTTGGCTTCTGGGAACTTAACCCTTAAATGCATGAATTAATAAATTGTACTGAAAAAAATGGTTTCAATTCTTTAGAAGCTGTTAAAAACGGGAAAAATAATAAAAAAAAATAACAATTAATATTTTATAGGTTTTTAATAAAAAAATCAAGTTGATGCATTTTTGGGACATTATGCAAAATAGACTTAAAAAATGCTTTTATTAATTAACTGTGGAATAAATTGAAACAATCGTTTCCTTTCTTTGCACAAAGGAATACATTGCACTTTGTGCATTTTACAAAGCTCTGTAGCTTACAGCCAGGTCTCTTGCACCTCATGCGTTGGTCGGTTTTAATTTGGCTATGACCAAGATTGTCTAACCGAACGTCAGACGGTGGAAGAACCTGGCACCCTTTCTTTCTTTTTGCCTCTATGGTTTCAGTGATGCTGCTGTTGCTAGGACGTCCTCTTGTTGGCTGGGTCGTAGTACCATAGGTACATAAGACATCAGCCAGCTCTGACCTGAATTCTGACAGATTTTTCAGCTTCTTTGGATCTGCTTCTTTTTGTTGTCTCTACAGTTTTGTATAGAACCCAAGAGTTTATAATAGTTAAATCTAAAAGGTGGTAAAAATCCGCATATACCATTTCCTGGTCTTGACTTTTATTCTATATCTGCCCAAAAATGAATCCATGAGATCAACGCCCCCCATATGGGCGTTGTATTCTTTGACTATTTTTGGGCAGTCTATAATTATTTTTTTCTTTTCTGTTTTGTCATACCGTTCGATGGACTGTATTGGTTCAGCTCCTACGTAGGTCGAGAGCAGAACTACTTGTTTGTTACCTTTCCAGCTCACAGAAGACAAGTCGACCCCATCAATATGTGTAATATATTCCACATACGACCCTCTTGGCACTTGTTTTTTCATTACATCCTGCTTTGAGGGTAATTTACATTTCTTACCTAGGCGGTTTCTTTGAACAGTTCCTACACATTGTATTCCTTCTTTAGCAAAATAATACATCAAGGGCAATGTGGTATAGAAATTGTCATGGTATATAATGTGATTAGCATGTCTGGGAATTATTCTAGCAAGTTTTATCACTGTTTGTGATACAACCCCTATATCAGGCTCGTTAGGCAAACGATCATCTTTTTCTTTGCCAGCGTAAATTATAAAGCGATAAGCAAAACCTGTCAGAGAACACAATACAAATAATTTAAAACCCCATTTATGGGGTTTATTAGGCAAATATTGTTTTAAAAAATGGCACACATTTGCTCATCGATGGATAAGCGCTGACTGATTGGAATGCTGGAGAACTTGGTATTGAGATGTTCAATTACAGGGCGTAGCTTGTGAAGTCGGTCATGCTGGGGATGGTCTATTGGTAGGTGTTTATTGTTATCGTTGAAGTGAAGTACTCTTCTTATTTTTTCAAATTTATTGACAGGCATCGCTTTTATAATTGCCTCGAACCCGTGCTTGTTAGCCCAGTAACCACGTACACTTGGGTAGTGGTAGACACTCATATAAATCAAGATTCCCAGATATTTTCGCAGTTCTCCTAATGTTATGACGTCAGGTCTATCAGGTTTCTTTTGTACAGCATAATTATTTGTTTCAGTAACAATTTGTGAAAGAAATTCTTCAGTAAAAAAGTAGGAAAAAAATTGGAAAGGCGTCTGAAGGTTCATCAAACTTTCAGGGTATTCTTCAGTTCCATTAAATTGTATGGCATTTTCGTTGAATGGCAGAGGTTGATTTTTCCATATCAACCTCTGAATGTCTAAAGAATGTACCGGTGCATCATTATTATTTGAAGGAACAGCATCCGCTATTACAATAGGAGGATCGGGTATAATTTCTTCATTATTATCATTAGACCTAGCCTCACCGTCGTCATCATCATTTTCTAAAACATCTAATAAATCTTGTTGGGTAGGATAAAAATCAAGTTCGTCACCGTCCGACTCGAAATCGTCTTCAGAAATGGCGCCATCTTCTAGCTGGCGCAACCAAAACTCAATGTCACCATCTCTCCTATTATTTTCTGCCATTTCTAAAACAAAATAACCAACCACATGCATACCTCACCAAAGCAAAATAAATAAAATAACAAAATGTATAGCTTCAAATAGCAGTAGTAATTTTGACCAATAGTGCATGCTGTCCCATTTTTGCATCAAAACAAAAAAGCTTCCTGTTCATATAACAATTATGGTAAATTGAAAAAAGCATAAGTTATTTTATAAATAATAGTCATTAAACCTTTAGAAAACAATTTTTTTTCTCTCCAAAATCAGCAAATAACTTCGTGATATAAGTCGCCAAAGTGCACTCAACTCAAACCTATTTGAGAAACGCGCGCCAAAAAGTGAAATGTCAATCAGCCACAGATAACAACACAAAATGTCACTAGTTGAGTTATTTTATGGTTAGAGAAGGAGCAAAAGAAATATTTCATACAGCCTAATGTATCAAACACAAATATTATGGACGGTTATTGATGGTTTAATTTGGTGATTCAATTTTGGGACACTATGCATTTAAGGGTTAAAGAAGTTCCCGGCCCGCCCATTCAACATCCCGTTGATGTTGAATGTGAATATTTTTATTTCCCGCTTCTGGGAACTTAAAGAAGTTCCCGGCCCGCCCATTCAACATACCGCTGATGATGAATGTGAATATTTTTATCATTCAACTACGCAACGGGACCCAGTTACTGGTCGCTATACCGTAGGTCTACCGTTTGATAAAGACGTGTTCACACTAGGTGACTCTTTAAATGTCGCTCGTAAGCGATTTTTATGCTCAGAAAGGAAGCTTGAAGCTTCACCGGGGCTGCGCGCCGCTTACGACGAGGTCGTAAATGATTACCTTTCTAAGGGTTATCTCTCGCCCGTCTCAGTTCTCCCGCATGAGACCGTAGACGTGTATCCTACTTACCGTTGGCAAACGTTTATTGCCAATCGCGTTATTAAAATCACTAATAATATTTCCGCAGATAACTTCTATCACGTAGCAGGGATTGACAACCCGGCTGACTGCCTGCCACGTGGTGTCTCTCCTGCTAAATTGTTAAACCACCCTCTGTGGTCTCAGGGGCCCCCCTGGCTAATTTTACATCCGTCACAGTGGCCTACCACTGAATGTACGGAGCCGCTCTCGCTGAACAAGGTACCTGAGCAAAGAAAGCTCATTCACGCTGTTTTAATTCCCGCGGACACCTCTTGTGTTCATTATACTCTTTGTCGCCTTCGTCATGGAGTAAAATACCTACTCCGTACGACTGTTTGCATTTATATATTCATTAAATTGTTATCACGTCGCGATTTCGTACATATAATCGCAGCTGATTTGAGTTTTGCAGAACACAAACTGCTGAAACTCATCCAGCATAAATATTTAAAAAAAAAAAACCGCCATATTTTAAGCGCATTTAAACGATTTTTGTTCCGCAGTGGCCCTGTCTAAGTAATGCACTCGGACAGAGGCAACAATTTTGTAGTCGCTAATTTTTAATTATATAACGACTTGGTCAGAGTTGGTGGCTCTCACAGTTTTGAGTGCTGATCCCGCAGAGCTTACCGCATTGACTCCGAGCCATTTTCTGCATACCGCACCTCTGCTTTCACTGCCCGCACCTGAAGTAGAATCAGATAATCTCAATCTGCTTCAGAGACGTTCTCTACTTGATAAGTTAGTTCAGTCCTTTTGGAGAAGGTGGAGAATGGAGTATTTACACGGTTTGCAAACTCGAGAGAAATGGAATACTCCGACTGTGCCAATCAAGGCTGGCATGGTCGTAATCATCATAACTGATAATGCGCCCCCTTTATCGTGGCCGTTAGCGATTGTGGAAAGGACGCTTCCTTCCGACGATGGGGTAACGCGTGTAGCTTCTGTAAGAACCGCTAAAGGTACATACGTACGTCCAGTCGTGCGTCTGTGCCCACTACCTACACAGTAGGATTATTAATTTGATAAACACAAGTAGTTTAAGTGTTAGCAGTTAGTTTAGTATTATCGCAGTTATTTATATAAAGATCGCAGTTATTTCTTTTATAAGTCGCAGTTTCAATATTATATTTTCGCAGTTTTCGCTGTATTTATGATTGGGTTTTTGAAGGTGACCCTTCAAAAGGGGGGAGGATGTTGACGCCATCTATTGGCGTTTATAAATGGAACTGTTGCGCTGTATATCTCGAGCTGAATCCTTGTCCCCGTAACCCTCTATCACGTCATGCACCCGCTGCCCGTGAGATGGCGCTGATCGAAAACAGCGCCTTGATCATACGAGAGAAGAGAGATTAGTGTGTCCCATGGAACCTCCGCGCGTGCGCATCCCGTACCGCGTTCTAACCGCTGTTTAAAAACCCGCATTCGCATAGTTCTGCTGTGTGAATTTATCGCTGAACGATATAATCATTCGATTATAAGTTGTAACCATCCGCTCAAATTGGAGAAGTGTTTTTGTGGCTTCAAGAAAAGAAACCGAAGCTGTTAGCGGGGAACTTTATAACCACGTGTGTTGTGCTTGTGCCGAACCGCGAGGGTGAAGAAAGTCGAAGACGGAGTGGACTGATCGAACTCCTACGAGACGACGGAACAGCCCGTCACGAGAGGTAAGGTGCATGATATTTCCATAACCCATTCCTAGGTTAAGAGTTTACAGCGCGACAGTGACGCCATTTTTTCTTTTCCATAAAAATAACAGTCCATATCGAAGGAAGGTATATTAAACCCCGCGAAGCCACTTTGGCCCCTCCAGCCTTTTTTGGGCTCATTTACCAAAAACAACGGTAAATGAGCCCAAAAAAGGGACCATTCCATTTTACTTCTCTAGTAGCAACAGTAAGGAATTTAGAGTAAAAAATCTTACTAATATTCCTTCTGATAAACCTAAAAAAGGAACCATACTTTATTATTTCCGTCAGTTATTAAGGACGACACCTTTTTTCGTGCCTAAAATCTCGTTTCCCTGCTTCACACAATTTTAGGATACTTCACCAAAATATTGCAAGCGTTCTGCCAAAGCAGGAACTTATAGAATTAACACTTCAGGAGATGAGAGATTTAAATAATGACCCACATGTAATTTGCCTCTCCGAAACATTTATTAAAAAAGGAGAGGAACACTATCTCAAGTTACATAATCACGTAATGGCATCAAATTTCTGTAGGGATAAACATCGAGGAGGCACTAGCATACTGATCAAAAAAGGTATAGCTTTTAAGGAATTACCATTACAAGCTTTTGCATCGGTAAATACTTTTGAGGCATGCGGAATAGAGTTAGCTAAGGAGAAATTGCTGATCATTTGTTTGTACAGAACCCCTCAGTCTCACCCTAACCAATTTTTGACTAAATTGAATAATGTCTTGCAATACTTACTCACAAAATACAAATCAAAAACGCGGGCAGTATTAGCAGGAGACTTGAATATAAATACCTTGAAAAAAGGCAAACTCACGCAAGAATTTGTAGATCTTGCAAACACCCACTATAAGATATAGAATCCGTGTAGGTAGGTCGCTGGTGTGTTAGGAAGCCGGGGGTGAAAAGGAAACCACGATTTACTAAATATATGGCGGGCGAGCGTCTATCGCGTTTGTGCGTGTGCGCGGGTTGACACATATCGTCCGACTGCGGGGGAAGGGTCGCGCGTCACCGACCGAATGAATGAATACGAATGAGACGCTCGCGCGGTACGTTTCAATTTATTTACATAACACATAAATACATGATGAAGGCATGGCATGGGCGACATACAGGGTAAGTACTTGGTATTACGACACATTTAGGTTATTTAGCTTTAGGTTCTAAGAGTAGTTATAATTCTATTAGCCTAATTAAGTAGGTAGACATTTCAGGTAAGTATCAATGCTAACTAGTTAGCACTATCACTAACCCTAGGTGTAAGTAGAGCGACGCGAGTTACAGGCCTGCGCAACAAGCCGGTGCGAGTGCGCACGTCTACTATGCGGACGCGGCCATCTCTACCTGCATGGGTCTCACTCACCACTCCGTGTCGCCAGCAGCTGCGCTCCAAGTTGGGCTCAACGAGCACCACGTAATCGCCAACCTGTAAACCCTCAGACTCTGACGTCCATTTCTGACGAGGTATCAAAATAGGTAAATATTCTTTTACCCAACGTGACCAAAACATGTCGGCCAGTCGCTGTGCTACCCGCCAACGCTTCCTAAGTAATAAGTCAGAATTATCATATTTACCAAACTGTGGGCTAGCAGATGACGAACCGATCAAAAAATGATTGGGCGTGAGCGCCTCTGGGTAGGACGGGTCGTCAGACACGTGCGTTATGGGGCGACTGTTAACCAGTGCTTCAACTTCAGCCATCAATGTCAACAACGTGTCAGGATGTGGAGCACGCTCTTTCAATATTACCTTTAGGGAGGACTTGACGGTGCGGATCATGCGCTCCCAAGCACCACCCATCTCAGGTGCTCCAGGGGGAATAAATTTCCAGTCTACTCCACGTATGGCTCCAGCTTCGCGCACTGCCTCCTGGTCTAGGTCAGCCATGCTACGTTTCAGCTCCGTGTCGGCGCCACGCAGGTTAGTGCCATTGTCCGATATTATTACCTGGGGCATACCACGACGAGCGGCCATTCGCCTAAGTGCCATAATGGTGGAGTCTGTGGTCCTCTGTAACCTCAATGTGTATCGCGCGTATGGTCAAACATGTGAAGAGCATACAATACCTCTTAAGTCTGCTGCGACCGATAGTTACCTCCAGCGGTCCAAAAAAGTCGACGCCTGTGTACGTAAAGGGGCGCCTATTGTGCTGCAGCCGGTCCGGCGGCAGGTCCGCCATGCGCTGCGGCTGCGGTGCGGCGCGCCTGTGGCGGCAGAACAAGCAACGGGCCGCGACGCTGCGGACGGTCGGCCGCAGTCGCAACACCCAATAGCGCTGCCGTAAATTATTCACGACCAGCTCGTTCGCGCCATGTAGTGCTTGCCGGTGTGCGTATTCCACCAACAAACGGGTAATCCTGTGGTGTCCATCTAAAATAGCTGGTCGCCGTACGTCATCAGGGACTCCTGCAACGGAGTCGATACGACCATGAACACGTAAAATACCTGCGTCATCTAGGTACGGTGTAAGTTGACGCAAGCGGCTGCTAGGTGGCAGCTGTTTGTTCTGCTTCAAACACGCAATTTCTTTATGAAAACTGTCTAATTGTGATTTTCGAATCAGTAGGTCCTCTGCCTCCTTCATTAGAAAAATGTCAAGGTCACAGGTCTTTCGCTGACATTTTCTAATGAATAAGAATATTCTTGCGGTGGCACGGACAAGGGTTAACCAATTGGATATGTTGCCTTCATCAGGCAAAACCGGTGACGAACAGCTGTCCGCAACAACTACATTTACCGCACGTACTTCACACTCGGCGTCCTCCTGTAATTTGGTAAACTTACGGTCCTTAGGCCATTTGTCTTCTGGCAGCCTCAAAAACGGAGGTCCCTGGAACCACGTGCTGGAGTACTCCAACGGGGGGCGTCATCGCGCGTAGCGATATCCGCCGCGTTGTGCGCCGTCGGGACGTGTCGCCATTCACATGATTTCGTCAATTCATCGATCTCACCGAGTCGGTGAGCCACATAAGGCTTATAATCACGTGGGTCGCTACGGATCCACTGAAGGACCGTGCTGGAGTCCGTCCAATAATACCTTTTCCCAGGCTGAACATCTTTGTGCTCGCGCTGTGTCGTGGCGGCGAGCCGCGCTCCCAGGAGCGCGCCCTGCAGTTCCAACCTCGGAATGGACACGGGTCGTAACGGACTTACCCTACATTTACTACTTACAAAACACACTAGTACACGGCCATCTGCACGTGTAAAACGAAAATATACTACCGCTGCATACGCTTTTGACGAAGCGTCGCAAAAAACATGCATTTGTACGTCAACAATGTCATTTTGGTTCGAATCCGAAATGTTCGATGTCCACTGCTCGCTAGTGTAACAATCAATCCACTCGTGCGCGCCGCCATAGTGCCGTGGAATACGAAGCGAACCCAGCTGACGTAGGTCGGCGAGCCAACTTACCCAAAGTGTATGTTCCTCGGAATGGATGCGGCAATTCCAATCGACTCCGCTGCGATGAACGTCTTGGAAAATAATTTTGCCTTTTATTGTAAACGGAGAAAGGAAACCGTGAATATCATACACTGACATTAAAATACTTAACATTTGTGCCTTAGTAGGTGATTCGGAACCATCTAAAATAGTAGGAGGTATTCTATCCAATGCAATTTTAAAACCAAAACAGTCATCGCTCGGATACCACATCAAACCGAGCGTGCGCTCATGCGTATTCGTAGCTCCTTTTGCGAGCTCTATGGCGGCCGGCGCAAGCGCGGCGGGCGGGATCGCGTCGAGCACGGCATGGCTGTTACTTGACCAGCGCGTAATTTCAAATCCGCCTGATTTGTGTATGTCGGTTACTTCGCGGACTAATCGGATAGCCTGACTTTCATCCTCACACGAGTGAAGACAATCGTCCATATAATGGTCTTTTATGATAACATCGACGGCCTCGGGATACATATCCTGGTATATAAGAGCATTTTTATTTTTAATGTATTGTGCGACAAAAGGAGAGCAAGTGGCGCCAAAAAGTAAACTTTCCATTACACATTTCTTCAAGGGCATATCCGGGCTTTCTTGCCAAAGAAAGCGAAAGACATGTTTATCTTCATGGCGAATTTTAATTTGAACAAAGAAATCTTTAATGTCGGCGATTAATGCAATTTTATGCTCACGAAAACGTAACATAATTCCTAGCAAAGAATTATACAAATCGGGGCCGGTAAGTAAAAAATCATTTAGGCATACACCTTTAACTTTTCCCGCACAATCAAACACTAACCTTAATTTTCCGGGTTTGTTCGGGTTCTGGACTCCAAAGTGCGACAGGTACCATGTGTGACTCGGCGAAAGTTCATTGTCCTCTAGTTCTCGCGCGTAGCCGCTGTCGAAAAGTCGTTTCATTTCCTGACGATATATTTTAGCATACGTACCATCAGTTTGAAATTTCTTTAATAAACCCTTTAATCTAGAATGTGCATAATCAAAGGTGTCTGGGAGAGGAAGCTGGTCTTTAGTAAATGGTAAACCAACCTCCCATTGACCTCCGATGTTTCGCGATGTTTCATCCAAAATCTGTACCGCTCTCAAATGTGCCGTATTCTCACGGCGTAAGGTCGAAATTCCAATGGAGTCAAGTTCGAATGACATTTTTACCAATTCATTTAATTTACTTACGTCATAGCTAGCTTCCGGGTCCGTCGAGTGAGCGAGATGGAAAGCGTGCGCGTTCACGGGGATGTGAGCGAGGCCATAGCAGCCATGAATGCACCATCCTAACCTGCATCTCGTTGCATATGGTTCCTGCTTGTTACCGTGCAGAATTTGTAGAGGAGCTAAAAGAAAGTAATTATCTTGCCCTATCAGTAAACGAGGCACCACACATTCGCTACAGACGTAATCTTTGATACCTAACAAATGATTACACTGCAATTGTTTGACGCAAGACAAGTTTTGTTTAGGTAAATTCAAATTATCGACTTGACGTAAGGTTACATTGTATTTTTCAGCATTTTGCATACAACCAGAAATGTTAACATAAACTTTAGGTACTTCGGACTGAAATATTTCGATGCCGAATGCATCTATGAATTTAATCGGACTACATTGTGACGTCTCTAATCCTAGCTCGTTAACTAGAGTCTTATCAATCATAGAAATAGAAGCGCCATCGTCCAGTAACGCATACGTACTAACGGTGCCCTGGGGGCCACTTAGGTTCACCTTTATCACTTTTAGTAACACTTCACTAAACGCGGGAGCCGGGGCCGACGCAGTGGAGCCCGAGCCGGCGCGCGCGGGGGGGCGCGGTGCCGCGGCGGCGACGTGCGCCACGGTCTCATCGCGCGATGGTGACGTAGGCGTAGGTATCGCACTCCTTGGGTTGCTGTTGTAGTGCAGAAGCGGGTGGTGTGCCATTCCACAGCTATCGATGTCACATACGGGCGCCGGGCACGTGTCACGGCCGTGTCGTGATAACAGGCAGCCATAGCATAGATTTTCTGATCTTGCAAATCTCCATCTGTCCCTTTTCAGTTTGCGTTTGAAGATACGGCACTCAGTAAGAATGTGAGGTTTCTTACAAAGCGGGCACAAAGTATTACTATTATTACTGCTATTGTCGGGCGTGGCCGCTGTTGCGAAAACTGGTCGGCTCGTGAAATGGCGCTGTTTTTCGTCGTATTTACGGCTGGGGGGCACGGGATCGGGTTTCCTGTAATCCCGTGTCTGTGGTACACCAACAACAGACAACATCTTTGCTTCTCTTTTCAGGAACAATCCAAGTAGTTCAAGTTTAGGTATGTTACTAGGTACGATTTTATCGTAAGCGTAGTCCGTCCATCGGCTGAATAGCACGCTAGGTAATTTCGATACTATGGTAGCGGCAATCTCGGGGCTTCGTAGGTAGTCTCGTTGGTTTAGTGAGTCCAACGTAGCTATGCAGTTATTAACCTTAGTTGCAAAGTTAATCAAGTCGTGATGATAATTGGTAGGTAAATTAGGTAATTTCCTTATCTGTGACAAGAGATGTTGGATAATAATATCAGCTTGCCCAAACCTCAATTCTAAGGCTTCCATCACGACGGCTGGTGACGTGTTGCCGATGAGTAGGTCGGTGACCGCCTCCCTGGCTTCACCTTTTAATGCTCGGCGCAGTCGCCACAAGTTTTCAGATTCGGTGTAGTTGCAAATATGGGACGACTCATCGAATGCACTTTTAAAGTGCAACCATTCTATGCAATCGCCGGAAAAAGTAGGTAGCTCACGTGGCGTGGACAGGCGTGTCAGTAACCTGTCCTCTCTTCTGGCAGACGAGGCGTCCATGGAGTCCCTGAGTGCGTAGGCTAGCTGGAAAATACTATCAGCGGGAACAGCGGGGGCGAGTGCGCGGCCATGTTTTTCATTCGGTGCCGGCGCGGCCTCCGTCGGCGCTGCCATCTTTGCTGCCGCGGCGGGTGTCGCCGGCGGCTCTAACTTATGGTCCAGCCATTCATCAATGGTCACAAGCTCAGAGGTTCTCGAGTGAGTTCGAGACACGCGTTCGTCTTCAAGGTCAATCAGAGCTAAGTCGCATTTTAGCTTTTTATCGATGAGCTCCTTATCAATTGCTGCCTTGGCTTCAGCCGCGGCCAGCTCCAATTGCTGGCGTTTCAGGCGATGTGATGTTGAGGCAGACGATGCCAGAGTCACTGCACTTTTTACACTTTTCACGGGCTCGGTAGCCATTTTGTTTTTTGCACTCGCGTTTGCGATTTCGCGTCCCCGGCCTTGATTATAATCTCGATCCGGCTCGATTGGACCAGATTATAAGATATAGAATCCGTGTAGGTAGGTCGCTGGTGTGTTAGGAAGCCGGGGGTGAAAAGGAAACCACGATTTACTAAATATATGGCGGGCGAGCGTCTATCGCGTTTGTGCGTGTGCGCGGGTTGACACATATCGTCCGACTGCGGGGAAAGGGTCGCGCGTCACCGACCGAATGAATGAATACGAATGAGACGCTCGCGCGGTACGTTTCAATTTATTTACATAACACATAAATACATGATGAAGGCATGGCATGGGCGACATACAGGGTAAGTACTTGGTATTACGACACATTTAGGTTATTGAGCTTTAGGTTCTAAGATTAGTTATAATTCTATTAGCCTAATTAAGTAGGTAGACATTTCAGGTAAGTATCAATGTGTGATGCGTCGCCTACACCCACAACTTAAAAATTCATATTGACGTTGCCACTCGCAAATTATCCTGCATTGACCATATTCTAAGTAATATTCCTGACGCAATCGCAAACGTCCTACCACTTCATCTCTCTGACCACGACACAGCGCAAATGCTAAGCTTTCCCTTGCAATTCAAGACAAAAGCCGAAATATTTTACATTTATAAAAGAAATTACAGTCTAAATAATACGTATAAGTTTAGAGAATGTTTAGAAAATCTATCTTGGACAGATGTTTATATGGAAAGCGACGCAAATACGGCATTCAATTGTTTTCATGAACAAATATGCCTGTTTCACAATCTCTGTTTTCCAAAGGTAAGAGTTAGGATAAATCCAAATAATAATAATAAACAAACATGGATGACTAAAGGTCTTAAACTGTGTTCTAAAACTAAACGCTCCTTACGATACCGCTATTATAAGGATAAAAATATAACTAATAAGACTAAATATACCATATATTCTAATTTATTTCAGAAATGTATACATAATGCCAAACGGAACGCCAATATCAAATTTATTAATAACAATAAAAACAAGTGCAAAGCCACGTGGTCAGTTATAAAAAACGAAATATACAATGTAAACCCTACAAACAATATTGAATACATACAAATTGACATCACTGTACTCACAAAACCAGCAGAAATAGCCTCTGCCTTTAACAACTATTTCATAGACGGTTTTCCTACACAAAATCGTATAAATGGTCATCGCAAATATAATATGATTGCTAACTCAATGTTCCTCGCTCCCATATAAGAAAATAATGTCAGACAGCAAATCATTTCATTGAACAACACTAATTCTGAAGGTTATGATGAATTAAACACCAAAATCATCAAACATGTGTCAATGAATTAAGTAAAGTGTTGACATACTTGATTAACCTGTCTTTTTCACAAGGGATATTCCCAAACGCTTTAAAATTGTCTATTGTTAAGCCATTGTTTAAAAAGGGGGAAAAATATGATATGAACAATTATCGCCCCATTACATTGATACTCATTTTGTCTAAAATATACGAGAAGTGTATGCACCACAGGTTAATAAACTACTGTGATAAATTTGGTATTGTGGTTAAGGAGCAATTCGGTTTTCAAAAACGAAAATCCACTACTTTAGCCATCTTTTCATTATTGAAAACAATACTCGCCAGTATAAACAGTAACCAATTAGTAACAGGACTATTTTTCGACTTATCGAAGGCATTCGATCGGGTTTCATATGTTAGCCTATTACAAAAACTAGAGGCACTCGGAATTAGAGGACTGTCACATCAGTGGATATCGTCATATCTAACTGATAGACAACAATGTGTCGCGAACTCACCGGAAGTGGAGACATGTTACAGTATACATCTGAATATAAGTATATAAAAAGTGGTGTACCCCAAGGTAGCATCTTGGGTCCCATCTTATTTCTACTGTACATAAACGATATCGTTGATGTGACTAATCATAGATGCTTTCTTTATGCTGATGACATTTCCATAATTGTAACTTCTGACAAAAAATATAAATCGACTACTGATCATGAAATTGACATAAATACTACAATTGATAATCTAATTAATTGGTTAAATAACAATAATTTATCTATAAATCTGACAAAATCTGTATATATACAATTTAATAAATATTATAATAATAAATTCAATTTCAAGTTGAACATACCAAAACTTACCCAGGTGACACACACTAAGTTTTTAGGTGTATTAATAGACGAAGACCTGGACTGGAAGGCGCAGGTAGAGCATGTTTGCAGTAAAGTAAATAAATTCGTGTATCCCCTTAGACAAATTAAAAGGATAACAAATATAAAAACGGCTGTAAAGTCGTATCGAGCTTATGTTGAGTCGTCTTTGCGGTATGGAATAATAAAATGGGGAAATAGTACTGACTTCAATAGAGCATTTATTGCGCAAAAGAAATTTATATGAGCCATATACGGGATTTCATCCGAGGAATCCTGTAATCCAATATTTAAAAAGCTTGGTTTGCTACCATTGCCCTCAATATATGTGTATGAAGTATGTATGTTTGTACAGAAATATAAAGAACTGTTCAAAACAGCGGAAGAAGTATGTTCACGAAGTCTGCGTGACCTACATAGACTATTTCTAGATGATCTGCCTAGAAGTGCTAAATACAATAAAAACTGTGTGGCTATGTGTGTACGTATATTTAACAAATTACCAATTGCACTAAAGGAACTAAATGGCAGACTATTTAAAATTAAATTGTATAACTGGCTAAATGAAAATGTTTTTTATACTGTTAATGAATTTTTGGACCATAAACTTTAATATTTCATCATAATTTTGCATGCTTAATTTTAAGCAAAACATGAGCGCATTTCATATTTTAACAGCTTTGTATACCATGTTTTTCGCAAATAAATATTATTATTATTATTATCCCTATTCACCGCATTTTACGGTACGTGGCATATAAAAACTTAATTTTCAAAAAAATGTTGGGAAAAATTGGCTAGACTTAGATTTTATTTTTCAACTCATAAATGTTCAATATTATAAATTCTTCCAATTTTCATTCATTTTAGACCGATTGGATTTTAGAGAAAAGTTTCTATGGAAAGCTAGACCGTCTCCTTTGAATTCTGTATACCATACGACATGGAGCTACGCCTAACAAGTCGGATATGTGCCTTGTTAAAGGCAATTGATTTTTGAATAAAAAATATGTTTTATCAAATAAAGGTTTAATTTAATAACGCGTGTTGCCTCCATGGGCATCTACCACAGCTCTCATACGACTAGGCATAGAGTTTATCAACCGCTCTATGAAATTTTGAGGGATCATCTCCCATTCCATTCCATTTCTTTTTCCATTTCCATTTCTATGGGAGTTTTCAACTCCTGCATCGTCTGGGCAACTGGTTGACGAGCCCTAACACGTCTCTTTTAGCTCGTCCCATATGTGCTCAATGGGTTCATGTCTGAGCTTCTGGCTGGTCAGTCCATAACTGTGATGTTAACATCCCAAAGATATTCCCTGATGATGCCGGCCATATGGGCTCTTGCATTATTGTCCTCGTATGGTATCACGTGAGGTTCTAAGCTCTCAAGAATGTACCTTTCAGCATTTAATTTTGGCAGCCGTGGTCCTGTAACAACTTCAAGTTGAGTTTTGTCGCTCGCGGATATACCACCCCTGACAGTCCATGAGCCACCGCCATAATCAACCCTCTGTTCAAAGCAGCATTGTGCGAAACGCTCTCTCTTACGTCGGCAGACCTTCTTCCTTCCATCATTGCCATGTAACACAATTTTAGACTCATCAGAAAAGAGTACACGGCTCCAATCTTGCTGTGTTCAATTTAAATGAGTGCGTGCGAAATGAAGGCGCGCTGTTCGGTATGCTCACCTTAGTTTGGGCCCATTAGCTGGCTTGTGTGGTACCATGTCGCGTTCTTTTAACCTCCTCCGAACAGTCCGAGCGCTCACTGATACTCCATGGAAGTCGCGAAGTTTGTTCTGTATCTCAATGGAGGTAAGGTGACGATTTCTCAAGCTAGTCGTCACGATGAATCGATTCTGCCTTTCAGTTGTGACCCGAGACCGTGGCCTTCCTTAGCGACGGACAAAGCCACCAGTCTCTTCCTGAGGTTGCGCCTGCCCCTCTACAAGTAGAGCGAGCTCCCTGCGCCTCCGTCTCCTCCCCCGTTCCGCTTGCGCTGGTTGCGGTTCTGGTCGCTGTGGTGCTTGATGTTGTGCTGGTCTGGGGGTTCGGGCAAGATGCCCTCCGGCATACGGAAATCCTCCTCCTCACGATCTTCCGATACTACAATGTCAGAGATGACGCTAGCGATGGACACGGATGGAGCGATCTTAGTCTCGTAATCCCTGTGTGTCCTGTCTGTGATCATGCCAAAATGGCCGTCATCACCTGGTTCTTCCGCTGTCAAGTAGTGGTGTACACCTTCGGTATCCGTAAAGTTACCCATACCCGCTAGGTAGGCTGCTGCTCCAGCCCCTAACACGACGTCATACCCGTCGACAAAGCTAATGAGCCTGTCCTGAGCGTGGGATGCCACTCCTCTCCGCTTAGCCATTAAGGCGATGCGGTACCACCATAGAATATGATGATAGTATGCGAATACACTTTGTGGTATCTCTTTGACGACGTATTTATCGCAATCGCCTATCGCGTGATACTCCTTCTCTACTAATGCGACGTACCCCGAGGCGTCGGCGTTAAAAGTCCTGTAGGCCTAGACAAAGTAACATTCTATCGGCGTCAACGACTGTAGAAAACGAAAAAAATGAATGAGACTGGAGAAAAACCACGTGACCATCGATAACGAATAGAAATGTGCTAGACAACATGCTTATTTTGACAATCGTTGACGTTAGGGAGCGTTTCGTTTCGAACGCTTCCTTTCTATCGGGTGGACCTTGTAGATATCGATAGAAATTAGAAAATGGCGGTTTGCCGGTCAGCTGTTTGATGTGTGTTGGTGTGTTAAGTTCAGAGTGATTTTGTTAGATTTGGATTATTTTATTTGTGATTAGATTTTGTTTACTGTGAAATATGCATACATTGCGGTTATTATGGGCTTGCACATAACGAAGAAGTATGGCTCCGGCGACAAGATAGATTATTACGGCGAGGCTTTGAAAGAATTGAGGATATTACGGACACTGATTTCCAAAACCGATATCGGTTTGATAAACGTTCTTTTCGTAAGCTCTGTCGTGATCTTCGTCGCTGGACCAACTTGAAGGGGTCTCGAGAACTGCCCTTCGAGACAAAAGTAAGTGACACTTATATTTTTACATATTATTTAAAATGACAAAGTACTTAGCGTTGCTTTGGGAATTTATGATACATGTTTAAAATGATATCTTTTTCAGGTGCTTTGTGCATTAAGTTTCTATGCAACGGGATCGTACCAGAGACTTGTGGGAACCTCCCATCTACTTACCCAAAGGACTGTGAGTCGATGTGTCAGGGAAGTCTCTGATGCATTGAATAGCAATGCTATCATGAGCCAATGGATTGTGTTCCCTCAAACTAGAGATGAGAGATCCCGAATTAAGTTGAAGTAAGTATAAAACTAATGCTATTAAAAACGGTTTGGTTTATTTGGTTTATTTATGAGGCGTTTGCTGCCGTGCGGCATGATCGCGATGATTCGCAGGGCGTCACTCATCGGTTACGTTCGTTTCCGTACGCTGTCAAGGCCATATATAAGTTTTTTCCTAGAAAGCACGTTTTTAATCATAAAACCAGTAATGATACGGCAATCACAGAAGTCTTCCATCCAAATCATACTACAAACGTAATAAATGATGCCATCTATACGTGGCTCGGCACCTTGTGTAATCAACGCGAGTTCGAAAGCCAAGTGCAAGGAGGTAAGAAACTCTAATTTGTCATGATAACTTGATATACCATCCCATACGGAAAAATCTAAGGAAGAGACACCTCTGACGATTTCTCGGACGGATACATAATCATGCATCAACCAAATCCCTAGGGTATGTAAGTGGGAGAAATCGGTAATTAAATCCCCACATAGGAAAATCATTTGATTCAGAGTGGGCCGAAAAGCGTTTATGTTAAAGACCAAACCCATAACATTTGCCATGGCAATTTTAAAGACTTCCAAACGTAGCATTCTATCTATTCTGAAATCTCGGATGCATGTTTTCCAGAGAATTGGTTCAATATGACTTTGCTGTAGAATCCAAGTAGTGGCTTCAGAGCTATCAATTGCACGGCTCCTGTCATGTAGCATCAGAATTTCTTGTTTCTCACGCGTGGTGTGCGAGGAATGAATACCTAATTTGCGACTCTCATCTCTAGTAACAACTATACGTAACAAATTCTGTATTCGAGCTCTTTTCATGAATTCGTAGAGCTCTATGCCTCTTTTGGTGCTTCGAATACATGTACGAAGCTGATGAATTACATATCTTAGGTCATGACAAGCGTTGTTATCAAAGAGAGAAGCAGCCTCGATACCCATTACCCATTCCTCCAAGCTGTGCCATATGGTGGTGCTTCTGCGTTCAATGCAGGGGTCAGTCCTATTAAATCTGGGGAGATTCTCGTATATGCTGGATCCATTCTTCACTAATTCGCAATTCTTAGACCAATTACAGTGACTTACATTATTGGCGGATGCGTTTTTGAAATTCGCTATTATCTTCGCATATATCTGGAAGATACTGGCATAACCACGAAAGTAGCATAATACCGTCCTAAGAACATGGCCTGATGGCGAAACAAGTTTATCTCCATAAGAGAACGCATGAGGAAATTTAGGGAACAAATGACCATGATTATTGCAAACTTCATGCCTTATTCGGTTATATCGCTCTATCTGAGAGCACTCTAGTATTCTTTTTTCTTCCATTTTTATATGGTAGGTCTCAGAGGTAAGGTACTCATTAGTATAAATGTCCCATCTACCCCTTGGCATCACAAAGTATAGACCATCGAGTTTCGCAGGAATCAATATTCTAGAATCGAAGACGAAATAATCATCTCTCTCAATGATTCTCTCTTCGGGGAAGCGGCATTCATTGGCGCGTAGAAGTGGTTTAGTAAAGAAACTGCATATCGTCGTACGTTTTCCGGAGGTGATAGCATCCAGGTAGGTAGTAACAGATGATGGCGAATTCCAATTAATACAAAAAAGTGCTATATCTAATGAGGACGCATATAAGGGTGCATCAATAAGGAAATCACCATGCGATAAACGCATACCTAAGGAATTGGTAATCAAGTCATAATTCTCAAGAGCTGAAGACACTCGTCTCACGTTTTCCAATAAGGGCAGAATCAAATCGGATGAGATATGCGTAAGATGAGTACTGGGTCTGAATAAGCCTACCGCGCGTAACTCGAAAATATTGCGTTCAGCACAATATGGTTGCATGTAAAGTCGCGTATTAGTGGGTAGTAGATATTCTGAGAGACTGCGCGTATTGATTTTCAATTGGAATCTGCGTAATTTATTTGTAAATTCTTCAGTACTGAAAAGCTGATTGAGAAGTTGAATCTCATCACGTATAAGATCCATTCTTTCCTCGAACGAATCGCTGCTAACATCACCACGAACGTCCCATACAAAATCGAAATGAGAATATCGTTCCGTCAGAGTACATAGTTGTTCTGGAGAATTGATAGCGATTTGGTAATGATCGATTGCAAAATCGTGACGTACGTTCACATCTAATGGTCGTGGATCGATAGATATCACCGTGGCGCGGTAGTGAAGTGTCGTTAATGCACGAACCCATCCATCGCCTGGAGCACTTCCAATATATAATATGTCCACATGTGGAGAAGCGAATCCTAGCATGCATGAAAACAACTTCTTCTGACCCTCAGAGTCGATTTCTTCTATATTATCTCTAATTTCATTGAGGAAGGGCTCAGCCCTAAACTTCAGACATTCGCCTATGATTTCGCAGTTGAGGTCAATATATTGGTGCTGTATCGTAGCTCCATTTATCTCTGAGGCACGCCGAACAATGTTTGCGTTAGTGAGGGATTCATTCTCAGCCCCGCACCATCGATATTCAGTTTGGCTAGTTGCGAGGGCATCACGTATGTCATTGCATAACTTGATGCGCCATTGTGTGCTATATATGATATGGTGAGCGTAATCGGAAAATCCGTCCGTATTATGAAATGTAATGGTAGGGGAAATCCGATAGAGTAGCCCTGCGAACTCGAAAGACCCATAATCAAATTTCGTGGTATCAACACAAATCAAAATTACTTCCTGAACGCCAAGCATAAACCACAACCTCTCCCGTGTAGTGGGGTCATTATTGTTAGGAATGAATGTGGCCCGATTGGTCACTGACTTAGAGTAACTGTTATACTGATCTCGTGTAACAATAAGTCCGCAATGATTCCTCAGCTTCATGGCTCTCTACCTAATTCGATCTACGTCGTTTTTATAATAATATGGCAACACAGCAAATGTCAACATCATATTTTTTTATCAATTTAAGAAATAATATTTATATCAGTTTTTTATCTCTATTCTGTGAAGTATTTAACAAAAACCGGAACCCAAAGTTGAAACAGTTTAGAAAATTTATAAAGAGTATATACATTTATCTGCAATAATAAAAATACCGAATCATTGGAGGTGACATCTGTCATGTCACCTCGGACACAGCCATGCAAAACAGTGAACAAACAATTATGAAACAATAAATATGAAATGTTGACACGATCTGCCGCTCGACGTGCACGCCCACCATCTCCGGACTCGTCGCTCAGCTCCGCCTCGCCGCCGCCGGTCTCCAGCCCCACTGTGAACGCTGTGATGACACCGGCCGCGGTAGTTGCGTCGAGCTCGAGCGACGAGTATTTCTCTCCGCCAACGACGCCACCACCTGCTCGCCGACGGGGAGGACGCCGGCCGCCGGACCGCTTAGGACCTCGAGGCCCATCGGCTTCTGACAGGGTCCCAGCTCCCGGCGGAAGTGTGCAGCGCATGAGATGGACACAATCCATCAACGAAAATGTCATGCGCTCATACTATGGGGCTACAGAGGGAGGGAACAACCTGACCGCGTACCGTGTTCGAATGCTCTCTCTGTTTCAGGTGCTTGAGCCAGCTGTCAACGTGTCGGCGCAACGACTGTCGGATCAGGTGCGGGTCATCCAGCGTAACCACATGCTGGATGATGTTGTGCTTGATCGCCTACGCCTCGAGTCACGGAATAGTCATGTTACGCCTGCTTCGTCACTGGTCGCGGTACAACTTAACAGTGTTTCACCGCGACCCAACCACATTGATGAAGAGGATGATGATAGGGCTATATCCGTGAGTCCCCAGTGCAATGAAAAATTGAGGAGCGCTTTGGAGGATGCTTTCCGTGAGTACCGCTCTATTCCGCCTGAACTTAGACCACGTTTGCCTCGATTGCCCATGCATAAAAAAAACAAGGCGCTGGTGTGTGCTCTAGACTCTCAGCTGTCTAATTATTTAAAGGACAGCAAAGATCTGAATGATACGCATTCAATCTTGTACTGTGGAGCTGTTGCGATATGTCGTGTGGCTCATGTCAAATTCCCAGACAATGACAGAGCCACACGACCAAAATCAGCTGTACCAGCTTGGCAGTGCAGGATTGAACGTCGTATCGGAGAGACTAGAGCACTCATTGGCAAGCTTGTTAGCTTCAGGGAGGGCAATACACGCCCTAGAGTGATGCGCTTTGTGAGGCGGGCGTTCTCGGGGACTGATACTAGTACTCGAGACTATTTGTTCCGCGTCACAGAGCGCATCGACTTTTTTAAGCAGAAGATTTATGCATGGGCAAACCGTATTCGTCGGTACAGGCGAAGAGTTGAGCGGTATTCTCAGAATCGCAATTTCCAAAGCGATGAAAGGCGGGTCTATAGAGCTTGGGAGCGATCAGACCAAGGTGTCACTGACACGTGCCTACCGGATGATGATGCCACGTGTTCATTCTGGCGCAATATCTGGTCGGTGCCTGTCAGTCACACCGAAGGTAGTTGGACTCGGGTTGTTGAGCGAGCCTGTGATCCAGTACCAGAAATGGGGGCTATTACCATCTGCCCCCAAGATGTAGCTCGTGCAGTCCGTCCGTTGCCTAATTGGAAGTCTCCAGGGCCGGATGGGCTGCACAACTTTTGGATCAAATGGTTTTCCGGGTCGCACGCTCGCTTGGCATCTCAATTCCAGACTGCTTTAGAGTCTGGTTCGCTACCCCAGTTTCTAACAACTGGAGTAACCCACCTGCTCCATAAATCAGGTAGCACCGCGGAACCCAAAAATTATAGGCCGATCACGTGTTTACCGACGGTCTATAAAGTTCTTACATCCATTTTGAAATCTAAAATTAACACGCATATTGACAGCAACTCCATCATGTCTGCCTCTCAAAATGGATGTAGGAGCGGGTCCCGCGGTACTAAGGAGCTACTCCTCATTGATATGGCCATTAGCCAACAGGTTCGTCGTTCCCGAAAGGATCTGTCGACATGTTGGATAGATTATAAGAAGGCCTATGACTCAGTGCCACATACATGGCTCATGCGGGTGCTGGAGTTGTATAAAGTGGATGCAACTCTACGCACCTTCCTGATGACGTGTATGCGGACATGGAGGACAGTCCTTCGCTATCCAGGATGTCGAAATATTCAGAGGAATAGCGAACCGATAAGGATCGAGCGAGGTATATTTCAGGGCGATAGTTTGAGTCCACTTTGGTTTTGCTTAGCACTGAATCCTCTAAGCACACTATTAGAGGATTCAGGTCTAGGCTATCGGTTGAGGAGAGGTGGTCAGGTTATATCGCACCTCCTCTACATGGATGACCTGAAACTTTTTGCTCACACCGATTCACAACTGAAGGAGCTACTGAAAATTACTGAAACTTTCAGTAGCTCCATCAGGATGGAATTTGGTGTGGACAAATGTGCAGTCATGCATGTAAAGCGAGGAGAGATTATGGAATCCGTGGGAACCCAACTCACGAGTTCCATAAACCTTAGAGCCCTCTCCGCATCCGAAACCTATAAGTATTTGGGTATGTCGGAAGCGTTGGGTATCAATGTTACTGACATGAAGCAATCGTTGAAGGAACGCTTCTTTGGCCGCCTGAAAAAAGTACTTAATAGTCTTCTATCAGGCGGAAACAAGGTGCGCGCTTTCAACGGTTGGGTCATGCCGGTATTGATGTACTCTTTCGGCATACTCAAATGGACTCAAACCGAACTCGACGCCCTGGATAGGAGAGTCCGTACACTGCTGACTGCAAATCGATTGCATCACCCTCGGTCATCGGTTATGAGGCTGTATATCCCGCGAAAATGTGGAGGTCGAGGCTTTTTAAACGCTAAGACACTCCACAATCGTGAGATATGCAGTCTCAGAGAATATTTCCTAACAACCGACGTGGGAATGCATCGAGATGTGGTCGCAGTTGACAAGGGCCTCACTGCGCTCTCCTTGGCGAAAGAGAACTGGCGCAAACCAGTAGTGCTTGACACCAATGATCGCATGGAGGTATGGAAGAGCAAGGAGCTTCACGGACGCTTTTTCAAAGCCCTACATGGGCCTGATGTAGACTTACAAGCGTCCGTGGCCTGGCTACGATTCGGTGACCTTTTTGGGGAAACCGAAGGTTTTGTATGTGCAATTACGGACGAAGTTATGATGACGAACAATTACCGGAGATTTATTGTGAAAGACGGCACAGTTGACATCTGTCGGGCATGTCACCGACCGGGGGAATCAATAAGGCATATTATCTCCGGGTGTTCTCGTCTAGCTAACGGAGAGTACTTGCATAGACACAACCTTGTAGCCAGGATCATTCATCAGCAACTTGCTCTTAAATACAACCTTGTGGAATCGGAGGTGCCGTACTACAGGTATACGCCCGACCCAGTTCTCGAAAATGACCATATCACATTGTACTGGGATCGATCCATCATCACTGACAGGACTATTATTGCCAATAAGCCTGATATAGTGCTGGTGGATCGATCAGAGCGGCGTGCAATGATTGTTGACATAACCATCCCACATGATGAGAACCTCGTGAAAGCTGAGAAGGATAAACAAATCAAGTATCTTGACTTGGCTCACGAGGTTGTCGACATGTGGGAAGTGGATTCAGCAATCATTGTACCGATAGTCGTGACAGCCAATGGCTTAATAGCCAAGAGCCTCGACCAACACCTCAGGAGGCTCTCGTTAGGCAGCTGGATCAAGGGCTTGATTCAGAAAGCGGTACTGCTGGACACGGCTCGCATCGTCAGGAAGTTCCTCTCTCTGGAGCCCTGACCGCCGGTAGCTTGGACCCTGTTCCCGATACCGGTGGGCTACTATTTTTTATATTTTTAAATGTTTTTTTTTATTTATTTATATATAAATATTTAAAAATGTAAAAAAATATGTACATATAGAAAAATAAAGAGAATAATATTTTAAAATGTTTTTCTATGTTTTTTATATAAATATTTAAAAATGTAAAGCGATATGTAGACACGGAAAAATAAAGAGATAATAATTTTATTTATTAAATGACAACAAAGGTCCAATGGTTAGTAACTTATCTACTAAGGGTTAGTAATACTTAAAAACTAATCAAGACTGCCGCACAAGCAATGCTAACCAGTGCCTTAGCACTGGCGCATCGAACTTGTCAGCTATGGTTTGTAGGATGCTGTTAGCGCTGGTCCTATTTCTACCTAGCAACGAAGCCGCCTTCTTTCTCATGATGGCCTATAAGTCATCCACTCGCGCCAAAGCAAACATGCCCGACGCACTGCAGTACCTAGGAAACCCTAACAGCACCCGGTTATGATTTTAGTTGAGTGTTAAAAGTTTCACTATTAAATCAAAGAAATTCAGGCCTATAGTTTCCATTGTTTAATAGTTGTAGTGAACAAACTACAGAAAATTGGGTTCACAGCCGCTTCAAGTGCAACTCAACAAGCCCTAAATTCCAGGCGATGTACAAGGTCATTCATAAAAAAATATTCTATAGATACTCACTTTCTTCCACTTTTCTGTAGGCTTTTGAACACCTCCACCAACAGCATTTATCATTCCAATCAGTTCCTGCCAAAGTTGATCAGCCCTTAGTCTCCCTTGAGCACTCGCTTGTGGCCTAGCAAGATCACCATTCCTACAAACATTATATACATTTAGTTAAATCATTTAAAGAACGGTATAGTGAAAAAAAAACCCAAGTTGATTACATCATTGTTTACGTTACTTTGTAGGGACTCGTATTTCACAAGGTTCTTTGTGCAGATTAACTACTTAGTAGAACTAGAAATATTTTAACAAAACTTTATAAAACCATACCTCTCCATAAATTCCAATAATAATGTATATTGCTCAGCGCTCGCTCGTTGTCTTGGCTCCATTCTTTGAAAAAATGATATTAGAATTACTTTTACAAAGTAATAAGCAAACTTGAAACACACTTGATCACTCAAATCTAGCAAATAATGGATATCATTATAAATTATAAATAACTTTTAGTTCTGTAACATTTACAAACTTGCAAAGTACTTACATTATAATATCCGTTACAATTAAAAACCGCAAACACTTAAAATATAAACCATTTTAATTATCAAAATAAATTCCGCGCGCACTTTACCAATGTCAAAATACTACCGTTTTCTACCCCGAAGGGAGGAAAACGATTATTTCAGGTCTTGCCGAGGCTTGACCTTTCGGAGATTAGCTATCATCCCTACAGCACGCAAAATTCTCTTACCTTAGTAGTTTCATCTATGAATGAGTGGAGCCGCAGCGACGCGGGCGGCGGGCCGCGGGCGCGGGAGAGGGCGGCGACGGCGGGTACCTGTCGCGACGCGCTCTTCCCGCGTGTTTTCTAGTACCTTTTCCGAAAGAGTCGGCAAGCCATTGCTCAGGTCAAGCCTCGGCAAGACCTGAAATAATCGTTTTCCTCCCTTCGGGGTAGAAAACGGTAGTATTTCAGTTCTGTGCCTTCGGCTTGACCTTTCGGAGAAGTGTTTATAATCTGCCGGCTCCAAGTGACCAGCGTACTGTGACCTTAGTTCTTGCTTAATGATATTTTCAGTAAGAGCAAAATAATTGAAACATGATATACAGAGATTAATCATTTCTTTATTATCCTTTTACACTTGCTCACATTGTATATTAATCGATTGATAAATCTAAGGTTTATCATTAGACAAATCACTAATAAGTATAATTATAAGGAATGTACTTATACTGCTTCGAAAGAGCTACTTAACCTATTTTTAGTAAGCCTCGTAGGCTTTTCAACTGTTTTGCAGTAGTGCTTAAAGAAGTTTGTTGATCCTTTCCAATTCCCACGCTTTAAAATCTCATCTAAAGGAGTATCCCTTGCGTAGTCGTATGATGCAACCGCCGACCTTATTGAACCAGGCGTACAATTGACTCCTATATCATTGAAAGATGTCTTCAACCACCCTGCTATTGCTGCCCTGGAAGCAGCTTTCACCTTGCCTCTTGTAGTTATAGATTGAATAAGTCATCTTGAGATTTACGTCTGACAGACGTTACATCTATAAGACTCCTAACCCAGCTCACTAAATCAAAAGTCCCGTTATCTGATTTATGTAATAACCATCCTGATTGGCGACCCCTTGTGCCATCTGTTTTAGAGCCGAACATTGGCCAAAATATTACCGATTTCTCTGTAATAATGCAGTTCTCTGGAGAAATACTTAAAAGAGTTAGATCATGAACTCTTCTTCCTGACGCTAACAACAGTAACAAAGCCACATGACGCGATACTTGAAAGATACTCTCTCTATCAGGTGGATGAGTCTCTAACCAGGCTAAGAGATCTTGAATATTCCATATTTTGGACTTAGGACTCATGGAGGCCTGCTTCCGTAAATTAATTGCCTTCAGCATTGATGTAACTAGTGGATGTGCAGATAGGTTTTTAACTTGCTCGGGATCCGATAGAGTGACTATTACCGACTTATGTACTAAAATGGTTGCGTATGCTAATTTTTTAATTCTGAATAAAAAACTCCGATATGAAGCAAGTTCCTGTGGACGAGGCCGGTCAGGTTTTGCCCCTTGTTGTTTACACCACGAAGTCCACTGTTTCCATGATGAACTGTAGGTTTTCCACGTTGAGTCTCGGAGTAGAGTAATATCATCCGACTGAAGTCCTGTGGTTAGTTGACTCCACCCCGTACCTTCCAAACCTCTAAAGATAGACCTTTCATTCCCGGAGGAGGCCGATTGGTCGACAGATCTATCAAATGCTGGTCCAGGTTCCAAATTTGAAACGGTACTCCCACCGATCTCCTCTTCAGGTCTCCCCTCCAGAACACGTTTTTCCATCGTGGTACAACTATTAGAAAACTCCCCGATGCTTGATCCAAGTGCTGTAGAACCTTGGGGATAAGAGGTGGAGGTGGAAAAATCCAAGCCAACTGGAACTGCCACACCCTGCTGAAGGCGTTCACAAATAACGCTTGATGGTCCTTGGCATGTATTGATACATAATGAGGGACTACTTTGGACCGATTTGTCGCAAACAAATCTATAACAGGTGTGCCCATTCTCTGAAATATGACTGTCGTAATCTCGTTGCTGAGATGCCAGTCCGGAAAATCCTTTCCACGAGAGAGCGAGTCTGCTATCGTGTTGTACTGGCCTGGGATATAAAAAGGGAGCAGGTCTATTTTCAGACGGTGGGCTAGGAGAAGCAATTCTCTTGTCGATTCCAGCAGTATCAATGATCTTGTTCCACCTTGATTTTTTATATACGCCACAACCGTACGGTTGTCGGACTGAACCATAACCGACTGTCCCTTTAACACATCTGGAAATTTGACCAGTGCCATTAAAACTGCATACAGTTCTTTTCGGTTTATATGCCAATTTAGTTGATCCTTGGCCCATTGCTGTGAGACGTGGTGACTCCCTACCTGAACTCCTCAACCTATATTGGAGGCGTCCGTCGTGACAAATAGCTTTGGTTCGGGAATGAAAATTCTTCCCGGTCGAGAAAGGTTTTCCACCCACCAGAGTAGATCGTTCATTGCCGCACCTGGTAGCAAGCACATCCTCTTGGGATCTTACTCTGAGAGAGCACGAGACGCCCTCTGCAGGTTTCTTGTAAATAGACGCCCTAACGGAGTCACTAGAGATGCGAATCCCAGTCTGCCTATCAACGACGTGCCTTGATTCCAATTCCAAACACGGCCGTTTATTCTTTGTAGAAGTTCTCTCGCCAACTGATCGCGTTTTTGTTTCGGTAAGGCCTTTCTGTTTGTAACCGTATTCCATGTTATGCCTAAGAACTCTATCTCTGGTGTAGCTTTTACTATGGATTTCTCTAGATTTAGTACCCAACCGAGGCTTTGGAGAAGCGATATAGCCTGCTTCATCTGCGCTTCTAGTATTTGAGGGTCTTGATGAGCCAATAAGAAGTCGTCGAGATATACCAGTACACGAAAGCCTCGGCTTCTTAGCATGCTTGCTATCCATTTGCTTACTCGTGAAAAGGCCCACGGAGCGCTTGAGAGACCGAAGGGGAGCGAGGTCATTTGGTAAAGCTGGTTTTGGTAGGTAAAAGTGAGATAGCGCCGATGACTCTCTCTTATCGGGATGTGGAAATATGCTTGAGAGATGTCTATCTTTCCCATGAAGTCGTTCCTCTTCAAGAATTTGGGAACGTAGTTCTGATTTACCAGGCGGAACTTTTTTGGACTCAAGAAAGGGTTCAGTCGCCGAAGGTCGAATATTTGCCGCACCTTGCCATTCTGTTTGGGTATTAAGAACATCCTTGATAGAAATCCTGTCTTGGCCGTTGATCTTTCGACTACGCCTTGATTTAATAGTGTCGATATCTCTTTTAACATTAGTTTTGAGGGCTTTGTCGAAAAGTCTGACATCATCTTTGGAGTTAAAGGAACAGAAGGGGGTCTTTTTGCAAAGGGCAGTGCATAGTTTGTTATTATCTTTAAAACGGACGCTGGGGCTCCCAGTAACCGCCACTGCTGCTCGTAATTCTTGAGCTGCCCCCCTCTGAACCCCATGTCAATATTTACGACGTTGTTGCCGCTGTTCCTTCTTATCGCCTCTCTTCGCCCTACCAACAGATTGCCTCCGCTTTTGGTTAGCTGTTTGAGATGGTCAGGAATGCCATGTGGGGTTCTTGGCCTTTTGCATACGACCTGGGAGTGTTTGGCGGCTTCTTTGTGGCTGCTGAAAAGGCTGCTTCTTTTTCTCTGGAAATCTTCCAGAACGGGAAGGAAAAATGCGAGACGTACCACCATTGTCTCTTATGAAATGAGAGAGCTTATCCTCCTGAAACAAGTGTGTCTCTGATGGCGGTATCTGCTGCAACATAGACGAAAGAGCATCACTATTCGTTTTGAAAGATTTTCGTCTCAGATCGTTTCCGCTCGATGTGCGCAAACAAACTGCAGAAGATCGTCTGACGTTGCTTTAAACTCAGAACCCTCTGACAATAATGTCTTTAAATCTGCCGAGGCCGCTGGGAATTTCGCTGCAAGCATCTTAAGTTCATCGGCTAAAGCCTTTCTCTGGCGGAGGAGGCCATGGACAATCGTACCAAGAACTCCGTCTTGTTTGGTGAGGAGCCCTGAGGTTTGTATCCCCAGATCACTCAACTCAGCATTGATTTTTAAAGTGCTAAAAACAGGTGATGCCTGCAATCTTTTAGCTACCTCTTTATACCGTATGCGATTCCATGCATCTGACCCAAACCTTTGACAGGCGATGCCCTCTGCTTTGATATGTTCTGACGGAGCTGGAATCAAGGGTTCTGCCTCTTTTACCGCAGGGAGAAACTCCAATTCCGGCCAACTATGTTGAGCAGAATCTAACCCTAGATTAGAATCTAACGGTGGCGCATGCCAATCGCTGGGTGACTCAGATCTTGACGGAGCGGGGAGGTCATCTCCTTCATTAGATGATGCGCAATCCTCGGAGGAGCTCTCATGCCTCAGGTCACTTGCTGGAGTCAGCGACTCAATCTTCTCCATGAGGGTTGAGAACATATCATTCATCCGTTGTTCAAGACTATCTATTCGCGAGCGTTTTGACCTATTTGCCCATGCATCACTTGATTCTGGATCTGAGGATATTCGTCTTTTCCTCATATTTGTCGCCTCCTCATCCACTTCCAGTGATAAGGCTCGATCGGCTTCCTTCCTTGACATACGCCTAGATTTAACAGCCTCGTTAAATAATTCAGTTGCGGCGGCTGACCCCCTAATCTTATTACAGATCGCTGGTGGGCTGGTTATCAACGCTCTAGTGAACGCCCAATCGAGCATCTTCAGCTTGAGGTCACGAAACCCTTTCTCAGACAAACGAGTCGCCTCCGGAACGAACGCTCTAGCTAGTTGGTCGGTTGGTATGGCAAATCTCAATTTGTTCAATACCTGGGGGTCAACGGTCTCTCCGAACACGTCTTCTTTCGTGGACCGAGTCACCGTCCAAGCAGTCCAGCCACTGGGCAACAACTCTTGTGCTAAAAGCTTCAGCCGCTCTAGGATCTCATTGTCGTGGTTAGTTTCACCAGTCTCCTCCAACAGTTCACCCAACGAGACGAAAGTTGCCTCTTGGACCATCTGAAGCAAGCAACAATATTGCCATAAGACTCAGATATTACTTTTACTCTCATGCAGGTGCGTAAACCGTCCACACCCATTAAGACTTCGGCTAGGACTAGCCAACCAAACAGAAGTGACACCCGAGCTGTATGGCTGCGGGTCACGAGCCGTACGGCTGCGGCTCACGAGTCGTGCGGCTGCGGCTCACGAGTCGTGCGGCTGCGGCTCACGAGTGCGTGCGGCTGCGGCTCGAACATGAGCCCGGTGCGGCTGCGGCTCACGAGCCGTGCGGCTGCGGGTCACGAACCGAACGGCTGCGGCTCATGAGCCGAACGGCTGCGGCTCACGAGCCGTGCGGCTGCGGGTCACGAGCCGTGCGGCTGCGGGTCACGAACCGAACGGCTGCGGCTCATGAGCCGAACGGCTGCGGCTCACGAGCCGTGCGGCTGCGGGTCACGACCCGAACGGCTGCGTGCCCTTGCCTTTAAGTCATATGACTACCGATGGCGAGCTGAATGACTGCGGCCAAAACGGGAAGGCAGTGTGAGTTATAATGTGTCTGCCACTAGTGAGCTGCTTGGCTGCGACTAGTAAAGGCTGACGTAAAATACTTAGCCAAAAAATATAAATAACAAGCGGTTTCTCCACAAACAATGCTATACAGCAGTTATGAATACGCCCATACCACTCATAATTTTCATAGACAAAACTAAAAATTAAATAAATTTACCCTGTCCAGCGATATGATGCACTTATCACTCAGGGTAAATAACACAAAACTTTTACGAACGTTACAACAACGTTAGGTAGATTCTTAAGAAAATCGTGCGCACTGTATGGTGAATAACAACGTACTAGAGAACACGCGGAAAGAGCGCGTCGCGACAGGTACCCGCCGTTGCCGCCCTCTCCCGCGCCCGCGGCCCGCCGCCCGCGTCGCTGCGGCTCCACTCATTCATAGATGAAACTACTAAGGTAAGAGAATTTTGCGTGCTGTAGGGATGATAGCTAATCTCCGAAAGGTCAAGCCGAAGGCACAGAACTGAAATATGTCTTTTTTGTTGTCGAAGAACGAATGATTGATTGAATGATCGCTAACCATAGAGCTATATTTCTCCGATACGAATAGAATCAGGGATTGGCGTTAACTTGTGACTTTGTCTAGCATTCTATCGACAATAACGCTACTTCGTTATCGATCGCAGATTTAGAAACGCTACGAAGCGTGTGTACTTTGTCTAGGCCTACAGGTCCCTTCTTGGTTGGATAGACCCCTCTCTCCTTCATTGATGAATGATTGGTCCCATAGCGGTTCGTTTGTTAACGGCGTTGAAGTTGTTGATAGATACTTGGCTTTGGGTAATTCCTTGCTCGTCAGCACTGGTCTTTTCCTTTGGAACGGTTGCTGCTTTTTACGTCCTGCCGGTGGCGCGTCCGATGTTTGCGACTTGATCGACGAGATCTGTCAAATTAATAAATATTTGACATTGGAATTTTGCAGTCAATATTAAATTTTAATACACCACAGAGACTAATGGAAGGTTTAGGCAATTTTTTTTCAATATCGGGTCTTGTAATGATCGATACGTCATCAACCTGGGGCCAAGAAAAAGTTCCTTTTGAGTTCTTCCTCAAATATTTTGCAGTAAATTCGTTATCTTTACAATCGATTATTTTACCCACGTAATATTTGGCATTTTTGCCACTCGAAAATTTAACCAAAGCATAATCTCCAACTCCTAGGTTATCATCAGATGAATTATCTTCTTCCATTACAATGTCCATGGAATTAAGTTCTTCTAAATCGCTGCCATGAAAGCTCTCTGTTTCGCTATTAGAGGGCATAAATGGACCATCGTCAGACCAATCATGTAAATAATATGGTGAAGAAGTTGAGGATATGCTGGAAGTCTGGTCGTTTTGCGTATTTGGATTTAAAACTATATCAGAAAGTATTCTAATTTGTGTATTTTTTTGTGAAACGGAATTATTTTTATCAACAGGTGATTTTGGAACAAAAAGCGGTCTTTAGATATGTGTAAGGTTTTGTCTACAGAAGTGCTCGTACCGGGACAAACAGCGAAATGAACCTCTAAGTTTTCATGGGTTTTCGATGGTCTATTGTTAGATAAATTATTAGAGTTCAATCTAAAATCATCTGTAGAGACAGATTCTCCAGGTTTTGTACATATTTTTTTATTGTGCTGTTTTTTTTGTGTTTCTTGTAGACGGTGACCTGCAGTCCTTTAAAAAATTCAAGAGTGTTTCATCGAAGGTCGTTGGTTCGCTGTTTTCTTTGTAGTCTGGAAGTTTTCTTAGTACTGCTTCTGGACGTAGGGAGTAGGGTTGTAACGGAGGCTTGTTAGCGGAGGCGGAGGCGGATGCGGAGGCGACGAGTCTCACCTCCGCGGATGCGGAGGTTAACGGAGGCGGAGGCGGAGGTGAAAGTACATATAGCCCTAGTAGGGAGTATATGCCTGTTGCTTTAAATCCGTTTTTGACAATTGACTGTGAATTCATTTTTATTGTATCAATTAGTGATCGGAGTAATTCTGGAAATATTTGCAGGGAATTTGATGATGGATGTCTGACTTTCTAATCTAGAAGAATATTCTTCCAAGCTCTTTTTAACGGTCTAAAAAAAGAAACATCTAAGGGTTGAGTAATATGGGTAGAATTTGCAGGCAAAAATACAAATCTGATATTATTTTCTTGACATTTACTTATTATTTCAATGTTTAAGTGTGACGATAAATTATCTCCAATTAATACTTTTGGTTGTTGGTTTTTTTTGTGCCCAGGGTAAAATAATATTAAACCAATCATGAAAACAATCCGCATCAAACCACCCGGATTTTGTTTTATTAAATCTGGCACCAGGCGGCCCACCTTCACACCAATGTGTCCACAAATGGATTGATTTATATACCACATAAGGCGGAAAAAGTTCTCCTGATGCCGTGGCAGCAAACATTTAAGAATTTTGTTGGGGTATTTGGTTCTCCTTTTAAATATACATTTTTGGGACCCTGGGTCATCTGACAAATTTGTTTCGTCGTAGTTCAGAATATTATTTGGCTCTATATTTGCAAGGCTTTTTTTTTAGATTTTCAAAGTACTCTTCATACTCAATGCATGTTTTCGCGGCACGTGAAGATTTTATGTTTTGTGTAGATCTCAATGTTAATCTTTTTTATGGCGACTCAAAAAATCGCGGACCCACCTTTCGCCTGGCAATTTGTTAAAAATCGAGGATTTATTAATCGTCACTCAATAGTTATGCACAATCATACGTAACTCGAGGCGAGTCAGTGGGCAGCCATATTCTCCACAAAGTATTAAGGCATTCGCTATTTTACTCTCTTCTTCTTCGCTTAATCGAATGGGACTACCAATTTTTTTCATGTGAAGCAGTTTAACTTTATTAACAATAGTTCGTCGGGGGATTCCGAACTGTTTTTCGGCCTGATAACTTGTCAAATTCTTATTTTTTACAAGCTCTACAGCAACATTTAGAAGACTATCTTCATAATCTTTATAGCGTCTAGATCCAGGCTTTCTTCTGTTTCCCATTCTGAATCTAAAAGAAACAAAACCAGATTGTCATATCAGCAGTTATTTAGCTGTCGTAACTGTGTTGAAATTAATTCGCTAATTCATGCCATTTGTTTAGATACAACACAGCTATTACCGATGCTTTGAATTTAAAGAAAACGAACGGGGATTAAGAAGATTTTATGTTTTGCGTAGATCTCAATGTTAATCTTTCTTTATGGCGACTTAAAAAATCGCGGACCCACCTTTCGCCTGGCAATTTGTTAAAAATCGAGGATTTATTAATCGTCACTCAATAGTTATGCACAATCATACGTAACTCGAGGCGAGTCAGTGGGCAGCCATATTCTCCACAAAGTATTAAGGCATTCGCTATTTTACTCTCTTCTTCTTCGCTTAATCGAATGGGACTACCAATTTTTTTCATGTGAAGCAGTTTAACTTTATTAACAATAGTTCGTCGGGGGATTCCGAACTGTTTTTCGGTCTGATAACTTGTCAAATTCTTATTTTTTACAAGCTCTACAGCAACATTTAGAAGACTATCTTCATAATCTTTATAGCGTCTAGACCCAGGCTTTCTTCTGTTTCCCATTCTGAATCTAAAAGAAACAAAACCAGATTGTCATATCAGCAGTTATTTAGCTGTCGTAACTGTGTTGAAATTAATTCGCTAATTCATGCCATTTGTTTAGATACAACACAGCTATTACCGATGCTTTGAATTTAAAGAAAACAAACGGGGAAGTTAGGTATTCAGAAGTAAATATTTACAAAATCTGACTCAGTTAAAGCGTTTGCAAGTTACACAAAATAAGAAATGTGATTGTTGTGTCCTCTTATATTAGTGTAAGTTGTGTTCTAAGGCTCCTTCAATAAAACTCCATAAACACATAACTATTTATATTTGAAAGACATACAATCTGTACAGAGGTATTTGGTCGACTGACTTATAAATCTACCTATCTGTAATTGAGTAACGAGAGTCTTGTGATCTCATCGTACTAAAAAAGGAAATGTGCTGCAGGCACATAGCTCCCCCCCTTAAATAAAAGAAAAAAAAATATTCCTAACAATAATTAGACAATTTTTTTTTTATAAAATTTAAAATTGGCGTCTGTTTCTATAACTTTCTAGGTAATACAGTATTAAGATTACATTTCATACCTGGTCACTTTATATGATTAAACAATACAATTTTATATGTAAAAACGCATACGGTTACATTAAATAATATTGATCTACTTAATAATTGTCCTCTAAATAGCTAATTAGTAAAAACTAAACAGTTACACAAACACAGTACACACATGTTACAGTAATTAAAAAGTTGTAGAATAACTTCGTACAGGTACGGGTCATGAGCTAAATCTAACCACCGGTTTAATTACGCGACCCGATCTTGTTCGTTTTTCGTTATTTGGGTTTGTTTCTTCCTTTTTAGGAATAGATCAATCTTGACACGCGTCACTTTCTATTACAAAGGCTGGTTTAAGGCGATCTATACTTATATTTTTCTTTACACCATTACATAATATCTTGAAATATTTGTCATATTTTTCTAAAACTTGATAGGGACCAGAATATGGTGCAGTCAAAGGCTTCGAAACTTGGTCACAACGTATAAAAACTTGACTGCAGTTCTTTAATTCTGGATGCACAAATATTTGGCCTTGTTTCAACTCCCGTCTCGGAACGGATGATATTTTCCGGATCCTTTGTCGTAGTTCTTGCACAAATGTATCGTTCTCAGAGACTTCAAGCTTTGACAGCGAAAAGAAATCTCCAGGTAAACGCAACACTTCGCCGTACACTAACTCTGCAGCGCTGACCTTTGTATCGTCTCGTAACGTAGCCCTTAATCCTAACAGTACAGAGGGTAATTCGTTCACCCGATCTATTGTGTTTCCTCTACACATTAAAGCAGTTTTTAGTGATCGGTGCCAACGTTCAACTGCGCCATTAGACTGTGGATGATAAGCAGTAGTTCTCAGCTTACTGATACCCATGCGTTTTGAAAGTAATGCGAATAGATTGGACTCTCGGGTTCTTTGATCAAAATAAAAGTTCGTAATTTCGTACGTAATTTTATGTTCCACTTTGTGACAACCCTAGGTCAGGTAAAGTTATGTACACTAGTAGGAATCCAGTGTCATAACTTTGCCTAAACATTTATAACTATTTTATTTGTAACAATTAACACTCAACAATTATTTAGAATTATAGAAAAGCTTACGAAGGACATATCAACATCAAAATTTTAGTAAAATTAATATTATTTTGTTTATTAATTTTGGACTTATTATAAAAGTTTGTCACGTAACGTCGAAGCCGGCCATCCCTTGTTGCGTTTGACAGATCACTATTTGGCGGTTTCAATGAAAACAAATATGGCGACCGGTTTTTCGAGTTGCCAAGTAAGGATTTAATTATCTACCAAAAAGTAGATGTTGCTACATGCAATATTTTAAAAGATATTAACAAGTTCTTTAAATAGGCAAAATTGTGTACGAGCGGTAATGTTGCAGCGTTTTACGGTACCTCCGATAAACATTTAGGACCGCAGATCGACTTAAGTTAACACTCACATTTCTTTGGCTGTGTCCGGCCTGAATAAGTGCCACAGCTTGGGCGGCGACTTCAGGTGAAGTATCCATAGATTATTGATAGGACCTCACCTTAATGTTAAGAATAAGTTATGTTTGTAGAACCAAAGATATCAATCACTTTTTCAAGAATTAAATCCAAGTAAACCAATAAAATCAAGTTTTCTTTCTTTCTTATTCGATTGTTTGATATCAACAAACAGGCTCCAAATTGTCTTTTGTTTCTTTAAATTCTGTTTTCGAAGTTCAAAAAAAAGACTATTAAATGAAATTGTGAATTTGCCAGGTTCAAAACTGCATAAAAACTTTTTGCTCGACCTAATATAAAATTTAAGCTAGGACCAAACGAAACTGAAAATGCAAGGTGGGCCAATAGATGTGTCCTGAAGTGTAAATCTAGCCTAAGGATTCATTTTATTCATAACTAGCGGCCGCGAGCGACTTCGTTCGCGTGGTTTAGTTATGCTCCGCTCCTATTGATCGCAGCGTGATGTTCATCATCATCTCAGCGTTAATCCCAGTCGCATCCGAAGCCTTTTCAGCTTTGAAGTCTGGGGTCCGCTTTACCAGTCCAACTGCTGAAATGGCTAAACTTCGACATTTTTCCGTGAAGCGACTGCCGTCTGACCTCCACAACCCGAAGGCGACATCGAAGCATTGCAGTTAGACCAATTGTTGAACTTTTGAGGGCTCCAACAACCCGTAACGACTGCCCCTAGATGTTCGTATGGCAACCGGGACCAACGGCTTAACGTGCATTCCGAGGCACAGCCAGACCAGTGCAAATATTCATATTCATGCATACAAATACTTGCTCTGTGCAGGGATCATACCCGCGCCACCTTGCGCAGCGGCCGCGATGATGAACGCGAAAGATGAACAAATTATAAAAATAAAGCAAACTATAGTGAAGCAGTGAACAATCTACTGACAAGTTTTAAAAGTAAGCTATATAAGTGGAATACATAAGCACATCGTCTATGGAGTGTCATTATCAGTGATATAAATACCAATTATCAAGTCTCTCGGAATAAGTGAGATACATTTCAATGCAACGGGCTGGTCGGGTCACTTGATAATTGGAGTAGCGACATCTGTTGACAAGTATCAGAACACAGTTGATACATGACACTAGATCACGCATGAATACCATTCAATCTTTTGTGAAATGAATAATGTTATTTGACTCACATATAATATCTGAACATGAAACATCGGATCAATCGTATATCAACCCTAATAAGCTGCCTAAAAGCGTGGACGGTACCATATCGGAAACTTCATCTGTTCTAGAAATGAAAGACACAATAACAGAGCTCACACGTAAACTCTATAGTACAGAAAACAAGCTATAAAATACATTTCTTGAAAATAATAATCTTCGCCAGCAATTAATTGATCAAGTTAAATCTAGAAATAAAAATGTTAAAATCACTCTGCCATTCTCCAGTTGAAAATAATCTTGACGTCAATATTAAAAGAAAAAGACAGGCTTTACTACACCAGACATTACAAGGAAAATGAGTGCAGATAAAAGCATCAAAATTATGCATTTAAAATATGCAGCAAGAATTAGTAAATGCACAACAACAGATTGAAACTTTTAGAAATCAAATAGATTCACTTAGACACTACAGCTACGGTAAGCCTACACTACCGCAGGTCCAAAGTTCTGCCCCCAAACATCATCGGGTACTGAAGAACAAAAATGTGAACTGCAAAATAGAATTCTCATCTTCGGCCCGCACCAATGCGTCGGCCTAGCAGCAGCGATGATAGATTCTAGGTAATATACACAATATGAAAAATATATTGTTATCTCAGAAACAAAACCAAATGCTTTAAGTAGTCAAATAACAATTAATTGTCTTCATGCTAAGCTAAATTTCAACGACAAACTGGTAATATGTTTGGGAGAAAATGATCACTGTTTAAGGAATGTTATATCACATTTGCAAACTGTGCTGGAGACATTCTATATAAATACGGTAATAGTATTAAATGTGTTTAAAATTGTATTTTTTTCCCCTCTGTTTTTTCGTATGTAGGTGTTGCAAATTAGTAAAAATCTTAGTAGGTTCTGAAAATTCTTCAATAATTTCCATAAATGTTTTCTTTCGATATTTTACTTGTCATTCGGATTTTTAATGATTGTGTTTTGCACTTTTTTCTTAATTTAAGGATAGTCTTTTTAATAATAATAATAATATAGACGGCACAGTTGACATCTGTCGGGCATGTCACCGGCCGGGAGAATCAATTAGACACATTATTTCCGGGTGTTCTCGTCTAGCTAACGGAGAGTACTTGCATAGACACAACCTTGTAGCCAGGATAATTCATCAGCAACTTGCTCTTAAATACAACCTTGTGGAATCGGAGGTGCCGTACTACAGGTATATGCCCGACCCAGTTCTCGAAAATGGCCATATCACATTGTACTGGGATCGATCCATCATCACTGACGGGACTATTGTTGCCAATAAGCCTGATATAGTGCTGGTGGATCGATCAGAGCGGTCTGTGCCACAATCGCATAGCGGTAGCGATAAGAAAACACAAAGTAATGAAAATGGTAATAAATGGACGTTGGTACAAAGAAAGAAACCAAAATCTCGTTTTCAAGGAAACAAGGGGAAAGCTGTAATGGAACCGAACAATAAATTCCGAGCAGCTGATATTCGAATTGAACCGCCAATTGGAAGAAGGGAATAAATCCAAAAAATAAGAACGGAGATAATAAAAAAAAACTTCATTTCAATTTTTAAGCTTATGGGACATCAATGATTATTAAGAAAATATAAATCCTGATTTATTCACCAACAGATTTGCCTTAAATGTATAATATTTATCTATGTGTGTTCATCGAAATGTGGTGGATTTATTCCCTTCTTCCAATTTATCATATAACAGGTACAAAATAATTTGAAATAATAGACAATATAATGACAAAAACTATTTATTTATTACAAACAGGTAAGGACACTCTGTTATTCATCTATTTCTTCACTTTCGGATCTTGTAGTTGGCCAGGTCAGAATTAAATTGTAGAAATCTTTGAATTCGTCAGGAATATATTGGATTATTTTTTTTATGTCATTCATTTTTTTCTCATTTATAGGTATTGTAGTAACATATGCTAGAGTTTCAGGTATTTTCGGGATTGTAGAAGGTTTTTGGAGCAAAAATGTAGCTTTGACGAAACCATCAATAAATTCGGAACATGTCAAGTAACCTTTATGACTTGAACTATACTCAAAGCTTCTATATTGCGAAATCTTAAATGTCGTGGCCTTGTCTAATGACTTACAGGTTTTCTTAAAACACTGCTGCCATGAGTTTTTAAAATCAAGTATTTCGTTTGAAGAAACAGGTTTAACTGAAAAACCCCTGATTTTTGCTGCCGAAATAAGATTATTGTATTCATTTGGAACGTAAATTCTGTCTCTTCTCCTAATGAGTCTTTTAGCTGTCCCAAAATTTCTGTCACACTGTAAAAAAGAATGGCCACGCACAGGAAAGTATTGATATATTTTCTCAAAACGTTTTTTTGCAACAGGAGTGAGAAAGAATCTTATAAGGGTATTATTCCTATTTTGTCCCCCGCAAGCATCGCTAAAAACGTGTAGTTCTTTGACAGAGGGATCCATGTTCTGTATAGTTTTCCATAATAAGCTGCATACTTCATCTGGGCCCCTTTTAGCTTCACCCTCATGGTAAGTGTAGAAATCAGCTGAATTCGTCTTTAAGTCATGAACACAAAACACATACAGCCATAGTTTTCTTAAATAAAACATTTCCTGAACTGGGATCTTAGGAATGGGCAGATTTTGCATATAATCAAATAAAATGGCTCCTACATCTTTTCTTTCTTTACATAAGGCCAAAACTTCTTTCTGCTTATTATAAAACTTTTTAGCACGTTTAAGATGTATGATTTTTTCTGCAACCGCCACTCTCTTCGCATTCTCATTGAGAGATGAGCTTTTTATTTTTGCTTCGAGTTCTTCGCAAGTCGAACAAACGTCTACTTGTGGCCGACCGAATCTGTAGCCATGATTATCATTAAAATATTTTCTGTAATAGTCGTATTTTACGCATTGATAATGGGGGTATTTTTTCAGAAAAAGTTCATACATTATTTTAACGTTTAAGTTTGCTTCTGAATACTGTATATGTTTGCTGCTGTAATGAGATTCTTTTGGTGGAAACGACCGAATATGTTCATCAATAGCCGTGATTGCTTCGTTTGATAAGACGTTACCTCGATTACGATGCCGCCCTCGTTCATCTTCAGGTAGTTTTCCTTCTGATTTAAGAGAGGTAAGGCGAAAAATAGCCTTACCTTTTATAGCGTATAAAATGGAGAAAGCTTGACGGCAAACTCGAATTTTTTCATTTCCTTTCATTGCAAAATATATGAAAGTGCTGTCACGTTTTTTTGGATTTTCGCGTTTTGAACGGTGGCGATTAATCTTTGCGTATTCAATGAGACTCATCATATATATGTCCTGTTCATTTTTCGGTCGTCCATTATAAACCGATTCAAACAACTGCTGTTTTTCTTCAGTACTAAACTGCTGAGTGCAGTTTCTTTTACAGAGACAGTCACTATTACTGTTAGATTTAGCTGGCACTAACCTCCCAGTGTTCTATACCCTGTTCTTTTAAGGATTCCCAAATTTTTGAATGTATCAGAGAATCGAACGCTTTGCTATAATCAATGAAGGCTATATAGTATGTAAGTTGGTATTCAGAGTACTTTTCTATAGTTTGCCTTACAGTATGGATATGGTCCAGTACTGAGAAGTCCCTGCGAAATCCTGCCTGTTCTATTGGTTGTTGCTCGTCTAATTTTCTTTCTATTCTTTTCAAAATAACTTTAGCAAAAGTTTTGTAAATATTAGACATTAGACTAATAGGCCGGTAATTTCCCATATCGCAGTGGTTCCCTTTCTTGAATAGAAGTATTATGTTGGATTCAGTCCATTGTTTTGGGATGATTTCTGTGTTAATAACACTGTTGAAAATTTCTGTGAGTATAGGTATTAAATCTGCCTTCATTTGCTTCAGTATTTCATTGCTTATGCCATCTGGTCCTGGAGCCTTATCACTTTTTTGGGTATTAATAGCTTTTTCTGTTTCTTCCTGCAGGATGTAAGGTATAATTTCGTTGTCTGGTAATTCTATTTCTCTTTCATTTGTGTTGTCCTTGTATAGCTCGGTGTAGTAGTCTGTAGCGATGTTTAGTATTTCCTTTCTACCAATTTTCTTAATGCCGCTGCTGTTTTTCATCTTCACAATCCATTCTTTTTTATTAGTGAGTTCTTTATATGCCTTCTTTATACCTCCTGTCTGTCTGATATGTCTCTCAATTGTTTCCATCCGCCGTTGTCTCCTGTCTTTCCTTATGTTTTCTTTTATTTCTTTGCTAACCTTTGCTATTTCCTTTCTGTTATTGTCTGTCCTTTTCGTGCTTATTAGAGCTAATCTTTGTTCTAGAAGGTTGGTGGTTTTTTCCGATATCCAGTTGTTTGAATTTTCTTTCTTAGTTTTATTCTCTTTAATAGTGTTCTTAATTGTACATTCTAGCCAGTTGTATTTCTCCTGTATGCCGGCGTCTTTTGTTTCTCTCTTGTATTCTTTAAGTTTTAAGTTTAATGAATTGACGTTTTCTTCTGTTAAGTATCTGTTGAGTTTTATGTCTTCAGGATTTATTTTTGGTCTAGGATTCTTTGGTTGGGATGAATTTAGTTCAGCTCTGACCATACGATGGTTGGTGTAGAAATTTAGATTATTTATGACATTTATGTTTGTGAAGCATTTAGGTTTGTTGGACATTATAAAATCAATTTGGTTTTTTGATTTGCCATCAGGTGACAGCCATGTCCACATTCTGTTTTTATTTTTCTTGAACATTGTGTTCATTATGGTCAAGTTATTTTCCATCGCAAAACCTGTAAGCATTTTTCCATTCCGGCTTCTGGGTTTTGAACTGTATGTAAAGGGTCCCATGATTGCATCTTCATCCCATTGACGCTCACCAATTTGTCCATTAAAGTCGCCCATAACGATAACATTTTTGTGGGCATATGTCTGTAGAGTTTTATTCAGTTCTTGGTAAAACTGGCCCATTGTTTCGGTCTCTGCTTGTTCTGTTCGCGAATAGATCTGGATAATGGTACATGGGTCTTTGTATTCTGGTAGTTTTATATTCAACAGTGCTATACGCTCAGATACACCATAGAATCCAATTATGTACTTCGCTAGATATTTTTTTACTAGAAAACCGACGCCATGTTGTCCTGGAGTTTGGCCCATGTGATAGAGTATGAAGTCTGGATATGCTATAATGTTTTCTCCTATTCTTCGCACTTCACTTAAGCCAAGGATATCCCACTTAGTGTTTTGTAGTGCCAATGATAATTCTGATAGGCTTTCTTCTGTTCTTAATGTTAGTACATTTAGGGTAGCAATATATATTTTTGTATGTTTATTGGTTTTAGTCCTCATGGTTGTTTCTTGCCTGGGTAGAGTTGGTTGGGTGTTGTCCATATTGTCATGTTGTTGTTTAATTTTTATTATTTTTATTATTGGAGGGTGTCGGTCTGAATCCCCACGGAGACCAGCCGGGTTGGGGATTGTAGTGTGTTTTTTTTGTAGTAGTTGTTTTTGTCTTCGATTGTGTGATTTCTCGTTTCCAGTTAGTTTTTGAGGTAAGTGTTTTTTTCGGACATAGAGTGTGCTCGATTGCGCATAAGTTGAAATGCGTCCGTTCGTTGGATTTTCTTGCTAGCGCTGTCGTTTGTCTCTTTTGGGCTTGGTGTCTCCGAGATTCTTTTTCTTTTTTCACTTTTTTCACTTTCCCGAAAGTTGGCTGCTTTTATTTTGCGTTTTTCTAAGGCGTCCTTAGAGTAATCATGGGTAATATATGTGTTTTCTTGCATTTTCTTTTTGTTCTTTAGAATTTGAATTTTTTTCTGTATTGTTGTTGTTGTTAACAGAATAGGTCTTATTTTTTCACTATCCATTTTTTTGCCAAGGCGTTGTACTTTATTTATTTCACTGTTTTCGAGTGGTACATCCAAATCCGTTATTGTTTTGATTACCAAAGCGTTTAAATCTTCGTATTTTTCGGTGCTAGGTTCTGAGATCCCGTGTAAAATTATGTTGTTTTTCCTTGCATTTACGTCCAGATTCTGTAGCTGTTTATTCAGTTTTTCCACTTCACGTGTAAGTCGTTCGTTTTCCGCTATTATTGGTTGTATTTTCTCATCCACTACTTTTAATACAGTTTTTGTAATGTTTTCTGTTATTTGTACTGTCTGTTGATCTAATTCTGCTTTCAACTTGTCAAAGAGTAGTGACATTTCGTTTGACAGTTCAGTACCCATAATGGCGGATGGACGTTTCGTTCAGTAAAGTTACTTTGCTCTCGTGCTAACACGCAATGTACTTCGAAGTCTAGCCGACAATGTACGTCGAAGTCTCGGTTTGTTAAGTTGGTGAACTTGCTCAATGTCAGTTCGTTGTGTTGGTGGGCTTGCTTGAGGTGTCAGTTAGTTATGTTGGTAGCTTGTCTTTCTAATTATAACCTCCAAATTCGCTATGATTTTTTAGAGTAAATTTCACTTTATTTTGCACTTTTCGTAGAAACCTTTTTAGTGACGAGTACTTGCAGGCGATATTGGATACAACTGTTATGTTTTTAACACGGGCGCACTTATTATTGTCACGTATTTAAATGAAATTTCGGGAGCTATTGACAGCACGTCTTTACAGTTTTAGCACCGGAAACAAGTCCACAACAAATATATAAGGATTATCAAGAATATCTACAGTCACAGCACAGCATGCATTCACTTAGAACAGAAAGGAGAAATGTTCCAGATACAAAAAGGCGTGAGGCAGGGAGACCCCCTCTCGCCAACACTTTTCCTGGCTGTTCTAGAAAACATCTTCAGGAAAATTGAATGGAGAGACTTAGGCATAAACATCAATGGCCGCTCAATAACACACTTGCGATTCGCAGATGATATTGTACTATTTGCAAAAACACCAGACGACCTAGGAAAGATGATTAATGACCTAGCATCAGAAAGCGCAAAGTTCGGACTAAAATTAAACCCGGAGAAAACAAAAATCATGACCAATGGCAAGAAAGATCCTGTAACAGTGGAACAGACTCAAATCTCCTACGTCGACGAATACATATATCTTGGCCAACTGATATCCCCAGAGGATAATATAAACAAAGAAGTTGAAAGAAAAATTGCGAATGGCTGGAAAAAATACTGGGGCGCTAAAGAAATAATGAAGGACAAAAACCTACACATTTCAACTAAAAGTAAACTATTCAACACATGCATCCTGCCCGTATTGACATACGGAAGTGAGACATGGGCTTTAACAAGAAACATTGCAAATAAACTATCCACTTGCCAACATGCCATGGAAAGGAGTATGGTAGGGATCAAAAGAAAGGATAAAGTAAGAAATAGCAACATCAGAAGCAAAACTAAGGTCCAAGACATAACCCTGAAAATAAGAAGGCAAAAGTGGAAATGGGCAGGCCACATGATTAGAGGAAAAGACAAATGGAGCAAAATAATCACACAGTGGTACCCAAGGGATGGAAAAAGAAAGAGAGGTAGGCCACAGAGAAGGTGGGATGATGATATCAAACAAGTCGCTGGAACAACATGGGGTAGAGTAGCCACAGAAAGACGGGAATGGAGAAGATTGGAGGAGGCCTTTGCCACCTGGCAAACGGACATTCAAAACATGAATAAAAGGAACATGTATGAATAATAACTAAAGGAAAATGTCTGATTAAAAGGCTTAAATAAATAAATAAATAAATAAACCTCCCAGTACTTGTACTCACATAAGATTGACCAAGTAGACGCTGTGACTTCTGTTTTTCTTTTTTATACAAATGGATATTTCTAACACCTCTTTTCTTCTTTTTTGGAGTCTCAGCTTCTGACTCGTTATCTGTTGAATCGTTAAAGCTACTTTCACTGGTCATATTTAAACTTTAATGGTGAAATAATTTTTATAGGTTAAGAATCTCCTCGACGCGAAACCAAACGAATGCAGCCTCAAATACAACTAAAATGGCGGCTATTAGATCGCTAGTATAACGCCCCCCACCACTATGTGATGCGATTTTGTTTATCGAATAAAAAAACAGCCAAAAAGAAATATTATTTCTATACTCGTAAAGTTAATAGTTGGAAGAAGGGAATAAAGGAAGGATTTGTTTCCTTCTTCCAACTAACAATTTTTTTAGCCGCATGAATCTATACGAAATGAATGGACTTTGTTTCTTTTTTCGAACTCACAACTTAGCCCTACGTCTAACGAATATAAAAGTGTATAAAAGTGAATATGTCAAAAAGTGGCGTTTATTCCCTTCTTCCAATTGGTGGTTCAATTCCACTCTTTATTACGAATGTGGATAAGCAGACATCAGAAAATGATATCAGTGAATATATCCTATCTAAGACGCAAACGTCGATTGTTCTTAAGAAAATAAATATAAGGCAGGAGAGAAATTAAAATGCATATAAAATTCTTGTACCACACCACGAGCTTGCGTTGTTTTTAAATGACAACTTATGGCCGGAAGGTGTGTCATTTCGCCGTTTTGTTTATTTTAACAAAACTAGTAACAATGTTAACAGATCTAGTAACGAGAACAGTGAAACTACGGAAGAGCAATAATGGCTGCACAAGTGACTACAAATAAAAATACGTCTACGTTCATCAGTTTTAATTGCAAATCTGTTAAAAGGTCTATTGACTGCGTGAGAGGATTGTGTGAGATAGCAGACATCGTAGCACTACAAGAAACATGGTTGCTACCACATGACATACCGGTACTCGGTTCAATACACACAGACTTTGCATACACCGGCACGTCGGCTGTCGATACTTCTGCGGGCCTTCTGAGGGGAAGGCCTGCATGGTGCATGGTGGAGTGGCAATACTGTGGCGGAAAGACAGATTTAGTAAAGTTTCAGTGCAGTAATCCGCGTATTAGTGCGATAAAAGCTAGTGCGGGTAACCGTGATATTTTAGTATTTAGTGTGTACATGCCCACTGACGAGGTGGATCATTTACCCGAATTCACGGATTGTTTTAGCGAGGTATGTGCCATAGTTGAAAGTAGTTCTGTAGAAGCTGTCTACGTCCTAGGTGACTTTAATGCGCATCCGGGGGAACTATTCGGTAAAGAGTTGGATAACTTATGTGCAGATCAACAATGGATATGCGCAGACCTTAATAAGTTAGGCAATGTAACAGATAACTATACATTTATAAGTGATGTACATGGCTGTACTTGGTGGCTCGATCATTGTGTGGTGAGTCATTCCGCTTGGCAAACGGTAGACGATGTTACTATAAAATACGACACGTATTGGTCAGATCACTTGCCGCTTGTTATTCAATGTGATTTAAACTTAATTATAAGCAAAGCTAGTTTTAAAGATGACGACTGTATAAACAGAAATGTTATGTGGGGAAACAGAACTAAGGAACAAATAGATAAGTATAGAGAATATTGTAATAATAAACTTAAAACTATAGATTTTCCTAAAGAATTTCGACAGTGCAGTTTTAATATTTGCAATAATTTGGAGCAAAGAAATTTGCTGGATTCAATGTATAATGACATAATCAGTACTTTAAAAGATGCATCTATCAACAGTAACTGTGGTAGTTATACATTTAAGTCCAGTAAAAACAACATGTGATAGGGTGGAATAAACATGTACGCGAAGCACATAGGGATGCCAGACTCAAATTTCATAACTGGGTTGGGAATAATAGACCAAGGGAAGGTCGTTTGTATATAGAAATGTGTGAAAGTAGAAAAATATTTAAAAATAAACTGAAATGGTGTCAAGACAATCGTGAACAGATTAAAATGAACATAATTGCTGACTGCCACTCATCAAAGAAATTTGGTGATTTCTGGAAGGCGACTAACAAATTAAATACTAAGCCTGGCATCCCTGTGAGTGTGGGAGGTATGAGTGACAGTAAATTCATAGCTGACCTATTTAGAGAACACTTTCGGGTGAGTTCACCACTTGGTCCTTCAAAGACGTGGTCAAACGCGGATCCTATCATGATTGGTGACTTGTTTAATGTAACTGTTAAGCAAGTGTCTGGTATAATAAAAAAGATGTCCAGGGGCAGGTCGCCGGGTCATGATGGGCTCAGCATTGAACATCTAAAGTATGCTGGCATCCATCTATCACGCGTCCTGGCCATGTTCTACACGTTATGCCTGAGTCATTCATACTTACCCAATAACCTCATGCGAACTATTGTTGTGCCAATTATAAAAAATAAAACGGGTGACTTGTCTGATAAGGGCAATTACAGGCCTATATCATTGGCGACAGTGGTGGCGAAGGTGCTGGACGCTGTGCTTGATTCAGAGCTCGAAAAACATCTTGATATACATGATGCTCAGTTCGGGTTCCGGCCCGGACTTTCTACTGAAAGTGCCATTCTGAGTCTTAAGCACACCGTCCAGGAGTACACCTGTATATGCATGTTTCCTCGACCTGTCAAAAGCTTTTGACCTGGTGTCTTATGACTTGCTATGGGAAAAGCTTAAGAAAACGGAAGTGCATACGCAGGTACATTGTCTCTTTCGCTACTGGTATGCTAATCAGACAAATAATGTTAGGTGGGCAGGTACACTGTCTGAAATGTACAGGTTGGAGTGTGGGACGAGACAAGGTGGGTTGACTTCTCCCAAGCTCTTTAACCTGTATGTAAACGAGTTGTTGGTTGCGCTCGGCGGCACGCGTGTTGGATGCTCGGTTGATAATGTTTGTATTAATAATATCAGCTATGCTGACGGCATGGTGCTGCTGAGCCCAGCTGTCGGTGCGATGAGGCAGCTTTTACATGTTTGTGAGAGTTATGCGAAAAAACATGGCCTCATGTATAACTGCACGAAAAGTGAGTATTTGGTCTTTAAGTCTTCTGGTAAATGCCCATCTAGTGTGCCCAAATTGACGCTGAATAATAATGAACTCAAGCGGGTAAGTCATTTTAAATATTTGGGACACTATGTTACCGAAGATCTTGATGACCAAATGACATTGAAAGGGAGCGCAGGGCACTGGCGGTTAAGAATAACATGCTGGCACGCAGGTTTGCTCGTTGCAACGAGAATGTTAAAATCACTCTTTTTAAAGCGTATTGCCAGACTTTTTACACATGCAGTCTGTGGTTTTGTTATACACAGAGATCGCTCAGTGCCCTGCGAGTCCAATACAACAACGGTTTCAGGATGTTGCTGGGGTTGCCCCGTTTCTGTAGTGCATCTGGCATGTTCGTGGAAGCCCGTGTTGATGGCTTTCATGCCATTATACGCAAGAGAACCGCCTCCTTGCTACGTAGAGTACGGGGTAGCACTAGCAGCATTTTGAGAGTAGTTGCTGATGGGATCGACTCCAAAATAATGGAGTGTTTCATGCGGGTCCTAGTCAGACAGTAAGGAGTGTCTGGCTGAGCTCGCAAATAATTTAATATTGTCTTACTTTCTTATTATTACTAACATAGGCTTAAGATTTTTGTAGTACTAACCGAATATGGATACATACTGTCCGAAATAAATTATTATTATTATTAATGATTGTTGACATAACCATCCCACATGATGAGAACCTCGTGAAAGCTGAGAAAGATAAACAAATCAAGTATCTTGACTTGGCTCACGAGGTTGTCGACATGTGGGAAGTAGATTCAGCAATCATTGTACCAATAGTCGTGACAGCCAATGGCTTAATAGCCAAGAGCCTCGACCAACACCTCAGGAGGCTCTCGTTAGGCAGCTGGATCAAGGGCTTGATTCAGAAAGCGGTACTGCTGGACACGGCTCGCATAGTCAGGAAGTTCCCCTCTCTGGAGCCCTGACCGCCGGTAGCTTGGACCCTGTTCCCGATACCGGTGGGCTACTATTTTGTATATTTTTAAATGTGTTTATATAAATATTTAAAAGTATCAATTATATGTATGTTAAATCAATAAACGAAATAATAATATTTTTTTTATATTTTTAAATCTTTTTTGTATATTTGTAAGTAGAAATATTTAAAAAAGTAATTTATAAGTGTATATAATGAAATAAAAGAATAATAATTTATTTCAGACGTAGTCCATATAATGTTAGTGATACAACAAATTAAAATACATATAAAACCTTATATAACTATTGTTAGTAATTACACAAAACAGAAATACAACAATCAAATGGAACCGCACAGAAGTGCCAAGTTATGCCAAACCCAGGATGCGACCACCCGTAGTGTGTAGTCGCATCCAGTGCCGCCACATGGGCGAGTCCCAGCGGTCCGCAAACACACTCAGAAGGCTGTTCGCGCTGGCCCGCAATCGTTTCATGAGAAATGCACAGCGCTTCCGTATGATGGCGTGGAAACCATCCACTCTTTGCTCTGCAAACATTGCAGAAGCGCTGCAGCAGCGCCGTAGTCCGAACAGTATTCTGAACGAATTATTATATTGGACTCGCAGAGCGGTGTATGTATGCTGCGTGTACTTAGTCCACAGGCTGCAAGTGTAGAAAGACTGGCAGAAGGCCTTAAATAAAGTCACTTTGACTTGCTCGGTACAGCGTGCAAACCTGCGGGCCAGCATGTTACAGCGCACAGACAGCGCCCGGCGTTCCACGTTAAGCATGTCAATCTTCTTCATGAAACCTAAAAAAATATATGTTTAAATTTAGATAAAATTAAACAGTAACAAAACAGTTTTCGCTGTGGTTTTAGTGTACTCTATGGGAATAAATCACCTGGACAAAAAGAAACCTTATATGCAGTCTATGACAGTTTAGATTTTATACATAGTTATGGATATATGTAAACTCTTAAAATAATTATTTATCAGCATTCTTCGCTCAGAATTTATATCTCTGATCCCTTCAGTATTCCGAACATTTCTTCCCGTGGTGTAGTGAGCTCAAGTTCAGGATTATCTGGTGGTATGTCTTCTTTTGCCTTTACTGCAATGTTGTATAGAACTCCAGTGGCAACAATAATAGGCAGACATTTGTTTAATTGAATCTTCATCCCCAAGGCAAGTACAGGGAATCCACGTTTCCACACCCCAAATAAACGTTCAATAGGATTCCTGCTCCTTATTTGCGCCTAATTGTAAAGAATCTCCTCTGGTGTTTGTGGATTATCCAGAGGCATCATGATATAAGACCGATTCTTGTACCTACTATCTGCTAATAATATGGCATCCCCATACCTGCCTCTCTCAAACAAAGCATTTCTGTAGGAAGCGTTCCAAATAGTCTGGTCTTGACTGCTGCCAGGCCATCTTGCAACCAAATCTAGAATTCTAGGTTTGCATCACAAATTGCTTGCACAGTTACAGGCAAATAAACCGCTCTTCTCCAGAACAGGTACAACAACAGGTCCAGGGCTGCCCACAACTTCAAGCAGATAATTCCGAAACTCCAAATAGCTTCAAAATGTTGTTAGACTCACATATAATATCTGAACATGAAACATGAGATGAATCGTATATTACCCCTTCTAAGCTGTCTAAAAGCGTGGACCTACAAGGTTTTTATGACAATTGAAAGGACTTACCCGTTATTGCTCGCTCTGATTGCTGGCAATGTATTAAGTGTTATTTAGTGAGTTCTGTATTGTATTGTCGTGTACTATAATAATATATTAATAGATATAGCTAAATACTTAGATTGTGTGTGCCCCTCCCCGCGCGTGCTGTCTGTCTTCAATACTGCCGATCTAGTTTCGAGAATCCACTGGATAAACTAGGTACCAACTATGCGCCCTGTGCACTCTATTTCAATCACTTATAGAATAATTCCCAATAATAAATTATTTTTAAACACACGGCTCTCGACCGTAATTTCTTTTCGAATCCTTTGTCAAAGACATTGAAGTTTTGGTTTTAATAGTGACGTGGAGTATATAAATTGTGGTCCCGGGACCTAGTCTTTTAATCCTAAACACTTTAATTATTCTTTTTTTAAATCATTTGTACAGTAAACAGCAATTTTTTAACAGTTTTCAACCATCTTGTCATATAATTACCCACCGTGATTTCTGCCATATAAAGACCAGTTTTGAAAATCAAGCCGCGCTCGCCCGTTTGTATCATTTACATATTTATTCCAGCCAGTTTTAATATGAAATAAATAATTTAATATGAATCGATCAGAAATGAGGAGATCCGCAGAAGAACCAAAGTCACCGACATAGCTCTGCGAGTCGCTAAACTTAAGTGGCAGTGGGCAGGGCACATTGCTCGTAGAACCGATGGCCGATGGGGCAGTAAGGTTCTGGAGTGGCGGCCACGTACTGGAAGACGCAGCGTAGGGAGGCCCCCAACAAGGTGGACCTATGATCTGGTGAAGGTCGCGGGAAGCCGATGGATGCGGGCAGCACAAGACCGGTCAGCGTGGAAAGCCTTGGGGGAGGCCTTTGTCCAGCAGTGGACATCTATAGGCTGAAGAAGAATTATCTATGATTTTCCGGCATCCTATATTACCACACTGATTATCACAACAATTAGTCTCTAGTATCTCTTAACTTATTGTTACAAAATTTACAAAATTTCTCAATTTGTAGCAAGTCTCTGTTTTCCCAAGTTACCTTGTCTCTTGCTCTTACTCTTTTACTCTTGCAACTCTCTTTGGCAACTCAAGCATTAGTTTAGATGTTATTATGCTTATATCGCATGTTATTACCATTAGTAAATGGTCCGACCAACTCACGTCATACATTAATGTCCTTAACTTACCTCCACGCCGTATCAGTCACCATACAGTAGTCTAATCAAACTAGTAGTAGTATGTTGACATCCTTTTATAATTCTTGTAAGGGTGAGGCATTTCTTTACTATTCAACTTTATCAAAATATTTAAAAAAAATCTTTAGGGGAACCGTGATGAGGTGGTAATTGAATTTAATTTAAACTTTATTTTTCTTTATATATTTTACGATTTTTAACAGGTTCACTGTCCACAGACCACATACGGTCTGTAGAGAGACTTCCATATCAGTCCACAGACCGTATGTGGTATGTTCGCCCGTACAATTTCTTAGCCATCTGATACTGTGGACGTAAGGAGAAAGTCTCATATTTAATGCGGACTTGGCAGGACACATCATATGGATTATAAAAAGTGCTGGGACATTGGGAAAAAGTCGAAATTTTTTTTTAAAGGGTATGAAATAAAAAGTGTCAGCATAATTTTTTTTTCGAGGTTTTATTGTTGTCATTACTTAGAAATAAGTTAATCAATGGGTAAGTAGGTAACAAAATACGGAAAATGAATAGAAAATATATTATATAGGATAAAAATTATACATGGGTTTTTTGAAAACATTGCAAACAATAGGGTTTTGTGCAAATATTGCATATTTGCGAAACTCTTTTCGCCTTATTAGTGGCAGCTTCTGCTGTCTCTCCTGCCAATCTATGTCGCTCGTAGCAACCTGCACACCTTCGTCTTTGTAGTTTACCATCTTTTTTATCTAGCATTTGAAGAAAATGTTGTGCCAGCGATGGCGGGACATTTTGACGTGATGATTCTGCAGTTACATTTTGCCGTGGAGTAGCTATAGCCGAAGCCGGTATCTGTGTTATGTTTACACCCACAAGTTTTTTCACAATATCTGTTTGTGCTTGTAGAAGAGAACATTTATTTTGAGGGTTCATTTTTTTGTAGACATACAGCGCATTTATTACGGCTACCCCAAAAATCACATCAACAGCAATCTTCTTGTACCACGCAAGACTTTTACGAATTGGAGAATAATAAATGGCTAACTCATCAGAAAGATCAATGCCTGTTTTGCGGTCGTTATATTCCAAAATCATATTAGGCTTCAGGCGTGCATTTCTCCCAGTAGTCATTGTCTGTTGATCAGCGTGGCAAGTTGAGATCATAAGAACATCCCTTTTGTCCTTCCATTTTAGAACTGTTATGTTATTCCGCTGAGCGGCGATATGTTGTCCACTTCTGAGCTTCATTTTTTTTACTAATAACGGCAAATGTTTGCGGTTTTTTCGCAAAGTGCCACACAGATCAGTTTTGCAACTGAGCAAGTATTCAGCTAATGGTATACTTGTATACCAATTATCTGCTATAATCATTCTCCCTTGGTCCAAAAGCTCTTCACACAGCTCATCGACAACGCTTCCAGGTTTATCCAGATTAGAAATTTGGGGATCTTGGCCTGTATACACTTTGTATTTCCAAACATACCCATCATCAGTTGTGGCCTTTAAATCCTTAGACCGTACTTGTGGGCTTTGTTTGGGTTATACTGCCGCAACAGTATTCGCCCTTGAAAAGGGACCATCGACTCATCCACGACAACGACGTCTTTTGGCGTAAGTAGTTTGCCCAATGCCCATAAATTTCTCTATATCTTCCCTGGTAACAGGTTTCCAGCGAGTCAAACGACCACCAGGATTAGCAGCAATAGATTGCTCAGCGTACAAGTTTGTCTGTTGTACCATCAAGTCTAGGATTTCATCATCAACCAATAAGCGAAATATCGTAAAGACATCGGCATTTTCAGGAATTTGATCAATATGTAAAAGGCTTTCACTAGTAAAATCTTCACTATGGAATGGCTGGATGTCATAGTTCCAACCTTCATTCTCGTCATGTAGTTTCATGTCATAATCTGTGGTTGGTTGGTCTTGAAACAGAAATTCTTGGAGCAGAATTTCTCAGAGCTTGAACAGATGTGTTTATTGCATCGCTACTAACACTATCGCTAGAATCTGAATTCGATAGTGCGGGTACATCTCTAGCCAGTGTGCTATAAGTTTGTGGTGGTACTTCAGTAGCAACAAGTGTACTAGAAATTGGTTGTAGTGGAGCTTCATTGTGTATACTTTCATCATCATTCATGTTTACCTGGTTATCCGGTGATCCGGTGGCTTCTAAAGATGAAATGTCAACCTCATTTGGAAAAAAATCGGGGTCCGCCACACTGTCGTCATCATACAAATTTTCTACACTCTCCGATGAATTTGACTGAATTTCTTCTTCATAATCACTTCCAATATTCTTCTCAGCTGCTCGTCGGTATACGCTTGTTTACGGCTCATTTTACACAAAAAAAGAAAAAGTCGTTACAAGAGAACTCAACGAGTAAATCAGTGAATGATTTGAACTTCACGATCTGAAATGTCAATAACGTCATGTCAAATGTTACAAACTGTCAATGTCACTAGATATTTTTTGATTTTTTGCCAAACGATAAAAAAACGTAATAAAAAGGAAAGTATGCGCAGACCACATAGGGTCTGTGGACTCACGAGGTAATTTATACCGTCCTGGAAGCGCTACGAGTCCACAGACCATATGTGGTCTGTGTTAAAAAAAACTATTTCAGTAGAATATAAAAATTTTGTAACACATACATGCATACATTTTAATCACAAATAAACTGACTTTAAATAAAAACATAACTGGACTTATGGACCATTCCCACTCTGGAGCCTGGACAGTCATCATTCTCCTGCCCTTATCCCAATTTATTTGGGGTCGGCGCAACATGTCTTTTTCTTCCATACATCCCTATCAGAAGCCATCTCGGCAGTCACCCCTTCTTAGCCATATCATCCTTCACACATTCCATCCATCGTTTCTTTGGTCTTCCCCTACTCTTATAGCCATCAACATTCATAATTAAAACTCTCCTCACGACATTCTCCTCATTTCTCCGTAACACATGCCCGTACCATGACAACCGATTTCCACAAAACTTTTCAGCTACCGGTGCCACTTTCAGACTTCCTCTTATGTACTCATTTCTTATTCTATCCATTCATGTAACACCACACATCCCTCTTAGCATTCTCATCTCGGCTGCATGCAATTGCCTTTCATTCATCCCTTTCGTAGCCCAACATTCTGATCCATACAAGACAGCAGGTCGGATCATGGTTTTATATATTTTCCCCTTAAGTTTAAGGGGAATGCGGGAGTCGCAGATTGTTCCCGTGACCTGCCGCCATTTCATCCACCCAGTGTTAATTCTGTGCTTAACCGTCCGATCTATTTCGCCATCGCTTTGCACGAGTGAACCGAGATACCGAAAGTCGGAGCAGATTGGGAGAAGTGCGCCATCAAGCGCTATGGCTCCAGAAGTGGAGAGACCGCCGAAATCGCAGAACATATATTCGGTTTTGGTTCTGCTGATTTTCAAGCCAACATTCTCCAGCTTCTGTTGCCATTTCTCCAATCTGCTCTGGATCTCAGGTCCATCTTCACCGACGAGAACAATGTCATCGGCGAACAGCATGCACCAGGGTGCCTCCTCCTGGATGTCCGACGTAAGAGCGTCCATAATCAACAGGAAGAAGTACGGACTTAAAGCCGATCCCTGGTGCAAGCCTACCGCCACACTGAACTCGTCGGTATTGCCAGCAGCCGACCGGACGTAGGTACGAGATTGACTGTACATAGCACGAATTAACTCTACATACTTCCCAGGCAAATACATTTTTGAATTTCCATACAATACGTGGTGAGGCGATTTTTTTTAACAGGCCCTTTAATTTTTTTTCTATCAGGCATGGAAAGACTGCTTACGTTCAAAGAATTAAAAATATTATCTATTAAAATAGTAAAGTCAATTAATTGACAGCATTCCGAATATCTTTCTTACCATCAAATGGTTTGTGACTACAGCAACGCTATGGCTAAATAAATTTAGATCATATCAAATGAAAGATTTGTAAACTTTTTTCAGTTTTGAGGGATCATCTCCCATTCCTCTTCTATGGCAGTTTTCATCTCCTGCATCGCTTGGGCAACTGGCGGACGAGTCCTAACACGCCTTTTTAGCACGTCCCACATGTGCTGAATGGGTTTCATGTCTGGGCTTATGGCTGGTCAGTCCATAACTGTGGCAACTCAAGCATTAGTTTAGATCTTATTATGCTTATATCGCATGTTATTACCATTGGTAAATGGTCCGACCAACTTACGTCATACATTACTCTAATGTCCTTAACTGACCTCCACGCCGTACCAGTACAATACCATACAGTGGTCTAATCAAACTAGTAGTAGTATGTTGACATCTTTTATAATTCTTGTAAGGGTGAGGCAGTTCTTTACTATTCAATCCCAAACATAATTACTCTAACCCGCATCCGTTTCATTATCAAAAGTTGAACACATCTCGTTATCAAAATATTAAAAAAAAAAAAATCTTTAGAGGAACCGTGATAAGGTGGTAATTGAATTTTATCACAAACTTTTTCTTTATATATTTTACGATTTTTAATACATTTTTGAATTTCCATACAATACGTGGTGAGGCGATTTTTTTTTAACTGGCCCTTTAATTTTTTTTCTGTCAGGTATGGAAAGACTGCTTACGTTCAGAGAATCAAAAATATTATCTATTAAAATAGTAAAGTCAATTAATTGACAGCATTCCTTAGGAATATCTATCTTGCTATCAAATGGTTTGTGACTACAGCAACGCTATGGCTAAATAAATTTAGATCATATCAAATGAAAGATTTGTAAACTTTTTTCAGTTTTGAGGGATCATCTCCCATTCCTCTTCTATGGCAGTTTTCATCTCCTGCATCGCTTGGGCAACAGGCGATCGAGCCCTAACACGCCATTTTAGCTCGTCCCACATGTGTTCAATGGGTTTCATGTCTGGGCTTCTGGCTGGTCAGTCCATAATGTGATGTTCACATCCCGAAGATATTCCCTGACGATGCCGGCCGTATGGGCTCTTGCATTATCATGCATAAAAAGGAAATTTGGGCGCACATAGTCCGCATATGGTGTCACGTGAGGTTCTAAGCACTCACGAATGTACCTTTCAGCATTTAATGTTGGCAGCCGTGGAACCGTCCTGTAACAACCTCAAGTTGAGTTTTGCCGCTCGCGGATATACCGCCCCAGACAGTCCATGAGCCACCGCCATAAGCATCCCTCTCTTCAAAGCAGCGTTGTGCGAAACGCTCTCCCTTATGCCGGTAGACCTTCTTCCTTCCATCATTGCCATGTAACACAATTTTAGACTCATCAGAAAAGAGTACACGGCTCCAATCTTGCTGTGTCCAATTTAAATGAGTGCGTGTGAAATGAAGGCGCGCTGTTCGGTGGTGGATATCGCGTTCTTTTAACCTTCTCCGTGGAAGTTGCGAAGTTGGTTTTGTATCTCAATGGAGGTAAGGTTACGATTTCTCAAGCTGGTCGTCACGATGAACCGACCCTACCTTTCAGTTGTGACCCGAGATCGTGGCCTTCCTTGGCGACGAACAAAGCCGCCAGTCTCTAGTAGGTACCTTCGATATGCATTTCGGACCGCAAATCGACTTAACTTAAGTTAAGCACTCGCATTACTTTGGCTGTGTCCGGCCTGAATAAGTACACAGCTTGGGCGGCGACTTCAGGTGAAGTATCCATAGATTATTGATAGAACCTCACCTTAATTTTAAGAATAAGTTATGTTTGTTGCAAAACCAACGATATCATTCACTTTTTCAAGAATTAAATCCAAGTATACCAATAAAATCAAGTTTTCTTAGTATTCTATTGTTTGATATCAACAAACAGGCTCCAAATTGTCTTTTGTTTCTTTAAATTCAGTTTTCGAAATCAAAAAAAAAAGACTATTGAATGAAACTGTGAATGTGCCAGGTTCAAAACTGCATAAAAACTTTTTGCTCGACCTAATATAAAATTTTAGCTAGGACCAAACGAAACTGAAAATGCAAGGTGGGCCAATAGATGTGTCCAGAAGTGTATGTGATACTGATGGTCTAAACTTCTAAAGTCTTAGGTGTATGTTTTTGGCCGATGTCCGAACTTACGATATCACATTTTACATCTGACAATTTCAACGTAACATCTTTAAATGTAAACGATGTTTGTATGTACCATCATATATTGTCGACACCAACCTCTGGAGCTGCTTATAAATTAATTAAGTTTGTGTTATTACGTTTTGCGGTATAAAGTAGGTTTTTTATTGTTGTGTTTGTGTTTTGCTAATATTATTAATTATAAGGTCTGATGGGACTGGCATGTGCAATAATTGCATAAAAGTCCCTAAAAATAAATAAAAAATAAAATAAAAACGTAACATCTTTTCTTAAACGGCGGATTTTTTTTTACTCTTTATTTAGTTTAGGGACTTTTACAGGAATGTGTAGTGTGCCAGTCCCATCGTAACTAACCCAAAAACTTACTAAACTTTAACACTTTGACAGCGGAGCGTTTAGAGTGCCCGCTTGATACGGTACGCGGGCGATTTTCTGCATAATTGTTAACATTATAGAAAAATAACGGACAGGAGTATATGGATAATTCTTTTTGTGTATGTAAAAGCTAGCATTGTATTTTATGGATAATAAATAAAAACAAATTATATTATTTATAATAATTTATTATAAATTTTAAAAAATGGTCATTTTTTCAACAAAAAAAGTCATACAGACTCCTTACGTCTATTCATAGGTGGTAATTTTTTATAGTGTGGTACTTTTTGAAGCACGGGTCATTACATAATGGCACCTTATAGTCAGGGCAGTAAAAAACAGTCTCTTTACGGCCTCGTTTCCCAGTATTGTGTTTGATAGTGTCGGCGCAAACTTTACAGACGCTCGTGACATTTGTCTTCTTTTCTGTAGGTGGTATTCTTTCAATAAAGTATCTTCCCACTAATCTTGAAGTTTTACCGACCAAGTGTGCGCCATGAGATGGACCTGCAGCATTAGTAGACCGACCTTCCACAACACACTCACCACAGGTCATCAAAAATTGGGAAAATCGCAATCGGCGGCGTACAGGCTGCTGTTTATTATAAATTACCATGGCGTTCACCATGGTCCTTGCTAATAAATGAAAAAAAATCATTATTTTCCACCACTTCATGCATTTCCTTTGCAGGCTATAATAGGACACGTATTGGTCGTTGAGGTCCACACCGATTTTATTCGTATTATAATCTAAGACGCAGTCCGGTTTTATTTTTTTTGCTAAACCTCCTTTAGTTTTGACTGTCACCTCTGTCCAGGTTGCGGCGTGTTTTGTCGTCAGGAAGGGGACGTCCCGCTTGTCTTTCCACTTACATACGGTCATATTCCCGCGGTGACAGAAGGCCATTTCATTTGTCTCCAGCGGCTGTTGTCGCCATTCTTGGGGCAAACCAACGCGAGTATTTTTCAGCCACTGCACGTCAGCAACAATTGGGCTGGTGAAGAAACGATCCATATAAATAGTGTGCCACTTTCCAAAATATTGTTCACTTAGCTGGGTGACTATTTGCTCAACAGTTTTGGAGTCACCAACCTATGGAACCATATTAAAAATATAACCCGTCGCTGCATCGCACAACATGTAAATTTTCATCCCGTATTTGTTGGGCTTGTCTTTTTTGAAAACACGAAAGTGTACTCTACCTCTAAAACCACATATGCCTTCATCGATGGTCAATGCTTCACCTGGATAAAAACTGGCGGCATACAGACGACACAGCTCGTCAAAATATGGCCGTAGCTTGAAAAAGGCGTCATAGTTGTCCTGGCCGTGAGGTATATAATTTGAATAGTCATTCAGATGAAGACAGCTGTAAATAGCTCTAAAACGATCTCTGTTCATAAATTTGGCTGCATAAGGGGTGTGTATGATTTCTCTAGTGGACCAGTATGCGTCAAAACTTTCTTTATGCACTAACGACATATGAATTATTATTGAGAGAAAAAGTTTCAGCTCTTCCAACGTAACGGGTGTCCACTTATCTAGCATACTTCCTGGTTTCAGCAGTCCCCGTCTAGCCAATTTGGTCTACATTTGCGCTGCATATCGGTTTGTTTCCGTTTTCAGGAGCTTCCAAAAATCATTATTGAAAAACAGTCCATTTCCGATGAATTTTCGTCTATGGGGGCTAAAACACGACTTATCTCTTCGAAAACAGGATCTTCCAATGGACGTTCTCTTGGCACATACGTCCATCCTTTGGCCTCATCCATTTCTCGAAGAGAAAGCATTTGCGAAGACCGCCCGCGCGTAGTTGAGCGCACTGTGCGGCCGCGCTGACTACGACGCCCGCGCCGCGCCCCTCTCTGTATATGGGTTTTAGTAAGTCCCTCTGGCATAGGCTCTAGACCTTTATGCTTGATATACATGGAATTAGGGGGCCTTCCCAGGAATCGGGAAATTTGTGGTGTGCTTGATGTTAAAATGATTTCATGCTTTAACATAAAGTCTTCATTTCTTTTTCGGTTTTGGAATATAATTTAATGTCATCCATATATATGAGGTGCGAGATAGTAGTTTTTTCACATTTTTTTTTAAACTGGTACCCAACCCGGCACCGATTGAGTAAATTAGACAAGGGGTTCAGGGCAAGACAGAACCAAAGAGGGCTCATGGAATCGCCCTGGTAGATACCCTGCCTAATATGTATCTGTCGAGATATGAGAGAACTGAGTCGATTATTTATATAAAGTGTGGTTTTCCGTCGTGCCATTATAATGCGCAAGAAGTCAATTATTTTGGGATTAAAGTAGGATTTTTATTAACCAAGAGTTTGAGATGCTATCAAAAGCTTTTTTGTAATCTATGTAGGTACAGTTAAGATTTTTATTTTTTGTGGTGGCATGTTTATGGATAGTAGAGTCGATAACTAACTGTTCTTTGCATCCCATGTGGCCTCTCCTGCATCCTTTCTGCTCCTCTGCAATTATACTGTGGTGTTCAACATGTGAGTTAATTTTATGAGTTATTGCTGGCGTTAGAATTTTATAGATTGTGGGTAGGCATGTTATTGGTCTGTATTGAGAAGGCTCTGATGTGTATTTAGTTTTAGGTAGCATGTAAGTTATTCTAGTGGCAATGAATTCGGGTATATTCTGATCTCCTAATACTACATCTGTTAAATTTTTTGCTATGAATTTGTGTAGTACTGTTAACTTTTTATACCAGAAATTTTGTATTTTATCGATACCAGGTGACTTTCAATTATGTAACCTAGATGTTATATGTGTAATTTCAGGTTCTGTTATCTCTTTAAATTCCATTTCGCCTATTGCTCTCCATTTTGTTGCTTCTTCTGTAATCCAAGTTGCTTTATCATTATGATATACCTGCTCTTCCCATATATTACACTATCCCCCGCGTCATCAACAACACCGCCGGCGCAGAAGGCCGGCAAAAGTCCACCCCCGCTGTTGGCCCTCATCAATAATTCCCGGCTTCTAGAGCCGGGACCCCAATAGTTTCTGGTTCTTCGAGGCCGGGTCACTAATATACAGATGACACGGCTATCGATTCGAAGGTACATATCTACCAACCGAGGTCGAAACATAAGAGACAATTTTACTGAGTACTTTATGACACCGGCAGGGGAAATATCGTACCAATATAACGAGAGAATTAGTAAATTACAAGAATAAATATGATTTGTAATAAAAAGTATATTAAAGAAAATATCTTACCTTTGTTTTCTTTGTCCACTTTAGTACACGTGTCCCAATGCTTTATAACCTCTTTGAATACATTCTCCCAGGCCAAATCTTTGACATCTCTATAGCGGTAATCGTTGTCATGAATATATAGTGTTACAAATTTACCAATAGATACGTCCGATGCGTGCGGTGCGGGCGCGATACTGAATAGAATTTTTTCCGAACGTTTGCGCCGGCACAAACAATGTATACAAGTGCTGCGTTGCGCATGACGTCATTAGGTTTTTTCGAGTAGGTTTCTCCGAACGAGCCGGCTTGCAAACGAAACGGACGTGCGGAACTTAAAAAAAAAGCGTACGTGCGCGTCAAATAATGTATTTTCTACTGATTCTATGCATTCAGATGTATGCGGCCAGCCTTAAAGTGCCATCAAGAAAAACCAGACCAATTATGTTGTTCCTGTGAATTCCAGCCCAAACATTGACAGCAAATCGCTGTTGATGTCCCGTCTTCTGTCCTAGTCGTGGATTCACGCGGCTCCAGTATCTGAGATTTTGATGGTTCCATAGACCATCCCTGGCAAAGGTGCTTTCATCCGTCCACATCACATTGTAGAGGAAATTCGGATTCTCCACCTGCTTCGTTTCAATCCAGCGACAGAAGTTTTCTGTAACTGGTTTGTCTCGGGGTAACAAGGCATGCAGTTTCATGTACTTATACGGCTTCCTTTTGTTTCAGAATTTTTAAAATGGTCTTAAACAAATTCTCATACTCTGACACCGACAGCATCGAAGGTTTGTTGTGATTTGCAAACGGATTCTGCACCCAGTCCATGGCCAGCAACTGCTCCGGAAAATACTATGCAAAGATTTTGTAAGGCTTGTCAAATGCTCCTGTATATTATTTCCCCGTCTTAAGATACCCCGTAGCTCAATTTTCAAACTTCAGATAAAATTTAAGTCATCCATTGGACATTTTATTGCAATTGGCTTATATTTATGCATGTGCCTGATATTGTCTTTTATACTGTTATTTATTTACGATAAGTTTAAAATGTATGTATATTTGTACGCCTCTGGGCAAAACATAGTAGATGTATAATATTTATCTGTAACACCTCACACTTTAACCTATATTTACAAATAAAGATTCTGATTTCTCCTTTTCTTTTAGAAAATCATTTAATATGGTGAAACATCGTAATTATGTTTTTCAACACACTCAATCCAGAACGCAAGCTTGTTGTTCAGTGAAGACATTTTATCATTTACTGTAAATTTTATTGTAGCTCGTCCCTGTAATGCTTTGCGGATTACGTTAAGCTTATCGAATGTATCAGCTAAATAAGCCAATTGCTTCAAACAATGCTCATCATGCAGCAGTTCAACAAGCTTATTAACGTGTGCAGAAACAGGTTGTTTGGTAAAGAATATCTTAAGCTCGTCGTGCAATTCAAACAGCCTTAATAGAACTCTTCCTCTTGAAAGCCATTTTACTTCCGTGTGTAAAAGAATTGATTGGTACTGACTTCCTATATCCTCACACATTTTTTAAAAAGCCTCGACTGAAGTGGACGTGATTTAACGTTACAATTAGTACTGCTTGGTCAAGAACTGTCTTGAGCTCGTATGAGCATTTCTCAAAAAAAATGTACCATTGCTTAGAAAATATAATAAAATAAAAATATTGAAATATACTTGATTTCTTTATTTTAAGCTATGGGTAAAGATCTAAAGATTATAAATATGAGGTTTGTTTTCAGATATTAAACCTAAATAAATAGCAAAATCTATCAAAACCAACCCAAGGTGCAGAAAATTTCTTATTTTGTTACCTTTACGAGATTAGTTAAATTTTATGTTGAATTATGTTACTGTAAGTTATATTTGATTAACTGGGATAATAAAACAAATTGTAATTTGTTTTTAAAAAAATCAGTCTATTTTAACAGCAAAATCTTAAAATATAATGTTGGCAGTAACGTTTCCTTTACGTTACTATTCGGCCACAAGTCTTGATTAACTTTACATTATTGAGTCTATTTTATTTTATATTAATTTTTCATACACACATAATGCAAAAACTAACTATTTATTTTTGTTTTTATCACAAAAATATGTATTAAATCTTATACAATATTAAAAAAGAAAAGAAATAAGCGCCCGCTTTTATGGGACGGTAACAAAAATATAATTCTGGTAACAAAATAGGATTTCTCAAGCCTAGACTACACAGTAGTGCAAATAATTATTTTGACTTAAAATTATATTGAAAAAAACCACTGTCATTTTTTACGATTATCTTTATTTTTCTATATGTACATATTTTTTTACATTTTTAAATATTTATATATAAATAAATAAAAAAAACATTTAAAAATATAAAAAATAGTAGCCCACCGGCATCGGGAACAGGGTCCAAGCTAGCGGCGGTCAGGGCTCCAGAGAGAGGAACTTCCTGACTATGCGAGCCGTGTCCAGCAGTACCGCTTTCTGAATCAAGCCCTTGATCCAGCTGCCTAACGAGAGCCTCCTGAGGTGTTGGTCGAGGCTCTTGGCTATTAAGCCATTGGCTGTCACGACTATCGGTACAATGATTGCTGAATCCACTTCCCACATGTCGACATTATTGAGGACAGAAAGGCTTGGGCTTGAGCTGCGTCCGATTTCTATACAATGATTGTTCTTTGATTTTTCCTCTTGTAGTTTTAATATGTAATTGTTTATGTTATTTAGTCAAAGCCTGTATTACACACTATGTAGCCAAGCATATTGTACGTTACGGAATTGTATCGCTGACAGAGGTGTTCGGCACTTGTGCAGCTGCAACTGCACAGGAGTTAAACTTTCCACAGATTCGGGAACACTGTTGGAGCTGCTGAACCTTGGACAAAACTATCTTAGCATTGTGTAGATTCAATTTCTTAGTATTGTATAATTGCATGGCAAACGTGTGAGCACAATGTACGAATGTGCTGTAAGGCATTTATTTGTTGGGTTAGTCTTTTTTATTGACTTAATTGTGCTCTGGCTGTTGAGAGTATGTCATGCTCACTCAAATGTCTCGCTGATGGTGGCGTGTGTTTTGGGTCATTGGGTTCCCTTCGATATGGTTGAGCTGAATGATGCTGATCCATACGTCATGTTCGTGAACGGACGCCGTCGGAGGGGACTGGTCATCTCTTAGCTGCCACGGCGTATTTTAATTTCTGAATTGATTTTTGTATGTTTTCCATAATGGACGCTCTCAGCGTACAATGTATTTCTGCATCGTTCTCACACGGTTGATTTCAACATGAATGATGTAATCAAATATTTGTAACAATAGCTTAAAAATTTAAAAGAGTGTCCATGGAGTTTCTTGCCCGTTCTTCTCCATAGGTACCTACTCTTTGGAATGGGCGACTAGCTTCATCTTATTGACTGACCGACCTTCTGACAATTCAAAAGTGCCTGTAACTGGTTTATTTGAAATAAATGATTTGATTTGATTTGATTTGACAACCTCGTGAGCCAAATCAAGATACTTGATTTGTTTATCTTTCTCAGCTTTCACGAGGTTCTCATCATGTGGAATGGTTATGTCAACAATCATTGCACGCCGCTCTGATCGATCCACCAGCACTATATCAGGCTTATTGGCAACAAAGTCCTGTCAGTGATGATGGATCGATCCCAGTACAATGTGATATGCCCATTTTCGAGAACTGGGTCGGGCATATACCTGTAGTACGGCACCTCCGATTCCACAAGTTTGTATTTAAGAGCAAGTTGCTGGTGAATTATCCTGGTTACAAGGTTGTGTCCATGTAAGTACTCTCCGTTAGCTAGACGAGAACACCCGGAAATAATGTGTCTAATTGATTCTCCCGGCCGGTGACATGCCCGACAGATGTCAACTGTGCCGTTTTTCACAATGAATCTCCGGTAATTGTTCGTCATCATAACTTCGTCCATAATTGCAAAGACAAAACCTTCGGTTTCCCCAAAGAGGTCACCGAAACGTAGCCAGGCTACGGACGCTTGAAAATCTACATCCGGCCCGTGGCTCGGCAAGGGCTCGGAAGAAGCGTCCGTGAAGCTCTTTGCTCTTCCATACCTCCAAGCGATCATTTGTGTCAAGCACTACTGGTTGACGCCAGTTCTCTTTAGCCAAGGAGAGCGGAGTGAGGCCCTTGTCAGCCGCAACCACATCTCGATGCATCCCCACATCGGTTTCTAGAAAATATTCTCTGAGACTGCATACCTCGCGATTGTGGAGGGTCTTGGCGTTTAAAAAACCACGACCTCCACATTTTCGCGGGATATACAGCCTCATAACCGATGACCGTGGGTGATGCAATCGATTTACAGTCAGCAGCGTACGGACCCTCTGATCCAGGGCGTCAAGTTCGGTTTGAGTCCATTTGAGTATGCCGAAAGAGTACATCAATACCGGCATGACCCAACCGTTGAAAGCGCGCACCTTGTTTCCGCCTGATAGAAGACTATTAAGTACTTTTTTCAGGCGGCCAAAGAAGCGTTCTTTCAACGATTGCTTCATGTCAGTAACATTGATACCCAACGCTTCCGACATACCCAAATACTTATAGGTTTCGGATGCGGAGAGGGCTCTAAGGTTTATGGAACCAGTGAGTTGGGTTCCCACGGATTCCATAATCTCTCCTCGCTTTACATGCATGACCGCACATTTGTCCACACCAAATTCCATCCTGATGGAGCTACTGAAAGTTTCAGTAATTTTCAGTAGCTCCCTCAGTTGTGAATTGTTGGGAGCAAAAAGTTTCAGGTCATCCATGTAGAGGAGGTGCGATATAACCTGACCACCTCTCCTCAACCGATAGCCTAGACCTGAATCCTCCAATAGTGTGCTTAGAGGATTCAATGCTAAGCAAAACCAAAGTGGACTCAAACTATCGCCCTGAAATATTCCTCGCTCGATCCTTATCGGTTCGCTATTCCTCTGAATATTTCGACATCCTGGATAGCGAAGGACTGTCCTCCATGTCCTCATACACGACATCAGGAAGGTGCGCAGAGTTGCATCCACTTTATACAACTCCAGCACCCGCATGAGCCATGTATGTGGGACTGAGTCATAGGCCTTCCTATAATCTATCCAACATGTCGACAGATCCTTTCGGGAACGACGAACCTGTTGGCTAATGGCCATATCAATAAGGAGTAGCTCCTTAGTACCGCGGGACCCGCTCTTACATCCATTTTGAGAGGCAGACATGATGGAGTTGCTGTCAATATGTTTGTTAATTTTAGTTTTCAAAATGGATGTAAGAACTTTATAGACCGTCGGTAAACAGGTGATCGGCCTATAATTTTTGGGTTCCGCGGTGCTACCTGATTTATGGAGCAGGTGGGTAATTCCAGTAGTTAGGAACTGAGGTAACGAACCAGACACCAGAGCAGTCTGGAATTGAGATGCCAAGCGAGCGTGCGACCTTGGAAACCATTTTATACAAAAGTTATGCAGCCCGTCCGGTCCTGGAGACTTCCAGTTAGGTAATGGACGGACTGCACAAGCTACATCTTGGGGGCAGATGGTAATAGCCCCCATTTCAGGTATTGGATCGCAGGCTCTCTCGACATCCCGGGCCCAGTCACCTTCAGTGTGACTGACAGGTACCGACCAGATGCTGCGCCAAAATGAACACATGACATCATCATCCGGTAGGCACGTGTCAGTCACACCTTGTTCTGGTCGTTCCCAGTCCCTATAAACCCACCTTTCATTGCTTTGGAAGGTGCGATTCTGGGTGTACCGTTCCACTCGTCGTTTGTATCTTCTGATACGGTTTGCCCATGCATACACTTTCTGCTTCAGGAAGTCGATGCGCTCCGTGACACGGGCCACGATTATTATTATTAAAGTTAATGTAACGATAAGATTTAATGATAAGAATCGTTCATGCGGTTTTTCATTTAAATCTACAAGTTAATTAATAATCCAATTTTAATGAAACTTGATACCCAAATCCGATATATCAAGTTTTACATAGTTACTAGAAAACTATTTCAAATAAGAGTTTAGAGAGATAGAGAAAGACAATTTAAAGTTTCCTAACAAACTTAAAACCGTTTGGGTAGCAAGTTTCATTAAAATAAGTTTATTCGTTTCCATGAATTGAGTCTTGTTGGTTCGTATGAAAAAATAAAAGAGTTTTGATAATTAAGGTTTTCAAAATTATAGGACTTAGGAGTAAACATTGTAAGCGTGAATATTCCTCAGAATCAATCTCTACATATTAACATCTTAGTAATAATTTATATTCGTTTTCCTATATTTTTAATTCCCTAATACACAACACTTTATTCAGTTAATGTAAAAAAATCGCTAATTTAAGTAACAATGTAGGTACCCTAAAGTTCGTATCTTAGCCTCATAAGTTTAACAGTCTATAAAATCACAATAAGGTTTATTTGGTTACAAAAATAAAAACAATCACACAGAAACAACAGCCTCGGTTATACAGAAATATCGTTAAACTATAACTGTAATCGCTGCAATAAATCCAAATATTAAAATTTAATGAGTAGCTGCATAAACAATAAAAACATAATTAATTACAATATTCACACTCATCAGTTGGATAATGGTCATATACAGCAAAGTTGCATCTTTGGCACCAAAAGAATTGACAATTCACTAACACTTTTATTTGTTCTGCATTCATAGTAGATACAAAATGAAGAGGTTTATCAGACAAATTTGGAATAAACCCGCAGCCGTAACATTGTGGTGCCGCAATAAAATGTGTAGAAGACCAAGGCCATAATAAACCAAGGCGTAAACACATTCGGAAATCATCTTTACGCAAAAAACTGTTATATCTAAGAATATCATTTTTGTTTCCTTATGATCCTTTGGTTAATAAAAAAAAAAATCTGAAACAAAATATTATTTATCTTACTACATAGTAATTAAAAATATCAATGTTGCTCAAAATTTATTCATCAAAACATGATGAACAAATAATAAAATCTTTAAAAGTTTGGCTACCACTACACTCTTCACAGAAGTAAAAATTGCATGCCATGCATTTTGTGACTTCGTGCATCAATACGGACCGTTTACATTGATTACATGTTAATTGTCGACGTATAATCGCTCGCAGTGATTTTTGTACAGCTGTTTTATTATATTTGTAATTGACACTTTGGGACGGTTTTAAAATAACATTTGATATAATTTTTATTCCCTTGCAACTTCCTACAGGTGTATGAGGCGTGCCATAAATATTATTTTCTTTGTCTGATAATGGTGAAGATGGCGTCGCCGATGTATCTACTGTGTTATTATCAATAGATGCAACTGAGGATGTGTCATATGGCAATATACACACATCAAAAGTGTCTAGGGATCAACATATATTTTTGCAATAACTTTTCTCCTGATTGATATTAATTAAAATATTCTTTAAGGATTCATCAAATAAAGTGTTTTCGTTTGTCACAGTAACGATAAACCAAGTCACCTTTGCATTAATAAAGAAATTTGCCATTTTCCTAATAAAGGGATATTTGACATTTGAACCACTAACACAAAAGTTCGAAAAAAAGACTGAAATAACAGTTTTCTCTAAAATTTTATTGGGTAACTTAAACAATTAATAATCCGTGTTTCTACCGCGAACACTAACAACACAAGAACATCGGTTTGGCATACTCAAAATGAGTTCATCCAAATCACGCTGTGGAATGGCCGCCCATGTTCGTTGCAACAACAAAAAAAGGTCTTCTTGCGACTGGATACCCTCCATATTCGGCAGAGCTCTTCTCTGTAGCATATCCCATGCATGCTCAATCGGGTTCAAGTCTGGCGACTGAGCAGGCCAGGGCAGGACATTGATGTTAGCTGCGGCGAGAGTCTGTCTTACAACTCTTGCGGTGTGCGGTCGTGCATTATCATGCATTAACTGAAATAAGGGACCGATTTGCACTTGTAGAGGAACGATGACGTCTGATACAATCGTTTCAGCATAAATTTGAGCGTTGAGGTTGCCTCTGATCCAAATCAACTCAGTTCTTCCGCCGATCCAAATACCCGCCCATACCATGATGGTTCCACCACTATAAGGATGGACTTCCTGGCAGGATTTTAATCGCTGTTGGCGTCCAGGGGTTCTCCAGTGTCGTATACGTCTTGTATCCGGTCTAATACCAAAACGAGACTCATCAGAAAAGCACACGAAACGCCATTGTTCTTCTGCCCAATTTCTGTGTTCAAGAGCCCATTGATATCGAATCCTACGATTGTGCATTGCTATAGGTGGTACCCGTAGCGGTCTTCGGGAATGAAGGTTCACTTCATGCAAGCGGTTTCTGACTGTTTGGTCGCTAATTAAGTTCCCTGAAGAGTGATGAAGCCTCACGGTTAACATCATGGCGGTTATTGTTGGAGCTCTTCGAGTTAAGATTTGAATGTATCGGTCTTGTCTCCGTGTGGTGCAGCGATACCGTCCTCCATGGCGCTCAGCCACGGTACCAGTGCTTCGGTAACGTGTCCAAAGTCGACTGATAACACTCTGACTTGTATTCAGAGCTAAAGCCACAGTACGTTGCCGGGAACCAGCTTCTATCATTCCCACGGCTCTGAGCATTTCTTCCCTGCTTAAATGACGTCGCCGCTCCATAATAACGTTGGTTTTAATCAGTAGTAGGGAAACAGTAGCACTAATAATGTCTTCAATGCGTTGTATGTTTTTATAGGGAAAATATTGACAGCTGATTTTCATCTTTTACTCGAATTTGATTCACAGTTCCTGATTCAAATTATGAAATGCACCAAAAAGGATCCATATAAATTTATAAAATCATAAATTTATTACAAAGCCACATCTCAATCTCAAGAAATCCGCATAAAAATGCTTGATCCCTAGACACTTTTGATGTGTGTATTTTTATCAAAAGTGTTAGAATGTGTAGGCTCATTCTCGATATTTGCTACGCAAACTAAATCAGGACTAGTAATCATACCGGTAACAGATATGTCATTAGAAACATCGTCAACGTCGTTTATTGAGGATAACATATGGGAACCATCGTCAACCTCGTCTATTGATGATATTATATTGGAAATATCGGCAACCTCGTCCATTGATGATATTATATTGGAAACATCGCCAACGTCGTCTATTGATGATATTATATTGGAAACATCGCCAACCTCGTCCATTGGCGATATAACCGTTGGTGATTGTGAAATTTCAAATGTGTGTATTTTCGGATTGAAACAAAAACAATCATCCATACAAAAGCAACTAAGTATACGATGTTTAATTTGATTATAATTTAATGTTACAATTTGGTGGATTGATCGTGTACCCGGAATAGTTTTAATTACCGGGGGTAATAATTTTGAAATTTCGTCAATTTGTTCTGTTTTGATATAATAACATTTTACAGATTTTACACGTTCTAAAATTATTTTATATACATCATCCGCGTTAGCTACATCTTTGCCGTATGCTACTTGTCTATCTAAACATCTTTTAATCACCCCTCCAATTGCATCGGCAACGCCTTTTCCATGGCCACTCTCAAAGAATGACCAAGTAATTTTAAGTTGTTTAACAGCCGCAAAATGATTAATTAAAAAAAGTTATTTTTTTGGCGATATTGCGAGCTTGGGCCATCTGAAAATATGTGAATGACTTTTAAGTTTGGTTCAAGAGATTGTGCTAATTCTAGTATTGGTAAAAGATGTGCCCATATCGCAATTGGTTGATGGATATTTGAGGGTGAAACGGTACAAAAAGATTGCTTTTTGCCATGTACAAAAAGCATCAAGCGTATGTAGGGTAACTTGATTTTTAGAAGCACCGAAGTGCATCGCTTGTACTTCTGAACTTAATTTGCATTGGAAGTTTTGCGAAAAGTCGCAGTGAATGGCTGCTTCTCCGGGTTTTAGTGTAGCACAACATTTATTATATTCGTTTATTTGGTGCCACATGTTGTATGAGTGAACTTTAAAAAGTTTAAGATCATTTTCAAATAAATAAATTAAATGCTAAATAGTATCCTTTTTTAAAGTTTTCGTCATCCGTTTTGTTTTAACTAAAATTTGGTCATCTGCGACTGTTTTTTTATAGGTATGGTCAGTCATCTCCCACATCTGCCAACTAATTTCCTGTGTAGGAATAAATTCTTCCGTGTTATATTTCGGGGATTTAGTTTTACAGTCAATACACTTATTATACATACAGTCGTAACTGTAAATGTCACAGACGACTGATTTTATTAAGTCGGTCATATTGGTGTAATTAAATACTTTTGCTCTCTTTAAACCATAAAATTTAAACTCAATGTTGCTATGTTTTTCGCATAAGCACGTGTCTGTTGTTAACAGACGGTGATAGAACAAAAAATGGTTTATGCAAAATGAAGAAAATGATACCAGGTTGCCTTCTTGTATAAATTTGTCATAAAGGCATTTCAATGAATTGTTAAGGTATCGAATTTGCTTTTTCGTCTTATGTAAAGTTCTGCACTCTCTTTTACCGGCAGTAGATCGACTTATATCGTCTCTTAAAAAGAATTTTTCAATAGAATTCTTAGTCCTCAGTATTTTGGCTGTCTTTTTTCGTTTTCTTATTTTCCCTTTTAAGCCAAGAGTTTTCTGAATTAAGGCTGACGCTCTTTTTTCTTTTACTGTATCATTGTTGGCGAGAGACTTCAATACATCTTTTTCTTTATTACTATGACATCTTTTATAAGCATTTTTCAGTGATAGCTCCAATATTTCATTCCTAGCCGTTAACATAGTTATTTCTTTCTTCAAATCTTCTTCTGTTTTCATGTGTTTCTGATTTAATCGATAAATCTTTTTCCTTAAATTTTCTGTAACCCGTTTTAAGTTACATTCTATTCGACTTTGAGCATTCTTAAATTGTTTTTTATACATATTTCTGAATTTTTTTAAACGTTTTATTATTTGCAATTTGTCTGGAATCAAATTAATTTCTATATTTTCATTTTCCATCGTGTTATCAATGACTTTCTTCGTCTTCTGCTTTGTCTTCCTTGTCTGATCCCGCCACTTTTTTCTTTGTTCTTTTTTTTCCTTTTCAGTCATATCCTTAACTTTTTTGTATACATTCTTAGATTTTATTCTTTCTAGGTTCTTTTTCCTCTGCTCTTCCATCTTTTCAGGATTTTCTTTTAATCTTTCCCGATACCGCCTCATTTTTTCAGCCGGAGTTAGAGGCATTTTTAAATCGGAGCTGAAAAATATAACCGTTCACCTTATCTAACATTTACCATGCGGATATACAAAAAAAGTTTTTTTTTTCAAACATGATTAATAAGCCACATTTGAAGCACCAGCAAAAACAAACCCACCACCTACAGCGATCCACACAGCTTCGCACTAGTGCAATGTAAATTTATGCGGTGTCAGTCTTTATACTGGGTATAATGTAGTTTTTGATGAAGAAATTGGTACTAATAAGTATGTGATCAGTACGAGCGCATTAGCCAATACGAGTATTTAAAGCCTAATGTTATTTTTAGTAGGTACCTAAAAACTTCATATAAACACGACAGAAAACAAATGCACAAAGTTCTCATTCAATTTCGCACATTACCTACTAAAATGTATTCAATATAGGTAATATTATATTTAATTAAAACTTCGTCGTAATTATTATAATAAAAATCACATAGTCGATACTATGCCTAACAATTTCCTATTTTGTTACCTTCTTTTCCATTTATACGTTACCACCCAAGAGTAACAAAAAAGGAGGTAACAAATCAAGTTAAATAAACTATTAAAATTGTATACGCATACAACTAAAACAAATACTCCTTTATGATTTGACTTACGAAATCAAGATTAAGAGCTTTAATAATTCTACATACGAAATAATAATAAAATTAGAGCTTACCTGCGTTTCTTGGGTAACAAAGATTGGAAATTTTTTGGACCAAAACACTAACGGACAACCTTCTGTTCGCGCACTGGAACTTCAAAAAGAAATGTCAAAACGTAAATATGATGGATGTCGATCTTGCCAATGTTGCCACTATTCTAAAACATGTTTATACCAAATGGATTCTATAAAATTAAAAAATATGGTCACAAAAGAGGAATTTCAAAAAGGAACTTTTTACGCGATATAATAAAACCATTATTTGTTAAATAAATTTGTTCTAATACGAAAACATATTTATTTATAAATGATCTATGGACTTATAGTTCTAAATAAATACATTAGTTGTTTCTAAAATTTCCGCAAGTCCTCTCAAACACAATCAATTGTTTGGGAGGGTATGAAATTGGGACAATTCACTTTTCATACTACTAGATTAGACCGATTATCAAAGTATTTTTACACTCGATAATTTATTAATATAATTCTATTTTTTAAATGTTTTTTACTTATTTTATTTAACTTACCACGTATATAATTTAATAGAAACTGGTAATGGTCTATTTTATATACAGAAAAAAATATTTTAAATTATGGGACAGAGATTTAGATAGAAAGTACATTTTTTTTGAGAAATGCTCGTATGGCATTTTTTTGCGACAAGGGCATGGCAATGTAAAACGCAGTGACTGCTACTACATTTAGGTGCAACCTCCTTGATTCTCTTTACTGTGCCTTTTATTTTGCCAACCATAGCTGCCGCTCCATCACTACACACGTCAATACCTTTGTTTCAATCAATATGGTGCTTAGTCATGTAACTATCCATAACTTTAAAAATTTCTTCTCAGGTTGTGTTGCTTTCTAAAGAAGTACAAAGAAACAAATCCTCTTCAATAGATCCTCCAAAGGGATAACTCACAAAAACAAGCAGTATTGATAACCCAGCGACATCTGTACTTTCATCCAGTTGCATTGCAAACATCTCGCTGGCCTTAAAAGTATCCCGGGGCGCGGCATAACTCCGTTGACTTGGTACCGGGGTTCGTGTTTGATGTGTCAACACCTATAATTATAAACTATTTTGCACAACACTGAATATTACAGTAGTAATATATTGGTTTAAAAATATTGATTTCCCAGTTATAGTTCCATACAAAAAAAAAATCTTCATAGTGATGAAGAGTAGTAGTTTTTCTAACGTCTTTTTACACCCAGTAACCTACTCCTAATGCTGCCTACTGTCCACAGGAAGGCTATAATTATGTTATTAAAAAAATATACAATACAGTATGCACTAGTATTTTAAAATAAAACAATTAAATGATTTTCAAATTATTTATTCTTCTCCATATTCTACATCCTCCAATACTAATATACGATCGTGAAAAGATGCAGGTGAGTTGATGTTCTGCTGGTACCCATTGTTATTTTGCCTGTAATGCAACTGCAGTAGTATCCACAAATTCTATCTTCCCAGGTCGCACCTAATGGATTTAAAAGAATATATGTAAAATATATCATATTGCTTTGGTGGCGCGCCCTGATCCACCCTCTGATTAAAACTGCCTCATGTAAAGCAATCCCTGGAACATTTACAGTCTCCAGGTCATCAGTAACCTCTACTGCAAATATTCCATTATCTCGGATGTGTTCTCCATAGCATACTATGGAGAACACATTCGAGATAATGTACCAAGGTCATACCTTCCATCACCTTGCCTGTTTTATCTGATAAGTGCCCAGGCCAAACATAATCAAATCGGACATTTCCATTATGGGGAACACATCCAATGCTGGTATCTGCCCATCTATTCTAACAAAGTTGGCACGGTGCCTGTTTAATTGATGCTCAATCACATATTCTGCCAGATGGTTTGGTACATCACATCTCATTGAAGCTCTGGACAGAAGAGATTGAGCATCACTCCGATCGGTTATAACGGGATGAAAATGATTTATAATTGCTCCCGCAATTTTGAAATCGTCCATTGTATATCTAATCAAACTGTTGAAAGATTCACTTCTGAATATTTTAAAATCCCGTTTAAACCGACCGTTGAGAACTTCAACGACCCATCTGCACATTGTCACCTTTCTAGATTTATTGGCTTTGATAGTCGACAAGTGTGTTTCTCCAACATCCAGAGTTTCTGGTTAATGTACTGCGTACCCCAAAGATGTAAGCAGCCCTATAGCGACCCTACACCCGCGATCCAGAATAAACACATCATCTGGTCTAATAAAGACCCGTAGTGGTGAATTTTCATTTTGAAATAGGTGTTTAATAATATCAGCATCAGACATTGTTGCAGGAAAAGGGCCAACAATGTCAATGATTTGTCCATCTGTTGTCACCATTAAAAAAGGTTTAAATAAATTCCTGTATTTGTGAAGTCTGTATGTTTTGTTTTAAAAAAAGTAGTTAGAAGATTTTTGAAGGTAAACATATGACCCATCACAAATGATTATAGGGCTGATCATATATGTGCCAAATAATCCTTTAGGAATCAGAAGATTCCTCCTGGAGAGATTTTCTCTACTTAGGTGATCTAATCCTATGTGAAGTGGCATATACAGTTATTTTAAACTACTGCGTGCTTTTCTTATATATTTAATCAAACTGCTTTTTGACATTAAAAATGTCCCAGCACAAATGATTATAGGGCTGATCATATATGTGCCAAATAATCCTTTAGGAATCAGAAGATTCCTCCTGGAGAGATTTTCTCTACTTAGGTGATCCAATCCTATGTGAAGAGGCATATAAAGTTCTTTAAAACTACTGCGTGCTTTTCATATATGTATATTTAATCACACTGCTTTTTGAAATTAAAAATAAGCTTGCAATTCTAGTAAGTGGGTCTGATGTTCGCAACTTTATTAAATACGTTGCTAAAGCTGTCTTAGGTTTTCTGCACACTTCACTTAGGGCTGCTTCAATAATAATAAAAATTGCCATGAATTGGATTATATTTAAACTTGTCCAATATTGGCACACTTTGTTGTCCATACTTTCAACATCTTCAAAATTAAAAGTTGATCCTGAGCCTTCAGTCGCAAGATTGAGCATCTTTTCTATATGCTGACTCGAATTGTGACATAAACACATCTCATGCAAAATGTCCCAATCATAGAGCACAATGTGTTCCTCGCACACACATGCACGTGGTGTTATAAATAATTTATAATCACATAACACTTTTTTTCAAGTATCGTGGTACCTGATGCAACTCCAAATTCCTGCATTCAGGTACAAAACAGTGAGTTGATGTGTTAGATGTTCTTGTATAACCTGACAGATGCACTGTCACTAGTAACCTGCTCAGCTTCAATGGGTGCAGGCTGCACGTCATGATCCACCATGTCTTCCATTTGTCTTACAACATTATTAGCTCTTAGCCAGCATACATTGCAAACTCGTGCATTATTAATTGGGATCTGAAAAAATAAAACAAAGAACAATTCCATTCAATACCAGGTGTCATAATGAACATAAGGGGACTAAAATCTCTTAAAGCTAGGAACATTCTAGACTATTTGGAATCGAACTGTCTTAACAACTGAGCAAAAACTCAAAATTGGCGAAATCAAAAGGGAACAAGGGAACACCACTTAGATAGATGATTACTATATATTAATAGATGTTTACTTTAAAAAAGACATGAACAAACAATACAAATGCATTCTTATAGGAGGCTGTATTTAGGGGTTGAACGTAGGTACGGATTGCACCAGAAGCATTCTAAGGTGTTCGCCAGCTATGATCAAAACAAATAGCGAAGCTTCTATATAAAGCTGTTGTAGTCCCACAGAGATACAACTCCAACCATTTGATTGTCGAATTAAAGAAACCATAACACAAACATTTTTGAGAGCCATAATGTGATATTAAGTCAAAAGCCTTCCTTTTATCCATGTAACACTCTAGTAATACTACGTTCTTTCTTGAATTCTGAATGTAGGTCTGGAAGAAAACCGTGAGTTTCACAGTATTTTTGCAGCTGGTTATATACCTTTTCTAGTATTTTAGATAAGTAGGGTAGGAGGCTAATTGGAAGAAGTATATAAGTATATATTAGTATTAGTAGTCAATATGTTTAGAGTTACCTGGCGTGGATGAATTATATTTGCAATATAATTGCGTTCAGCTCGGCCCTCGGGTAATGGCCGTGATCGTCTACCTCTTCTTTGAGACAGTGAAGCATTACACCACACACAAACAGATTGATGACCAAGTTGTCGAGGCCCCCTGTAGTTAATGTCAGCTAGTCTATTAGAAAATTCCACTGTCACACATTCCAAGCACTCTTGGCACAGATGGTCTTCATTGGAGACCTGTAAATGAAAGCCACTTGTAAAACATTTTCAATAAATTAATATCAAATTAGTAACCCTGATATAAAGTCTAAATAACATACTTAATAATAAATATCTTGATTGACATTTACACTTACATGTATCATCATCATTACACGTATAACAAGTCATAGGCTACAACCTCTAAAACTAGGTAATACTAACCTCTCGTGTAATCCATTCTGCAATTAATGTAAATAACCTTCTATTACGTGAAAAAAAAAAAAAAAAAAAAAAGGTCAGTGATTTTATTAAACCTAGTGCAAGATAGGTCCTGTAGATTGGCTAGGGACGCTAGGTTAGGCCGCAAGCTATCCTCCGCGTCATCAACAACACCGCCGGCGCAGAAGGCCGGCAAAAGTCCACCCCGTTGTGGCCCTTAACCAACAATTCCTGGCCTCTAGAGCCGGGTCAGCAATAGTTTCTGGTTCTACTAGGCCAGGTCCGCAATAGTTGCTGGTCCTTTCGAGGCGGTCGCCAAGAATGTGTGAACTACAGAATCGGCGCCTGTATCGTCTTCCATTTATCCACAAACATATCGAGATCAGTGTTGGAGTTCAGGAGAGCGTTAATAATAAAATTTGTCTGTTCTACTACAGCTAACCCTCTAAGCCATATCATTAACGCAAGCATATCCACTGGAACATTCCCCGATAATATTAAAATTACAATAATTAAACCACTCCATAAGAAAAACAATAAAGAAGATATGTCTAACTAAAGGCCAATAGCTTTGATACCCGTTTTTTTCGAAAGTCTTTGAAAAAGTTATATACGAGTCTTTTTGTTCTTTTCTGTCGAAATATAATATATTATGTGAGGAACAAAAGGGCTTTCGTAAAAATATAAATATGGCCATATACGATCTGATAAATTGGGTAATGCTAAATTTGGATAAAAAATACCCATTTGTGCCATTTTGACCGATATGACCAAAGCATTTGATTACGTGAATCATGAAACATTACTGGCCAAACTTAACACGTACGGTATACGAGGGAATGCTCTACGTTTAATAAAGTCGTATCTAAGTGAACGTTTTCAATAAACAGAAATCTCTAAAGTTTGCGGTAAATCAAAGCGAGAGGTTAAATATTCATCTGGCCCTAGAGAAATTAAATTTGGCGTTCCTCAGGGCTGCGTTTTGGGACCATTATTATTCTTGCTGTACATAAATGATTTGCCCCAACATATCCACTATCCTTGTATTTTATTTGCCGATGATAGTACTATCTTAGTAGACTGCCTCAACAAAGAGTTTTATGAAGACGAATTAAATGTCTAAAATTAATAGTAAACTGGCTTAGCGATAATAATCTTATCATAAACCTAAATAAAACAAACATAATGCATTTGTATCAAAAAATTCTACCTTTAAAACTAAAAATTAATTATAAAAGGCAAACAATTGGTAGCGTTAATGTGACAAAATTTTTGGGTATATTAATTGACAGTCAATTAATTGACTTGGAAACCGCAGGCTGAAAAAGTTCGCAAAAGATTAAACACGTCTGCGTATACTATCTACAGTCTGTCCAAGAAAGTTAACGTTGATACATTAATGGTTGCGTATCACGGTCTGGTGTAGTGTTCTGGGGTAACTGTTCTGAAAGGGAATCTGTCTTTAAAGCTCAAAAACGGTGCATAAGAGCAATTTTTGGTCTCAAGGTTACAGATAGTTGCATTCCTTTTTTTTAAGAAATATAAAATTCTAACTTTCCCTAGCATATACATTCTTGAAATGGCTGTATTCGTAAAAACTAATATGCACCTATTTCCGACATTGAATGATACGAGGATACATACGACTGCCATGAGATCAAAATATCAGAGTCTATTATGTACTGGGAGATTTAACACTGCTTTGCTTAAAAAAACATTATAGGTATGGCAACAATTATATTTAATAAATTACAAAATTATTTAAAAGATCAGCCCGTAACAAAATTTAAGAAACTCCTGTCATTGTTGCTGACAGAAAAATGCTATTACACTGTTACTGACTTTATGAATGATAAATTGTAATGTTTGTTTTATTTTATTCTAATTAGTTATGTAAATGATTTTAGACTTAGCATGATCTCATTTTTAATTTGACTATCTGGATTGTAAATTATCTATAAGTGAACCTTTTAATTTCTTGTATCCCAAAAGGCAGAATGTACTGGGATTATATCTGACGAAAACACCAACATTATAACACCTGCATTCTAGACAAATAAAGAAATTATTATTATTATTAATAGCTGCTGATGTCCGCGGAATATGCGACTTGGAGTGATCAATAGTACGGCTGGTAGGAACAGCCAGTAGCCGATGTTTTCTTCCACGACAGTAATTGCCTGGGACAAACACATTGCAGATTGCGCAGATCAGGATCTTCAACAATGCCTCTAAGTTTTTTAAAGACTACAATGATCTGATCGCGCGAACGTTTTACTTCAAGGGAGTTGAAATTTAAGCATCGGGTTTTTTTTTAATTACCCTTCGATGCGCCTAATGTATATATCGTAAGCAGCCGATATATGCGACTTTAAACTAGATCTTCATTCAAAGAAGAGTATATACAATATTTTAAGAAAACCCTGTCCGACCCGTAAGGATAATGAAGGTTAGGTAAACACATCACCAAATAACATATGAAATTTTACATAATCATCATATTAACAATACTAGTGAATTTTGAAATAATCTCTTTTTCCCGCGAATTAATTCCAACTTCCCCAAAATTTGGTAATTTTTAAAAAGTGACAACATTATTTTTTACGGTATAATTCTGAGCGAATAGCAATGCGACCGCGTGCCGCGTGCCCTGCCCCTCTTCACCCGCGCCTGTATGGCCTACTGCACATGTTTAAGTTACCTCTTTTTGCGAAATAATAGAATAGAATACTCTTTATTATGTACACCATATAGATTACAGAACATAAATAAAAACATTTTACAAAGGGTGACACAATGGGCGGTCTTATCGCTAAGAGCGATCTTTTACAGACAACCTTTGGATGGAATTCTAAGGGGAAGGATAAAGCAATAATGTAGGTAGTCTACAGTGTACTATTTACATAGATTATACAATAAATATATACGTTAAGTGTATACTAGTTTAAATAATTTTATACATCTAACTAATAAATATTATACAAGAGCATATAAAATATAATGATATGTTTAAAGAGAGAGGAAGTGCTTTTTTATCATAGTTTTAAAAGTAAACAGTGTTTGAGCACGTCTTACGGACACGGGCAAGGCATTCCAAAGCCGAACTGCTTGTACAGTAAAGGATTTATCATAGAAACTAGTGGAATGCATCGGCATCTCTAATTCCAGATTTTCCGATGACCTCAGATATCTATTATGTGTGTCATGAAGGAACTTGAAACGTTCTTTAAGATAAGAGGGGGTCTTAGGATTAAACAAAATGTTGTAGAGCTGAAATAGTATATGAGAATTCCGGCGAAGACGTATAGGAAGCCACTTAAGCTTTGAACGAAATTCAGATATGTGATCATATTTGCGCAGGCCAAATATAAATCTTATGCAAAAGTTTTGAAGTCGCTCAAGTTTATCTAGTTGTGCCTCAGTAAGATCTGGATAACTCACATCTGCGTAGTCAAGGATAGGAAGTAGAAGTGATTGTGCAAGCGCAGTTTTAGCGGCAGTAGGAAGAAAGTTCCGCAACCGTCTCAGAGACTTACCAGATGCAAAAATTTTGCGACTGACATCCTGTAGCTGTGGATCCCAGGAAAGATGCTTGTCGATCCAAACCCCAAGGTTCTTAACCTTATCACTGAACGAAATAGCAGTACCATTAAATTGAACTTGGGGAAGTTGCGACCAGTCTATATAATAATAATAATACGAAATAATAATTCCCAGACAATGACAGAGCTACACGACCGAAATCAGCTGTACCAGCTTGGCAGTGCAGGATTGAACGTCGTATCGGAGAGACTAGAGCACTCATTGGCAAGCTTATTAGCTTCAGGGAGGGCAATACACGCCCTAGAGTGATGCGCTTTGTGAGGCGGGCGTTCTCGGGGACTGATACTAGTACTCGAGACTATTTGTTCCGCGTCACAGAGCGCATCGACTTTTTTTAAGCAGAAGATTTATGCATGGGCAAACCGTATTCGTCGGTACAGGCGAAGAGTTGAGCGGTATTCTCAGAATCGCAATTTCCAAAGCGATGAAAGGCGGGTCTATAGAGCTTGGGAGCGATCAGACCAAGGTGTCACTGACACGTGCCTACCGGATGATGATGCCACGTGTTCATTCTGGCGCAATATCTGGTCGGTGCCTGTCAGTCACACCGAAGGTAGTTGGACTCGGGTTGTTGAGCGAGCCTGCGATCCAGTACCAGAAATGGGGGCTATTACCATCTGCCCCCAAGATGTAGCTCGTGCAGTCCGTCCGTTGCCTAATTGGAAGTCTCCAGGGCCGGATGGGCTGCACAACTTTTGGATCAAATGGTTTTCCGGGTCGCACGCTCGCTTGGCATCTCAATTCCAGACTGCTTTAGAGTCTGGTTCGCTACCCCAGTTTCTAACAACTGGAGTAACCCACCTGCTCCATAAATCAGGTAGCACCGCGGAACCCAAAAATTATAGGCCGATCACCTGTTTACCGACGGTCTATAAAGTTCTTACATCCATTTTGAAATCTAAAATTAACACGCATATTGACAGTAACTCCATCATGTCTGCCTCTCAAAATGGATGTAGGAGCGGGTCCCGCGGTACTAAGGAGCTACTCCTCATTGATATGGCCATTAGCCAACAGGTTCGTCGTTGCCGAAAGGATCTGTCGACATGTTGGATAGATTATAAGAAGGCCTATGACTCAGTGCCACATACATGGCTCATGCGGGTGCTGGAGTTGTATAAAGTGGATGCAACTCTACGCACCTTCCTGATGACGTGTATGAGGACATGGAGGACAGTCCTTCGCTATCCAGGATGTCGAAATATTCAGAGGAATAGCGAACCGATAAGGATCGAGCGAGGTATATTTCAGGGCGATAGTTTGAGTCCACTTTGGTTTTGCTTAGCACTGAATCCTCTAAGCACACTATTAGAGGATTCAGGTCTAGGCTATCGGTTGAGGAGAGGTGGTCAGGTTATATCGCACCTCCTCTACATGGATGACCTGAAACTTTTTGCTCGCACCGATTCACAACTGAAGGAGCTACTGAAAATTACTGAAACTTTCAGTAGCTCCATCAGGATGGAATTTGGTGTGGACAAATGTGCAGTCATGCATGTAAAGCGAGGAGAGATTATGGAATCCGTGGGAACCCAACTCACGAGTTCCATAAACCTTAGAGCCCTCTCCGCATCCGAAACCTATAAGTATTTGGGTATGTCGGAAGCGTTGGGTATCAATGTTACTGACATGAAGCAATCGTTGAAGGAACGCTTCTTTGGCCGCCTGAAAAAAGTACTTAATAGTCTTCTATCAGGCGGAAACAAGGTGCGCGCTTTCAACGGTTGGGTCATGCCGGTATTGATGTACTCTTTCGGCATACTCAAATGGACTCAAACCGAACTCGACGCCCTGGATAGGAGAGTCCGTACACTGCTGACTGCAAATCGATTGCATCACCCACGGTCATCGGTTATGAGGCTGTATATCCCGCGAAAATGTGGAGGTCGAGGCTTTTTAAACGCTAAGACACTCCACAATCGTGAGATATGCAGTCTCAGAGAATATTTCCTAACAACCGACGTGGGAATGCATCGAGATGTGGTCGCAGTTGACAAGGGCCTCACTACGCTCTCCTTGGCGAAAGAGAACTGGCGCAAACCAGTAGTGCTTGACACCAATGATCGCATGGAGGTATGGAAGAGCAAGGAGCTTCACGGACGCTTTTTCAAAGCCCTACACGGGCCTGATGTAGACTTACAAGCGTCCGTGGCCTGGCTACGATTCGGTGACCTTTTTGGGGAAACCGAAGGTTTTGTATGTGCAATTACGGACGAAGTTATGATGACGAACAATTACCGGAGATTTATTGTGAAAGACGGCACAGTTGACATCTGTCGGGCATGTCACCGGCCTGGGGAATCAATAAGGCATATTATCTCCGGGTGTTCTCGTCTAGCTAACGGAGAGTACTTGCATAGACACAACCTTGTAGCCAGGATCATTCATCAGCAACTTGCTCTTAAATACAACCTTGTGGAATCGGAGGTGCCGTACTACAGGTATACGCCCGACCCAGTTCTCGAAAATGACCATATCACATTGTACTGGGATCGATCCATCATCACTGACAGGACTATTATTGCCAATAAGCCTGATATAGTGCTGGTGGATCGATCAGAGCGGCGTGCAATGATTGTTGACATAACCATCCCACATGATGAGAACCTCGTGAAAGCTGAGAAGGATAAACAAATCAAGTATCTTGACTTGGCTCACGAGGTTGTCGACATGTGGGAAGTGGATTCAGCAATCATTGTACCGATAGTCGTGACAGCCAATGGCTTAATAGCCAAGAGCCTCGACCAACACCTCAGGAGGCTCTCGTTAGGCAGCTGGATCAAGGGCTTGATTCAGAAAGCGGTACTGCTGGACACGGCTCGCATCGTCAGGAAGTTCCTCTCTCTGGAGCCCTGACCGCCGGTAGCTTGGACCCTGTTCCCGATACCGGTGGGCTACTATTTTTTATATTTTTAAATGTTTTTATATATATTTTTGTTATGTAGAAATATTTAAAAATATAATTTATAAGTGTATTTATTGAAATAAAGGAAATAATACGAATATTATTTTTTTAGGGAGATTTTTTTTTAAGATTAGCCCGGTTTTGTAGGCATTAGTAGAATCAGTTATCGATATCGATCAGAGATCAGATATCGATCTATGGGCGCTGTCGCCACAGTAACAATAGCTCCGTCATATTTATATCTTTAAAAATATTTATAGCACAAATTAATACACTTTGATAGATAAATTAGTGAATGTGGACTATAATAAATAAGTGACAATGTTGTCTAGTGACTACATAGACAGATTATTAAGTAAAATACTGTAAAAATCAAGTGTTTTGTGCCGATCAAAAAAGGCCAAAAACAGTGTTGTTCTGTTGATTTATTAAAAATATTAACATTCAGTGGTCATTTAACTTAGTAATTAACAATAATTCGATACCAATCCAGTGTTTAAATCTACTTTTTCCAGCAATTCAGTTTTTAATAGAAAAAACAACCTACCGTCAATTTTACAAATTCTAATTCGCAGAAAATGATTGTTGTGACAATTTGTGGAACAAACTCAAGCAAAGAAAAAACATGAGTGCTATAAATGAACTAATAAAGTACTAAAGTTTTGAATATCTATTCGCTAGTGATATTGACAAACCTATAAACTAACTGAGTGTTAAATCTTTTTGAGAAGAAACAAAAATACTTACCTATCTTGTGAATTCAATCAAGAAACAACGGTGATTTTTTGTGTTGTCAACAGTCAATTGAGTCGTTTTGTTCAACAAAGAAATGCTGTATTCGTAACGTCAAACAACCAAAACTCAGATGGGATCAGCTATTTCAACATTACTGCTAACGTTTGCTTAGTCTTGCGGTAACATAACCCCGACGATACCTGTGGACGTGAGTTCGATCCCTGCTTACTGATAAACATTTTTTATTCTTTTTTTTTCATATTGTCTACTTTAAAAAATATATATATTTCTTAACATTATGAATTTTTACGAGGATAATGAAAATGTTTACGCTACGGAGAATCCGAACCCGAACTCAGTCAGTAACGGAGACTACATTCAATGAATCTAGTATAAACTTGACTCTAGATGGCAGCACATGTAGCTTACCAAACTTGTTGGACAAAGAAAGTGACGAAATACGAAACTTGAAATGCCAAGTAGAAAAACTTAAATTGGAATTATTATCGGCCCATGAAGAGATTAATATACTATCCATTGAGAATAGCAGTTTAAAATCATCACTGAATGAAATTACAGATACATGTGAGCTTTTGAAGAAAACGACAAAAATGTTAACCACCGATATAGGCTCACCTAATTCAAAAATAAGGAAGTTATCTACTCCATCAAAGCCTTTATTACAACAAACGATTGTTCAGGATATAACCTCCCTGGAAAAAAGTATGACTGCCTCTGGGAGACCTGCATCAGGGAAAATACGATGCAAGAATACTCCGCGCGAATACGAATCTGCTCAGGACCCTCAACAAGATGTACAGCTATTTACTAGCGTCACTCTGAAAGAACAAAGTCAACCTTCAATCACTGACAGCCACCAAAAATTATCTCAAATCTGTAAACATGACAAAAAAATATGTATGATTTCGAGTAATAACGTAAACAAAATGTTAGACATAGGAGAATGTACATTCAAAGGATATAAGTTCTGTCATTACATCATACCAAATGGAGGCATTAAGCAGTTGTTTGCAAAGGGGAATGCCAGATATAGACCCAGAGGTGCACAGGGGTTTGGTTTTACAAAAAAAATATGTTGATATTTTTCAAATATCTTCCACGTATTCATTAGTCTGTGAATTACAGCAACATTTTTTCAAAAATATTAAGCATTAAATCGACTACACTAACGGAACTTGAACTGACTTGAATAAAACTTGAGCTCAAAATGTTGCCTTTACAAAAAAAAAATGTTGGCAGGTATTAATCAGTTTTCGTTTATTATTAAAAACCGTTCATTCTCTTCTAAGCAAACATTCATTAATTCCCAGAAGTCTCCTATAATAATTATTATTATTCCAATAACTATTAATAAAGAAATATATAAATAAACCGACCTTTTCGAAAAAAAAAAGAATACTTTTTATGGCAACTTCCTCTTGTTATGTCAAAGTCTTGTAACTGTCAGCTGGCGAAAAACATAATGTCAATCAAAATCATTGCTTCTTGCAACTCTTTACTCTATTGCGGTTACTTTCTTATGTTTATTGCGGTTTAAGTTGACTACTTTTGGCAATGAATACTGACTCTGACGATTCTCCTATACCTGACGACCACGGCCTGATTATGGATTCTGCTCCTGCTACTCATGACGACACTGGCGACAACTTGGATTTAGTATTAGATGCTTCGACCGACGGACCCGGCATTCACTCTGGACCTAGTTATTCACAAGCACAACAGTCATCATCTACTGCTGTAAGTGGTGATCTACGTTGTATAAACTGCGGTTTGAATATATCCAAATGGCGAAGACATAATTTGGAAATCGCTGAAGTTCGATGTCTTATACAACGATGGAATGAGCAGGTAAATAATAACATACTTACGTATTTATTAGAAATCTTCTTTAACAATACTATTCTAGACGTATTTTAAGCACTGAATTTAAAACTTCATTCATCTTTTCTTTTAGATACAAGTTTCCAGTGATAATTTTGTGTGCCATGCATGTTGGACCAATGCTTGGGATGAGATACGACATCCCACAAGATCTGAGCGTATGGTTGGTCATGTAAATGTATGTATCAGCTGTGGCATATCACTTTTAAGGAAACGATCACATACATTGAATACATATACAACACGTGAAGTTGCTATTAGTAACCTGGTTGCCGAACAGATAGCCCCACGTCAGGTAATATTTTTTGTTTTGTTGTGTTGTATCTTGTGGTTATAATCCAAATAAATAAGTAAATACTAGATACACTAGACCTAGATCTAGAATATTTTTTATGATTATGTCTAACTAAAAACATAAAATAATTTGGTACCTATAATATTTCTTTACATCAGCTGTTTACTTTTGTTGCAGTTAACAAGAACAAGACTTCTCTGTCATACCTGTTGGCGAAGGATTGACAGATCAGCATCACATTCTGCTGTAGAACGTGAATCTGCAGCAACAAGACATAGTGCTTCTCCAGAATCTGAGGCAGGCATAGTGGATTCTACCCAAGCAGAAGAAAGGGATGCAGATATACCTGCCAGTAATCAAATAATACTGCCAAATTACATCCGGGCCCCAAGTACACAACGGCATTGTTTTTTCCCTGGTTGTAACAGTGTTGTAAGACTTTTAGTCCCCGCATCACTACGCGTAAGTTTACTTTGCGATTATAATTACTATGTGCCTTCAGGTTCTAGAATCTGCTCATATCACTTGACCACTAATTCATGGGACTTATTATTACCATCAATATTGAATCCAATTAGAACTTTTAGCTCTGAACAAATGGAAGAACTACTCTCTTTACTGAAAAATAATATGATTATGCATTTAGATTTTGACAATATTCAGACTATGGCAGATCATATCGTTCATTATTATTTAGGATTTTCCAAACAGCAATTTGAGCAAATTCTTGTAGAAGTACCAAGATTATCAGGCAAGCATAGAGGAACATTTGCACTTGCAGCCTATTTAATGAAATTAAGAACAGGGGATAGTAATGAGCGTATTGCAGCTTTATTGCGAGTGCCCAGGAGCACACTAGAATCACTAATGAATACAGCTCGTGAAATATTGCACCAGGACTTTGTTCCGAGAAACCTTGGTTTAAGCCATATCACAAGGGAAGATATCTCTCGAAGGAATCTTATTATTCCTAATGGCCTTTTTGGAGGGGCTGAAAGGAAACCAATTGTAATTGCTGATGGCACATATATCTATATAGAGAAAAGCTCCAATTACTGGTATCAAAAAAAGACATACTCTCTACATAAATACCGCAATTTAGTGAAAACATTTTTGTTTGTATGCAGTGATGGTTATACAATATGTAAAGAAAACCCTGTCCGATCCGTGAAGGTATTGTTAGGTATCGATAACTGATTCTACCAATGCCCACAAAGACGGGCAAAACTTAAAAAAAAATCCCCCTAAAAAAATAAATATTATTTCGCAAAAAGAGGTAACTTAATACATGTGTGGTAAACAACCCGCTCCGCGGGCCGCGGGGGGGCAGGGCACGCGGCACCTGTGACGTGTCCGCATCGCTATTCGCTTATAATAATACCGGTGTTGTCACTTTTTTAAAAATTACCAAATTTCGGGGAAATTGGAATTAATTCCCGGGAAAAAAGAATTATTTCAAAATTCATTAGTATTGTTACTATGATGATTATGTAAAATTTTATATTATATTTGGTCAAGTGTTTACCTAACCTTTATTATCCTTATGGGTCGGACAGGGTTTTCTTTACATATTGTATAATTGATATACTTGGTCCCTATCCTGCAACAACTACTGATGCTGAAATAGTTAATAAAGAATTTTCAAGTGAAAATAGTCCTTGTCGACAATTTTTTCAAACAGGGGATGTATTTATTTTGGACAGAGGTTTTAGGGACTGATTGATACTATTAGACAGCTGTGGGTATGATGTGCATGTGCCTTTGTCTCTAGAAGGAGGTGAGACACAACTTAACACTAGGGATGCTAATAAAACAAGAGCAGTCACATTATGTCGATAAGTGGTGGAAGTGGTAAATGGCATTTTTAAAACAAAGTTTAAATTATTTAGGCAAGCATTTTTCAACAGAGCATCTAAACATATTATGATAGATTTCTCTGTGGCTGGTGCTCTTATCAATAAGTACCATTTGAGAGTACAGGATAGAGAAGATGCTGCTGAAATTCTGCAAATAGTAAATCAAAATATGAATAAAAATAATGATCTGTCTGATTATGTTCAGAATCAAAACCTTAATAGGAGTAGGGCAGATTTTCGCAACATTACTGTTAGTAATGAAAATCTAATGGAATTCCCTACTTTAAATATTAGTGATTTAATATTGATTGCATGTGGGACTTACCAACTTAAGCAAGCTCGTTCATATTATGGCGAGCACATAAGATTTAATGGAATGTATTGTATTGAAGTATGCACTAATGCTAGGAACAGAATCATGAATGGCAATATATTTGGACATCGCTAGTCGTCATGTTAGTCGCAAAGTATACTTCGTGTATGTTTTAGTCAGCACTGCTAACACAGGCCGCGCAGCAATACAGCAGTACTGCTGTAACTGTATTGTCGGCCGCCGCACTGTAGGATGCTGTGCCCACGTTATGACAGTGATATGGTACTTAGGCTGGGCACGACATCAGAATAATATTTTTCCACCGGCACAATTTCTGGATGATGTTCTGGTGATATATGATGATGAACAAAATGAATAAAGATTCAAGATAAATAAAGAAACAAAATTAATAGTTTCACAACTACAATGAATTTTGTTTTATTTGACTCCCAGTTAATTATATTCATTGACAGAAACAGTAGGTATTGATGAAATATAAGAATCTTAAATAACTTCGAAATGCTACGTTTTTTGTAGACTATTTCTTTTACTAATTAATTGTTAGAATTGCCCCCTATTATTATCATTATTTTATATTTGTGTGCACAGTGGGCCTAAATTACTATGGCGAGTTGGCATTCCCCTTTAGACAAAAAACTTCAAAACTTTACTCATAATGATTGTTGTATCATTTATATAGGTGAAAGAGATTTTGAAATCTCCAATAATTATAAGATACTAATCAACTACATAAAGAAGCAGCTTGTTAATGTAATGAACACTAATATTGTGATTTGTTCACCTAATTTTAAGTTTAGTGACTATTTTTCTATATTCAATAGGCGTATTGAAATTTTTAACCATTTGATGTATCTAGATGACGAATTGCAGGAATATGCGTATCTTTTTGATTCTAATTACTTTGTAGAATACACATATGAAATGTTCGGAAAACATAGCGCAACAGTAAACAATAAAGCAGTTGCTATAATATTAAAGAAGTTTATCTGGGTTCAGAATCAGAAGTAACTGAAGTTTCTTGTCATTCTCATCATTGTTTTAGTAATGCTACTGTTAGTAATATCGTTAATCAATCTGTCAAAAATAAGGGTAAAATATATAAAAATCAGTCAACACAAACAGAACTAACAACGCAGAATACGATTTTTTTCGTTTAAAATAAAATAAATATCTTACATCAAAATATTAATGGGTTGATGGGAAAATCAGATTTACTAAGTCTTCATATTAATGAACTTTTCTGTAATGGGAAAGCAGTGGATATTATGTGTATCACGGAACACAATATGAAAGATGACGATACCAAGCACCTATCTATACCTGAATATAGACTTGCGACATATTCTTCCAGAAACAATAGGAATGGTGGTACATGTATACTTATTAGACATAGATATGAGTTTAAGTTCATAGACATTAAAGAATTCGGTGTGCTCAGCTTTATAGAGGGTTGTGCCATTGAACTAGTGGCACAAAATTTGATTGTCATTTGCATTTATAGACCTCCAAAATACACGATAGATGCTACTTCTATTTTCTTTGAAAAAATTGAGCATATTTTAAATTTTTGTGGTAGAAGCTTGGGAAAACGGATTATACTTTGCGGTGATTTTAATACCGATATTCTTCAAAAAACAAGAATATCCGCTGAATTCCAACATCTGCTTCTGAACTACAATCTTAAGCCAAGTATACGTTGTCCGACTCGTATATCAAGTGGAACCTGTATCGACAATGTCATGCATAATGTCAGAGGAGGTACTGGTGAAGTTTTAGAGCTGGCCCTATCAGACCACACCGCCCAGCTTTTTAAATGTCCGGTTAGGAAATCATGTTCAATTGATCACTGGTTGGTATTAAGTCGTGACTATAGCTCTGAGAATGTATCTAAGTTCATGGAAGCCATAAGTAACTTAAGTTTTACAGAAGTTTTCAATAGCTCAAATCCGGAAATAGCTTTTGGTTCTTTTTATGATATGTTTAAACTTTTTTACGACTTGTGTTTTCCAACCGTGAGAAAAAAGATTTCCACTCGAAGAACTCCTCGGTGGTTGTCTCATCATCATTCTCCTGCCCTTATCCCAATTTATTTGGGGTCGGCGCAACATGTCTTTTTCTTCCATGCATCCCTATCGGAAACCATCTCGGCAGTCACCCCCTTCTTAGCCATATCATCCTTCACACATTCCATCCATCGTTTCTTTGGTCTTCCCCTACTCTTATAGCCATCAACATTCATAATTAAGACTCTCCTCACGACATTCTCCTCAGTTCTCCGTAACACATGCCCGTACCATGACAACCGATTTCCACACAACTTTTCAGCTACCGGTGCCACTTTCAGACTTCCTCTTATATACTCATTTCTTATTCTATCCATTCGTGTAACACCACACATCCCTCTTAGCATTCTCATCTCGGCTGCATGCAATTGCCTTTCATTCATCCCTTTCGTAGCCCAACATTCTGATCCATACAAGACAGCAGGTCGGATCATGGTTTTATATATTTTCCCCTTAAGTTTAAGGGGAATGCGGGAGTCGCAGATTGTTCCCGTGACCTGCCGCCATAAAGGTATCAAAAACTGTAGTAAGCGAAAGAGGGAGATGTTATGGTTGTATAGGCGATCACCAAATATAGAAAATAATCAATTATTTAAACAGTATTCTAGACGACTGTAAAGAGTAATACATTTGACACAGAAGTCTCAAAACAGTCATATTATCAATAGCGCAGAAAATAAAACCAAAGCTACCTGGAAATTGATCAATAGGTGTAAATCTAACTTTCATCAATATCATGTTTTACTGTTAAAGCTTCAAGGTTTTCATAAAAACATCCAACTTCACGTCTGGTAAATCCTTTTGCCCTTGCAACCGATGCGATGTTCCCTCTGGAGTCCTGAGGGATATTTGATTGTGACGAGATAATAATGACGATAACCAATCATCTCCAGGTTTTTCGTACTTGTCCCAGTTTTTTGGGTAGTTTCGTAGATGAACGCTAAATGTTTAAATTCATCTCGAGTCAAGCCAAAAAATACAGAATCCATATCTCTGAGATATGTCACCAACTCTATTCAGTGAAAACAGGAGTTTTCACTGAAGATCAGAAAATAGAGTTTTGAAGCAGCGATGCCGGTTTTTACTTGCATAAGCCAAACCATACTTTTTAGCTGTGCTTTTTATTGATTATCTAGCTTTGCACAAATTAATAGCCGTTTGCATAGCAATTTCCTCCCACGTCCCTTGTTTAGTTTTTTTTTTTTTTATATCTATTTACCATCTGATACAAATAAAAGACATTTTTAGATAATAAGTCAGCAATGAGAAATAGCGGGCACAGATACCATATCTACTTTGCCCGACTAGGTAAGTTGAGGTTAACACATTTCAAACAAAACCTAATAATTCTGACTCTGTTAAATCCATACTAATTTTATAAATGCGAAAGTAACCCTGTTTGTCTGTCTGTTACGCTTTCCCGCTTAAACCTCTCAACCGATTTTAATTAAATTTGGCACAGACAACCTATAGACCCTGAGAAAGGACATAGTGTCACGTAGCAAAAATATAGCAGCAGGCGACATCTCTTGGACTCGGGCTAAACTCGGGTCACATATTTTGCATCGAGCCGAGAGATGGCGTTGCGCGAAAGGACGGTCGTTAATATAATAAATAAATTCAAATAAAGAACGACCGGGTTAAATAAAATAAAAAAAAAAGACCTAGGATAAAGAGATACTAAAAAAAAAATAGGAACCAACTCATGAGTCTGAAATTAAAATACAAGTCGCGGAACGCACTAGTCTATGGTTCAGGAAAAGAGAATTGGGAGCGGTCGATCACAGGGCTAGGAAGCTTCCAGAAGAACGACCGAAGTTTGCTCGGTGTGGCGGGTTTTGCAGACGTTGCTGGTACGCAAGGTTGGCGTGTGTGCGCAACAAACCCCATGGGGTTGTGCGCCTAGCAGTTTGGCTCATCTCTCTGTGAGTATTCATTTCTGTACCCGGAATATTTCTCCACATGTTTTCTTGTTCTATAGTGCTGACTTAGGTTAAATGTTGTTCTAGATTTGGCTCCTTTGGCGGGCCTAGGGTGGGAACCCGTGTGGAGGCGTCGCGTCATGACTTACCTCAGGTGGCCTTGATTCCGATTGGATCAGGCTTGTTTGGAGTGGAAGTGTGCTGAATCCTGATGGTACGGCACATCCAATTCTCTTTCGACGACGACTAGACAGGTATAAGCTGTCATGATTACTTTGCTCCGGGTGTTCCCGAAATACCTGATCCCGCAGGCCGCGTTCAACCGTGCATTAATCTGACACCCGTCAGTTAGTGAAGCCAAGGGTCTTTGTAGCGTAATCCAGAAGCGTTAGTCAGGAGAGCTAATCCGAAACGTAGACTCCCTGTCCTTGTTTTTTGTTTTGATGTATCTAGTGAGTGAGAGTGGGTTTCCAACAGGTTGCGTGTATGTAGGCTATTGGCTTGATATTGTGTGCATAACCTGAGATACTTTTATAACGACTGAGCCGTGATTCGTGATCACGGCTCAGTCGTTATAAAAGTATCTCGGTTCACCTCACGAATCCTTCATCAAGCGACCCTGAGCTTGCTGAATAGTCTCATGTGGATTCCCTGTCCCACTCCGACCCGAGACGGAGTGAGTCAGGAAATTGACTAGGTAAGTTAGGAGATTGTTTTGTCATATATTTATGACACAGGCTAATTATAAAATAAATTTGTAATTGTGTCCATCATCATCATCTCAGCGTTTGTCCCGGTCGCATCCGCGGCTTTCGCGTTGGGGCCCGGGGTCCGCTTTCCTGCACATTCTCCTCCATTTCGCACGATCTTTAGCATCCTGTGGTAAGAGCTTGTTGGCACGCATATCATCTCTTACAACATCAAGCCTGCACTTCTTTGGTCTACCTCGCTTGTTCCGGCCCGGCGGAGGCGCCATGGCAAGACATTTGTTACCCACGTAACCTGCCGGTTTACGTAAGACGTGACCGTACCAGCGCAGGCGACTCTCTTGCAGTTTGTCCGCTATGTCACGGACACGGAGACTGCCACGGATGCCGGAGTTTCTAATGCGGTCTTTCCGCGTAACTCCACACATCCACCGCAGCATATTCATCTCCGTGACACGCAGCTCCTGCTTGTGTCGCTCAAGCACAGGCCACGCCTCACTGCCATACAGAAGGACAGGTCTAATGATGGTCTTATAGACCTGTCCCTTAAGCTTAACCGGCATTTTGGGGTCACAAATGACACCTGTCACCTCACGCCATTTTGCCCAAGCTGCGGAAATGCGTGCTTTAACATCGCAATCAATATCGCCGGACGCGCGGAGCACAGACCCCAAGTATTTAAATTGGTCTGTGCACTCGACCAAGTCTCCGCCTATGCACACAGGCATAGGGTCTGTGGTGTTGCTGGCCATGTACACCGTCTTCGCCACATTGAGTTTAAGACCTCCGTTCTCAAACGAGTTCTTCCACGCATTTACCCGCCGCACCAACCGTTCCCTGTCCGCGTCTGCCAGCGCGATATCATCAGCATACATGACCAACCAGGGAGGTTGCTCATGTGAATTCTTGATGCTGTCTGACAAGACATCTAATATCACGCTGAACAGGAACGGACTAAGGACGGATCCCTGGTGTACTCCGACGGTGATGGGGAAGGGTTAAGTGTCGCCAACAGAGGTCCTAACAAAGGAATCGGAATTGAGGTACATGTCTCGAATTATGTCAACATAGGCTTCTGGTACCCCTTTAGACCTCAGTGCCCACCAGATCACCCCCCGAGGGACATATTCGAAGGCCTTCTGCATGTCTAAAAAGAGCATATGCAGAGGCGTGTTCTTCGATCTGTATCTCTCCATGGTGATCCTTAGGGCGAAGATAGGGTCCGTGGTTCCGTACCCTGGACGGAACCCATATTGACACGTCGAGACAGCACACTCCTGCCGGATCCGGGAGTCTAAAATCCTCTCAAAGATCTTCATGGTGTGGGACATGACCTTTATACCGCGATAGTTGCCACACTCCTGTACCGAGCCCTTGCCTTTGAAGACTGGAGTAATAATACTCAGTCTCCATTGGCTCGGGATTTTACCGGTCAGAAGCGGTTCAAAAAGCAAGTTAACATGCCCACACCGCGAGGACCCATCGCCGTCCAGGCCTCAATGGGGACTCCATCAGCTCCGACAGCTTTCCGATTCGCCATGCAACGAAGAGCCGTGTGGACTTCCTCAGGCGTTATCGGGGGCACTAATCCAAGGTTCGGAGGGAGTTCCGGTGTCTGCACCTCTTGGTGCTGCTTATTCAGCAGCTCGTGGAAGTACGTGCGCCATCTCTCCTTCACCGCGCGATCCTTGCAAAGCAGGTTGCCAGTAGGGTCTTTTACACAACGGCACTTGGATATATCCAGTGCCGCTTTCACCCTAGAACGTGCCAATTTGTAAATGACCTTCTGCCCCTCAGACGATTCCAACTTCTCGTAGAGCGATTGCAAGTGGTCTCGTCTGGCTCTGGCTACAAGCTCTTTTAGTGGCACTTTTGCCAACCTTGTATCCGTCGCGATCTTCAGGAGATCCGGTCACCTGCCACGTTTTGAAGAGGGCTTTCTTCACCCTTGTCTCCCTCTGGGCTGTGTCGTTCCACCACCAGGTCTCCTTGTCACTTTTACGACCGCCCTTAGACACGCCGAGCCCCACCCGCGCCGCCCTAGTAATAACTGCCTGGATTCTGTCCCAGTTATCTTGAACAGATTCTCCCTCGGTACCAGCGCACTTGTCGCCAATAACCGAAGCGAACTCCTGGTACTTATTTTCATCAAGCAGCCACCACCGGATCTGGCGTCGGCAGTGCTCAACACGTCTACGTTGGGCCTTAACGCAGAGATCCATGACAAGGAGACGGTGTTGTGCAGTAAGACTCTCACCGGGTATGACCTTGCAGTTGGCTACTTTGCCGATGTGGTGTCTCCTAGTTAGTAGGAAGTCGATCTGGGTAGCGCTTTGCCCGCTCCGGTAGGTGACAAGGTGCTCCGGTTTCTTTTTGAAATAGGTGTTCACAATTGCCAGGTCAGCGGCCGCACACGTTCGGAGAATGTTGTCCCCTTCCGCGTTGCGGCTACCGTACCTAAAGCCACCGTGAACACGCTCAAACCCGTCACACTTCTCACCCACATGATCATTCAAATCACCACCCAGAACGATTCCCTGGGATAACGGAATCCCGCGAAGCAATCCTTCGAGCTGGCTCCAGAACAACGTCCTTTCGGCGTCACCGCACCCGGCCTGCGGAGCGTAGGCACTTATCAAGTGGGTTATTACCCCATTGACAAGCACCCGCACCGACATTAGCCGATCACTGATGCGATTCACCTCCAAGACGTCATCCTGGAGCTCGTCAGACAACACCACGGCGACCCCATTTCTCCCACTAGGTGCACCCGTGTAGATCAGCTTGTAGCCATTCCCAATAAGCCGGGATCTGCTGCCTTTCCACCGAGTCTTCTGCAGGAACGCCACGGCCACCCTCCGCCTGTGGAGAGTTTTGGCCAGTTCTCTCGCGCGTCCAGTTAGCGTGCCAACGTTCCACGGAGCGAAACGGAGTTTACTGGTTTGGGCTCGCTTCTTCAGCCGTGTCCGCCCCTGACACGGTAGCCCTAGCCCACAGGTCACAGGAGTCGGGCGGGGCTCCTGCGCGCCGTTTTGCGGCGGCGCCCTAACTGTAACTCGTGCTTTTCTACTATTCCTGTCCGTGTTTTGGCGATGTTTGGCTTTTAAAATTTTTTTTAATTTGTAATTGTATCCATTTATTGTTTTATTTACTGCTCCTAGCTACCAAGTATTTACATAATTAAATTTACTGTAACTACCGGGTAAGGGTGGAGTTAGCCACCCTGAGTTTATTTAAACCACAGAGAGAAGCGTTACAATAGGCTCCCTTTTATCCCGGAATAAATTGATATTCCCGAGAGAAATCTAAAAAGCGCAATATAACCGATCTCCACGCGGGCGAAGCCGCTGACGGAAAGCTAGTATACCATAAAAACCTATTGTTCTGGTGTAAATAGGGTTCAGTTTACTTTGTAAGGATCTGGAGTAACTTAAAAGAGGTGTTGCTTCTAACGAATTTATTTTGATACTACTTGGTTACTTGTAATGGCATGCTTTAAAAGATAGATTTTTACACACATACATACACATGCGTACACACATACAAACAGCTCATTATTATTGAAATGGTTCGAACATGCCGCCCACCAAAGGGCTCATAAAGACCTTTACATTTACAAACAAACATAACAAGATAACTAATAAATTTAGGTTTCATCATCAAGCATCTAAGCACAAGTCATAAATACTGCGAATAAATACAAATAATTTACATTAAACAATGGTATAAATGAACATAGCTTCATTACATATTGGAACATTAATCATACATATTAATTATCAATATCTATTGGCAAAGGACAGAGCTTATTAAAACTTCGCTTAACTATACTGTCACCACTCTTAACACTATACACTCTAGTGAGTCCATCGTCACCTGGGTGCTTAGCAATAATGCGACCTAACGCCCATTTGCCTGGTGGGAGCTGATCATTTTTTATGAGAACAATTTTGCCGACATCAAGCTCGTTGCATTGTTTAAGCCACTTGGGTCTCTGTTGGAGGCTGGTTAGGTATTCTGATTGCCATTTACGCCAGAAATCTCCCGTCAACTTCTGCATGTGCTTCCAGTGTGACAGGTGACTGATTGGAATGTCTCGAAGATCAGGTTGTGTTGTACTTATTGGTGATTCACCAATCAAAAAATGACCTGGTGTTGAGGGTGTCAGGTTATCTGTATCTTCGTCATCTATCGAGCTTAGCGGCCTAGAATTCAGGCACGCTTCGATTTGACAAAGCAGGGTACTCATTTCTTCATATGTTAGATGATGGGTCAGAATCCTTTTCATGTGGTGTTTCATGGACTTCACGCCCGCCTCCCACAAGCCACCAACATGAGGGCTTTAGGCAGGGATGAAGTGTCACTGCGTTCCATCCTGTGCAAGAGACTCTGCTATTGAGCCTTCAAGTTCAAATTTTGCCTCCTTCCAAGCTGCTGCCAGCTCTTTATTAGCACCCACGAAATTGCGCCCTTGGTCACTTCATATCTTTGAGCATCTTCCACGTCTGGCGACGAACCTTTTGACGGCACCAATAAATGATTCGGTTGTGAGATCGCCGACCAATTCGAGGTGAATGGCTTTAGTGGACATGCAAACAAACACTGCGACGTAAGCCTTGTTTGTTCTTACTCCTCGACCTTTGGATGCTAAAACTTGATAGGGTCCGGCGAAATCCACCCCACTGTTCAGAAAAAGTTTAGCTGGAGTTACCCTGACCTTAGGTAAATCACCCATGAGTTGGTTTTTGGCTGCAGCGCTGTGTTTCGAACATATCAAGCATTTGCGGATTCTAAACTTGATCATACTTTTTGCTTTGATCAACCAAAATTTTGTTCTTACGTAGGCCATCATCATTTGTACCCCTCCATGTAATGACTTCAGGTGAGCATCCTTCACGATGAGTATTGACAAGTTGCTGTGATTATTTAATATAATCGGATTTTTAGTTTCTTCAGAGATATTTGCGTGGCGCAACCTGCCGCCCACCCTGATAATATTTTCATTGTCCAGGTATGGTTTTAATAATTTCAATTTACTATTTCCTTTTACTTCCTTTCCTTTGCTTTAACTCAAGATTTCTTCATAAAATGCATCTCTTTGTGAAATTTTAATGCAGGCTTTCAGCGATTCTTCTAGTGCTTCAGTGGTTATGACTGTATCCTTCTTTTCTGACTTCTTCCCTTTGAGAAATCTTCTGCAATAAGTTATTGATTTTAGAAGTTCTTCTAAGTGATTAAATTGATCAAATTGTTTGTCTAGGCTTTCTTCCTTTTCTTCTAGTTTAAAGTTTGTTTGTAGGATATTTGGTCTATTGAATGTTATTGTTTTCTGTCTTAGCCATTCTGGGCCCTTCCACCACTGCTCATCCTTCTTCAACTCCAGAATATGTTCTCCTCGTGAGGCAACATCAGCAGGATTATCGTTTGTGTGTACATGAAACCAATTGGATCCTGTATTATCCAATATTTCAACAACCCTGTTTCTCACGAAGGTTTGCCATCTTGTTGGGTCTCCCAGTAGCCAAGAAAGCACTATTGTGGAGTCACTCCATGCGAATATTTTGTCATCAGGAATTCTTAATGCTGTTTTAATTTGTTTGAGCAGTCTAGACAAGAGAAGGGCCCCGCATAACTCTAATCGTGGAAGAGACAGTGGTTTAACAGGTCACTACTCGCGTCTTTGCAGCTATTATTTGTGTTTGGGTTTCTTCATTTTTTTCTTGCACTCTGACATATGCAACAGCTGCGTATGCTTTCGTAGACGCATCACAAAAACCGTGAACTTCTATGGTAGTTGCCTCATGGTTGGTGATTCCCAGCCATCTCTGTACTTCAATTTCGTTGACATCTTGAAGACTATATCTTAGTGCAGTCCATTCATGCTTGATATCAGAATCTACTTCTTCATCCCAGCTTATTCCTTGCAACCACAGCTTCTGTATCAATAGCTTTGTTGGTAGCATAGCTGGAGCTAACCAACCCAGTGGATCAAATAGCCTTTGCACGTCAGCGAGGATCGTGCGTTTGGTAATCTGGTTACTCATAGATGGCAAGGTTAGACTGTACTGAAGCATGTCTTTACCCATGTTCCAGCGTAGGCCCAAGGCGGTGATGGTGCCATGGACGGAGATGTCTAGACTGGCGTGAGTTGTTCGTTTTGCAGGATCAAATTGTCTCAAGAAGTCAATATCGTTTGAGCACCATTTCTGTAGTGTGAACCCTCCCTTCTGTAGTATAGCTTCTACGTTCTTTGCTATATGTATTGCATCTTCTACGTCATCATTTGAAGCCATCAAGTCGTCGACGTAGAAGTCTTCTTTGATCATTTTAGCAGCATCAGGGCATACGGTTCCTTCATCATCAGAGATTTGATGTAAAGTTCGGACAGCCAAGTATGGAGCGGATGCTGTACCGAACGTGATGCGTGTGAGTCTGTAGTCCTTGACTGGTTGATTAGGGTTACTCCTCCATACTATTCTTTGTAGATCTCTGTCTTCTTTCGTCACTAAGACCATTCGATACATGCGTTGTATGTCCGCCACAAAACAAATCTTCTTCATACGCCATCTCATGATGAGGCTTCTCATATCAGTTTGTAGCTGAGGTCCAACTAGAAGTTCGTCATTTAAAGAGACATCATTGTTTCCCTTTTGCGATGCGTTGAAAACTATTCTGACCTTTGTAGTTTCTTTATCTTCTTTTACGACTGCATGATGTGGCAGGTAAACACTTTCATTGTTTATTTCCTGTTGTGGGACCTCTTCCATGTGATTCATGTTAATATATTCATCCATGACCTTTGCATATTCTGTTTTTAGTGTAGGATTCTTCTCTAGTCTTTTCTCTAATTGATTAAGTCTCTTCATAGCTATTTCTCTTGTTCCTCCTTGTGTTGATAACAGCTTGTCGGTTTTAGTTGGCAGTTTGACGATATATCGTCCATCTTCTGTTCTTGTGTGAGTGGATTGGTAGATTTGTTCACATCTTCTTTCTTCTTGCGTTAGTGTAGTCTTGGCTTCAGTATCCAACTCCCACATTGATTTTAACATCTTGTCTAAGTCAAGGCTATGGTGCATCACAATGACTTCATTGGTAGTTCCATATTCGTTTATGTTTCCAAACAAGATCCACCCTAGGCTGGTATTTTGAGCACATGGAGAATCTGGGGGACCTTTGATTATATCGCTTCTTAGTATTTGGGCACTAAGTAGCAGATCTACTCTTCCTTGTTTATTAAAGCCTGGGTCGGCTAATAATAAACCTTCTAAATGGTACCAGGTGTTGGTTGGAATGGTTTGTGATGGTAATTGCGTGGTTATGCGTGTTGACATAATATAAGCCTTCACTCTTAACTTGAAACTGTTGTCGTATCTTGATTGCAGCTCGATATAGGCAGCTTGTTTGACAGCAGTTGTGGTCGAGCCAACTCCGTTAACTGTTGCGTGTGCAGGTATTCTCTTGAGTCGTAACAGTTGAGCAGCTCTCTCGCTAATGAATGTGGCCTGTGAGCACTGGTCAATGAGCGCGCGCAGTACTGTCACTCGCCCTGATTCGTCACAAACTGGCACAAGTACTGTGGCCAATAGTGCTGTACATGTGCTGGCGGTGAAGTGCGATGCAAGCTCAACTTCTTCATTAGCTTCCTTTGGTTTGCTTTGTACTTCATTTTGTTGTTGCTTATTATCTGATTGATTATTGGTACTTGTTCGTGCATGTTGATGAACAAGAGAATGTTGGCGTTTGTGGCATATGCGGCAGGACATGTTTAACCGACACTTCTTAGCTGAATGTCCTGGCGCCAAACAATTGAAACATAGCTGGTACTTCTTCACATATTCACACCTCTCAGTTGGTTCCATTTTGTTAAAATCTTTACAATGGCATAGCGTATGATTATCCTTACAAAGTAGGCAACTTCTTTGTTTAGTCATAGAAGGTACTGTAGAAGAATGGACTGTATATTCTTTACCTCTTGATGGTTTCTCTCTTGACGGCGGAGCAATCAGTTCTAGTGTGCGAAATGTGGTTTGTCGGAATCTCAGAAGTTCTTCCCATTTCGGTAATTCTTCTAAATTATCTTTGTACGCAAACTGTTCCCATTCTCGGTGTGAATCTGGGTCCAGCTTTTGCACTGTCACAAATATAATGAACGGATCCCAAGAATCAGTTGACACGTTGAGGTTTCTTAGACTATTAATACACTCACTTGTTGTGTCTAACAATGCCTTTATATTGTTAGCAGATTGAGTAGTAATCTTCTTCTGCATTATCAATTTTCGAATGAGTGAATTCACTATAATCCGTCGATTACCGTACCTATCTCGTAATAAGTTCCAAGCTTGCTCGTAATTACTTTCTGTTATTTGTATGTGCTTCAATAATGTTTCTGCTTCTCCTGTAATGCTACTTTTTAAGTAATGAAGCTTTTGTACCTCACAACGTGGACAACGTGGAGTTGTTATGCACTAACGATGTGAAAAGATCCCGGAACGTGGTCCAGTCTTCATAATGTCCCGAAAAGGTAGGTAACTGTATTTGAGGCAGTTTAAGATTTCCTTCATAATGCGTGCCGGTATTGTATGCAATGTCACTTAATCTCGGGTTTTGGTTAATCGATAAAAGGTCCTTCAAATCACCTTGCAAACATAGGTACAAATCTTCAACCACAAAGTATTCTTCATTTGCGAAATACGGAACGTCTTTCTTCTTTTCCTTAGTTATCACTTTTAATAAGTTATGATGCGCCGTGCTAAACTTCTGTCAATATTCTTCAATGGATTGTAAACGTGCCTCGATGTATCCTTTTGTAAGTCTTTGTTTTGGACATTTCTTGAGGTTAGTTTGCGCCTTTCGCAGCAATAATGCAATATCTTCCAACTCTGTCAGCAATTGTTCCACTGCAGTAGACATTTTTCCAAAAAAAGATGCAATATAAGTCACGTATTTACTGAGATAATCCAATCGTAATATTCCGTAGCAGTCGTCTCAATTACTTTGTTCTTATATTGGCACAAATCACTCATAGAAAACCGGTTCCTTATCTAAGGAATGCGCTTCTTTTGTATTCGCACTATTCACTAGACCGCCCAAGTAGATTATTTATCCGGTTCGAAATTTGACCATGTTCTGGTGTAGATAGGGTTCAGTTTACTTTGTAAGGATCTGGAGTAACTTAAAAGAGGTGTTGCTTCTAACGAATTTATTTTGCTACTACTTGGTTACTTGTAATGGCATGCTTTAAAAGATAGATTTTTACACACATACATACACATGCGTACACACATACAAACAGCTCATTATTATTGAAATGGTTCGAACACCTATTTTGATATGCAACTGAATTAAGACATTCCTAAAAATCAAGAACTAGTAATACAGGAGAAATGATCGATGTACTTACCGCGTAAAATCAGTTTTTATTTACTAAAACACAAATCTTCGTTCCGCGGACGGGACACGACGCGGCCCTTCGCTTCGATGTTTATCGCGTACTAAATCAAGAATGAGAGGGCGCTGCTGTGCTAGTGTCAACATCTTTTCTGTGGCTCTGTACGTTTTGTGACAATAAAAATAGTCATGCTAAAACAGTGCTAATTTTATTTATCAAAGTGAAGAAGTGTAAAATTTATCACCAGAAATATAACAAACTACGCAAACATACGCGGATGTGATCAAAAAAGTGTTACAAACAACGACAACTTTGCAAGATTACTCATGATAAATGCAAATAAATATCTAAAAAACTGCTGTCACCATAAGTTTTCAGGTGTGTAGACAAGAACTGTGTATATTGCGAAGCAAACAGTGGTGATTTGGCTGTAACAATAATCAGATAACCTAAAACACCATAGTCATTTATGACAAGTCACCCGGCCGAAAGTTATTACAGCGACATCTGTCGCGCAACAGCTAAACTATCATTATATCTACGCTGTTAACCATAGTAAAGTAGTTTACGAAATAACCGCTAGAGGACGTTTATTCGTCCTACAATATTTTCGTGACAAATAATACGCAAATAATACACAAATAATATGGAAGAAATCACAGAAATAATAAAATCGCTTCAAAAAAAAAATTAGATGAACAAGCCAATGAACTTAAAGAAATAAAAGACAATATTCCAAAAAGTATAAACAAAAATATAGACGAAAAATTTCTAATTCTGCATACCAGACAACAACAACTGGAAAAAGTAACAGAAGAGCAAGGAAAGAAAATCCAGAGACTTGAAAATATAATAAGAAGAAAGAATTTGTTATTTTTCGGCGTTGAAGAAACTGAAAACTCATATTACAGCTTACAAAATGAAATTTTACATATTATAGTACACAACATGAAAGTGGACTGTCACATAGGAGATATAAGATTGAAATACTCAAGAACAAAAAAATACTTCAAGATACAACTTCTTACTATATTAAACAGGACTATCCGCCTGAAGTACTGGAAGAAAGAAAAAAATTAAATGCACAGTTACAAAAAGAAAAAGAACAGGGAAAGAAAGGATACATAAAATATATCAAATTAATAATTCTGTCAGAAAAAGAAAATAATGACCAACAAATAATACATCAAGACCGACAAAAGAGAGTTTTATCACAGTCACCGGGAACAGTAAACTGCAGTGATGATAGACAAGAAAAGTTGCCGAAAAACCCGACGAAGAAAAATAAAATTAATCAATACCTAAAAAAAAAATAAGGATGTCGATAAAACAACCAGATCTCCTTTACAAAAGATAAAGGTCCTTCAACATCCAGTATTTGACATGAGCCAGCCACCTCTCCACTTCCCCCAACACGACCGGTCACCGAGGGGGCAAAAGACCACAACCCTCCACTCCACTCCCTACACATATGCACATATAATGCACGATCCTTATTATCGGACGAGAGACTACTGGAATTTAAACAAGCTTTATTCACTATTAAGTATGATATAATTGGTTTGGCAGAGATCAGACGAACAGGATATATTATAGAGGAAGACGAAGACCACATATTCTGTTGCTTTGGTGAGACAAAAGGGCTTTATGGTGTAGGCTTCCTTATAAAAAAAACGCCTCAGAGAAAATATAGAAAGCTTCATTGCAGTCTCTGAAAGGATCTGTATTTTACACCTGAATTTAGAAAAAACAAGCTTATCTATTATTCAAGTTTACGCCCCTACGTCGGATGCAAAAGAACTTGAAATAAAGGTTTTCTATAGCCAATTGCAAGAATGCCTTTTAAAATGTAGTAAAAATGTTATTATTGCAGGCGATTTCAATGCCAGAGTCGGTGGCAAGTTAAAAGGCGAAGACAGAATACTTGGCGATTCATGCTTCGGAAATAGAGATAAAAGAGGTGAAACTTTACTAGAGTTCTGCTGGGAAAATAATTTGTTTGTAATCAATAGTTTATTCCACAAAAAGGCAGAGAATTTATGGACGTGGATATCACCTATGAACAAGAAAAGCCAGATAGACTACATCTTATCGAACATAAAGCAGAAATTCATGAACATTGAAGTATTACATAAGTTTTCTTTCCCAAGTGACCATAGAATTGTAAGAGGCACGATTACACTAACACATATAAAAAAATCTAGAGCCAAATACAAAGCCAAAAAGTGCAACCTGACCACCGTAGACGAACAGCAACACTTGAGAGAAGCCTTAGGATTATACTGTTCAAACTTCAAACTCGAAGACAATGACGACGTAGAGTCATATTATGGGAAAATTAAAAGAGCTATCGAGGAAAGCTGTAAATCGACTATGAAGGATCATAAAAAACCAAAAAGACAACCCATTATTTCAGAAAACACAAAAATGCTCATAAACAGAAGAAACGAATTAACAAGCAAAAAACAACTAACATTTGAAGAAAAGAAAGAGAAAAGTTATTTATACAAAAACGTTCATAAAATTATTAACAAAGAATATCAAGATTTTAGACTAACAATTATTGAAAGATATTTAAACGAGGCAGGTAGTATGAAGAAAGGTAAAAAAGAATTGAGAATGTCTAAACAATGGATCCATTGCTTACAGAAGAACTCTACAAAAAATACAAATACATTCTCCAGGTCAGAAATAATAAAAATATCAACCGATTTTTATAAAGATCTTTACTCATTCAAGAACTCGGCACATAGCGAGCCTCTACAGCAAAAGGTGAACACCACCACACTACAAAGGTTCACATGTCAAGAAATCTTTACAAAAATAAAATCTTTGAAAAATGGCAAGAGCAGCGGACCAGATGGCATATCAAATGAGGCAATAAAAATTGGAAACAATGTTTTAGTACACCCTTTAACCACATTATTCAACAAGACATTAGATGAAAAAAAGATTCCTGCCGATTGGGCAAAGTCAGACATAGTACTTCTGTATAAAAAAGGAAACCCTGCTGATATAGGTAACTACAGACCAATTAGCTTACAACCTAACATCTATAAGTTATTTGCTTCTTGTGTGGAAGAACGTCTCGCGAACTATACTGAAAAGGAGCAACCGGTAGAGCAGGCGGGTTTCAGAAGAAATTACTCCACAATAGACCACATACACTCTCTAGAACTTGTTATAGAGAAGTACGAAGAAATGAACCGCCCGCTCTACCTAGCGTTTATAGACTACGCCAAAGCATTCGACTCTATTTCACACAATAGTATATGGAGAGCCTTGAAAGAATGTGATGTACCCTCAGAAACCATTGAACTTATTCAGGATATTTATAAAAAGAGTAAACGTAAAGTTATACTAGATAAGTCAGGATCTGAAATAGACATTTGTAGAGGTGTCCGGCAAGGTGACCCCCTGTCACCCAGAATATTTATAACCGTGCTTCAAAATATTATGAAGAATTTGAAATGGAAAAATAAAGGTATACACATAAAGGGCAAATACTTGAGCAACCTCAGGTTCGCAGATGATATAGTTCTGTTTGCGGAAAGTGCATCACAACTAAAATCTATGATAGAAGACATAAAAAATGTCAGCCTTGAAATCGGTTTAGAACTAAACACTACTAAAACTAAAATAATGACAAATAGTAGAAATATCCCTATTATTGTTGACAATTCTCCAATAGAATATGTTCAAGAATATATATATCTGGGCAAACAAATATCATTTAAAAAGACTAGGCACAGAAATGAACTAAGCAGGCGAGTAAACATGGCTTGGAACAAATTCTGGAGTCTTAAAGAAGTTCTCAAGTCAAATATACCAATGAGACTAAAGAAAAAAGTCCTAGATTCTTGTATTCTACCTACTCTTTCTTACGCATCACAAACATGGATATTCAACAAATTTACTTGTAACAAAATATTAACAACCCAAAGAGCCATGGAACGGAGCACTCTGAAAATAAAACTTAAACATAAAAGGAAAAATACTGATATTAGAAATACTACAAATTAAATTGGCTTGACATGAATAATTTAAAAATGAATTTAGATAAATCAGTTTACATTCAATTTAATCAATCAAATAATAATAAATACAACATAAAATTGAATATAACTAAAATTAAGGAAGTAACACATACCAAATTTTTAGATAATGTTAGCACTAGAATTAATAAATTCGTCTATGCGCTGAAACAGGTTAAAAATGTAACGAATTTAAAAACTGCTATTATTTCTTACCATGCGTATGTAGAATCTTTACTACGCTATGGTCTTGTGATGTGGGGTAATGGTACAGATGTAAATAGAGCATTTGTCGCTCAAAAGAAATGCATAAGAGCAATATGTGGCCTTCAACCGGATGACTCCTGCCAACCAATATTTAAAAGACTTGGTTTGTTACCGTTACCATCACTTTATATTTATGAGATATGCATGTTTGTTAGGCAACATCAAGATTTATTTGTAAAAGCAAATGACATTTGTGTCCGAAACCGACGAGACCCCTGCAGGCTCGTACTAAGTGATATTCCGAGGCTATCTAAATATAGTAAAAGCTGTCTTGCAATGTGTGTACGTTTATATAATAAGTTGCCCAATGGTATCAAAAACGTTAATACTACATTATTTAAAAAGAAAATGTACGAATGGCTATCTGTAAATAGTTTTTATAGTGTAAAAGAATTCATTGACAAAAAATGTTAATGTCAGTTATATTCTGAAAAATTTGCATGCTTATTTTATATTGGCAAAACATGTTCGTTCTAAATTTTATTGATACCATCCTTGTATACCGTGTTTTTAAGCAAATAAATATATTATTATTATTATTATTATTACAAAAGTAATTGATGCTTTACAACACTGCATGAAGCTAAAATGGCAGTGGGCCGGCCATGTTGCTCGCATGGATGGTGAAAGATGGACAAAAAAGATAACATTATGGAAAGGACCATCAGGTAAGAGAAGTAGAGGAAGACCTATGGAAAAATGGGTCGACGAAATTCTGAAAACAGCGGGGAGAAACTGGATAGAAAAGGCAAAAGATAGAGAAAAATGGAGGAGGCCTTCACTCAGTAGAGAGGTCCTTAGTAACATAAGTGTTAAGTGCATGCAAAATAAGCATAATTTAATAGTTTTTAAGTATTAGAAAAATGTATAATGTAACCGAATACCTTAAGTGTAAGTTTAATCGTATGTAAAAAAAAAATTTGATTCTAAGGAATAAACAAGGCTTTATTATTATCTCTTTATTTTTCCGTGTCTACATATCGCTTTACATTTTTAAATATTTATATAAAAAACATACAAAAACATTTAAAAATGTAAAAAAATAGTGTTCCACCGATGGCGGGAGCAGGGTCCAAGCTACCGGTGGTTAGGGCTCCAGAGACAGGAACCTCCTCACTATGCGGGCCGTATCGAGGAGTACTGCCTTTTGAATCAGGCATTTGATCCAACTGCCTAACGAGAGCCTCAATAGATGTTGGTCGAGGCTCTTGGCTATCAAACCATTGGCCGATACGACAATCGGTACAATGACAGCCGAGTTCACATTCCACATGTCAACAATCTCGTGCGCCAAGTCGAGATAATTTGTTTCTCTTTCTCAGCTTTCACGAGATTCCCGTCATGTGGAATGGTAACATCAACAATCATTGCAAGGCGCGCTAATCGGTCTATCACTACTATATCAGGCTTATTTGCAACAATAGTCCTGTCAGTAATGATAGACCGATCCCAGTACAACGTGACATGGTCATTTTCAAGAACTGGGTCGGGCACATACTTATAATACGGTACCTCAGAATCCACAAGTTTATATCTCAAAGCAAGTTGCTGGTGGATAATCCTAGCTACTTGGTTATGCCTGTGCAAATACTCGCTGTTAGCCAGACGAGAGCAACCAGAGGTAATATGTCTGATGGACTAACCCGGATGGTGACATGCCCGACACACGTCAATTGTCCCGTCCTTCATAATATATCTCCGGTAGTTATTCGTCAAGATAACTTCGTCCATAATTGCACAGACGAAACCTTCAGTTTCCCCGAAAAGGTCACTGAATCGTAGCCAGGATACGGAAGCTAAGAAGTCTACATCGGGCTCATGAAGAGCCCGATAAAATCGCCCGTGAAGTTCCTTGCTTTGCCATACCTTCTTGCGGTCATCAGTGGTTAGTATTATAGGGTTGTGCCAGTTCTTTTTCGCCATGGATAGCGGGGTGAGCCCCTTGTCTACTGTGACCACATCATGATGCATACCCACTACGGTTTGTAAAAAATATTCTCTGAGACTGCATACCTCTCGGTTGTGTAGGGTCTTCGCATTTAAAAATCCTCGACCCCCGCACTTCCGCGGGATATACAGTCTCATCACCGATGATCGTGGGTGATGCATCCTGTTTGCTGTCAGCAGTGTACGGACCCTTCTGTCTAGGGCGTCGAGTTCGGTCTGAGTCCATTTCAGTATGCCGAAAGAGTACATCAAAACCGGCATGACCCACCCGTTGAAGGTGCGCACCTTATTTCCGCCTGAAAGAAGACTATTTAATACCTTCTTCAGGCGACCAAAGAAGCGCTCCTTCAACGATTGCTTCATGTCAGCATCGTTGATACCTAACGCTTCCGACATACCCAAATATTTATAACTCTCGAATGAGGAGAGGGATCTAAGGTGTATGGAATCTGGGAGTGTAATTCCCGCGGATTCCATAATCTCACCCTGCTTTACATGCATGACTGCACATTTGTCCACACCAAATTCCATTCTGATGCCACTACTAAAAGTTTCGGTTACATTCAGTAGCTTCATCAGATGCAATTCATTGGGGGCAAAGAGTTTCAAATCATCCATGTAGAGGAGGTGAGATATGACCTGACCACCTCTCCTTAATCGATAACCCAGCCCTGAATTCTCCAGCAGTGTGCTTAGAGGATTCAGAGCTAAGCAGAACCAAAGTGGACTAAGACTGTCGCCCTGGAATATTCCCCGCTTAATCCATACAGGTTCATCATTCCCCTGGATCTGTCGACTTCCTGGATAGTGAAGGGCTGTCTTCCATTGCCCCATACACGACCTAAGGAAAGTGCGTAGAGTTGCATTTATCTTGTACAACTCCAGCACCCTCATAAGCCATGTATGTGGCACCGAATCGTAGGCCTTCTTATAATCTATCCAGCAGGTTGAGAGATCCTTGCGGGATCGACGAACCTGTTGGCTGATGGCCATGTCTATGAGGAGTAGCTCCTTAGTACCACGGGACCTGCTCTTACATCCATTTTGAGAGACAGACATGATGGAGTTGCTGTCAAGGTGTTTGTTTATTTTAGCTTTCAAAATGGATGTAAGAACTTTATAGACCGTTGATAGACAAGTGATCGGTCTATAATTTTTGGGTTCCGCGGTGCTACCTGATTTATGGAGCAGGTGGGTAATTCCAGTTGTTAAGAACTGGGGTAGCGAACCAGACTCTAAGGATGACTGGAATTGAGATGCCAAACAAGTGTGTGAACTACTTAGCCATTTTAACCAAAAGTTATGCAGCCAGTCCGGTCCCGGTGATTTCCAATTCGGTAACGAACGGACTGCTGTGGCTACGTCTGATGGTGTTATCAAAATGGTATCCATTTCTGGTATGGATTCACATACTTGTTCGACATTCTGTATCCAGTCACCCTCAGTGTGACAAACGGATACCGACCATATGCCGCGCCAGAATGCACTTGTGGTGGCATCATCCGGGCGGCACACGTCAGCCTCGTTTAGTTCAGGTCGCTCCCAAGCTCTGTATACCCACCTCTCATCGCTCTGAAACATGCGATTCTGCGTATATCGATCCACTCGCCGCTTATACCGCCGAATACGGCTCGCCCATGCACAAACTTTCTGCTTCAGGAAGTCGATGCGCTCTGTGAGATGATTTATGTATTCTCGAGGGCTGATTCCAGTTCCCGAGAATGCCCGTCTCACAAAGCGCATCACTCGTGGTCGAGTATTGCCATCCCTGAAGCAGTATAGTTTGCCAATGAGTACCCTGGTCCCATCGATACGACGCTCGATTCTGCGTTGCCAAGCTGGTACGGCTGGTTTTGGTCGAGCAGCTTCCTCACAATTCGGGAACTTGACTTTCGCTAATCGACATGCCGCTACAGCCGCGCAATACAGGATCGAGTGTGTATCAATGAGATCCTCGCTGCTCTCGAAGAAATTATTGAGCAGCGAGTCCAAAGCACACACCAGCGCCCTATTTTTTTATGCATAGGCAGCCGTGGTAACCGGGGTCTAAGGTTAGTCGGAGTGGATCTATAGTCGCGGAACGCATCCTCCAGTGCGTTCCTCAGTCGGTCGTTGTACTGGCTACTTACTGTTTCAACCCTATCATCCTCTTCTTCAACACGATTGGACCGCGGCGGAGCAGCATCGATGATTGACGCTTGTGCCGCAGTCTGTGTCAGAGTCGGGGTGATTTGGTTGCTCAGTACCTCTGAGCGCAGCCTATCAAGTGCGATATCGTCCAACCTGTGATTGCGTTGAATGACCCGCACCTGATCCGACAGTCGTTGGGCCGAAACGTTGACAGTTGGTTCCAGTGCCTGAAACAGAGACAGCATCCTTTCACGGTACGCAGTGAGGTTAGTTCCCCCCTCTGTAGCCCTGTAATATGCGCGCATGACGTTCTCGTTCATTTTTTGAGTCCATCTCATGCGCTGCACACAACCACCGGCAGCGGGGACCCGGCTCGGGGCCGGATGGCCCCTAAGTCCCAAGCTCTTCGGTGGCCGGCCTCTCCCCTGCCGACGTACAGGTGTTGGCGACGTCGGCGGAGAGAAATACTCGTCGCTCGAGCTCGACGCAACTACCGTGGCCGGTGTCGTCACAGCGCTTACATTGGCGCTGGGGACCGGCGGCGGCGAGGCGGAGCTGTCCGACGAGTCCGGAGGTGGTGAGCGTGCTCTTCGTGCGGCTTGTCTCGTCAACATTTTTTTCGTCCTAATGTTCCAGTTTTATCGGAGGTGACAGCTGTCATGTCACCTCCGCTTCGGCAGTTTTTTATAATCATTTATTTTCACATTATTGCACATTTATGTTTAAAAAAATGGGTATATGGTTGAGCTATTAATTTTTCTTATTGATTTTCTATAAATGTTGGTGAAAACTGCTTGTAAATGTATTTAAAATGAAAATATAAACAGGAGCTTGACGAAATTGACTAGTCGACTTTAGTGTTGCCATTATTATTATTATTATAAATCAAGATGGCCGAATGTAACAGTAGTAGCGTGTTGAATGACAAACTAATAATTTAGGAGTAGTGGGCAGTATTCGCTTTACCCAGAGTATTCACTTTACTCGGCCTTCCCCTAAGAGCCTTGGCGATAACCATCTTATCAGATATATCATCGCCTAACTGGAGAATATTAGCTCTATCTTTAAGGAAAACAGGGAAATATCAATATCGCATTGAGCGAATAAAACTTTTGTTGCTCAAGGTGGAAAGATGTTGACGATTTTTATTCGTAGATATTGTTTAATTTTGTCCACATCTCAGCAGACGTAGTGTTAATGTGAAAAACAATCCAACCTTGCGCCTTACTATCTTTTGAAATCCAATCCTAGTACTGTGCCTGCTAATCTTTGCCGGATTTAGGTATGTAACCATCCACGATCTCAAATAGGCCTTTGGCCTTTAGAATAACTCTCATCTGAAATTACCTTGGCGATAACGATCCTATCAGATATATAATCGCCTAACTGGCGAATAGGTATGGAACCATCCATGATCTCAATACACCTTTAGCCTTTAGAATAATCCTCATCTGAAATTTCCAGGTGCACCATGTCGCAACTTTACATCAGAAATCGACTGCGGTTGCGGCAGATCCATTTTCGTCCATTCTTACGACGACCGGCGAATTCAACAACGAAACAATGACGTCCGAAGGCGACTCAAAATCTCAACACGGACAACACAGCCAGCGAAAATCTGTCACAGGATGTTTGCTCTCGTCGTAATTTATGCAGTGGCCTACTCTGGGCCCATCACCTGTGATAAGTTCTGGGCTTGCACAATGTTTGTGATGTTATAATTTAATAAAACTCAGTGGAGAAAGGTTCAACAGAACCATAGTTGAACGGGCTAGACGTTTATTTTTTGAATCAGATCTAGAACAGCCGCTTGTTTAGGCATTATGACTCGTTTTGAGAAATGGACAGGCAGGAAGCCAGATATGTTCTATGTCAGAATATTTGGAAGTCAAATAATGAGCGAAAAGACAAAAATGGGATAAGAAGGCTGACGAATTAATTCTAGTTTGTTATTTCGATAACGTGAAACGTTGCAGAATATACAGTATGTTAAATAACAGAGGGCGTTCCCTTAAACTCGTTAATATATATCATTAATAGATTAAAATAAAAATATCAGCATAGAAAAATAAGCATAAAAAAATCCGAAAAAAAATTTCTAATTGGAAATAAATTTGAAACCTCCTGTTTTAAATCTAAATAGTAGTCGTCATGTATAAATAAATTGCGACGTTGCCGTCTTTCATGTTCGCGTGTACAGTGTGTTTCTTTTACATGCCAATTTAAAATTTTTATTGAATATTTTCTTATTGGAAAAAATTTTAAAACATTTTGTTTTCGAATGGAAATATTTTTTTAGCATGTATGTATGCTATACTACTTCGGGTTAACGGGAACGCCCTCTGTTAGTTAACATACTGTATAACCCCTAAACTACGAGCAGGGATCCATATAGGTAACAAGTTATCTGCGCAGCCATCCGGTAGCAGATCTTTTTGGTCCCTTGCTAAATCGGTCGAGGCGAACTTCTGTCGGCCCACACTGCCTCCGCTGGTTAGGCATGATGGAACACTGGCTCATACAGCGAGAGAGAAAGCAGGTCTCTTTGTTTATCTCTTTGCCCATAGTTCGCATCTTGATACTGGCAGTGCTACTCCACCTAATTTACCTCATTGCGGAGCTTCAATGCCGGAGGTTCGCATTCGGAACAAGGAGGTCTAGAGACCACTGTGTCGTCTGGACGTGTATAGGGCTAGTGGTCCAGATGGTATACCAGCGATTGTTCTTAAGGCGTGTGCATTTGGGACTGGTATAGTGCCCAAGTCCTGGAAGCTTGCCAACGTGCAGCCCGTGCCCAAAAAGGGTAGTCGTGCCGATCCTACCAACTATCGGCCGATTTCGGTAACCTCCATACTCTGCAAGATTATGGAGCGTGTATTGAACTCGCGCTTCTTGGCTTACCTGGAAGGTAACGATCTCCTCAGTGACCGACAGTACGGTTTTCGGCGCAATCGGTCAACTGGGGACCTACTAGTGTATGCCACTCACTTGTGGGGCGAGTCCCTCGAGAAAAGCGCGACGCGATTGCCGTTTACCTTGATGTCTCGAAGGCCTTCGACCGGGTATGGCACGCTGGCCTTTTGAGTAAGCTTCCAGCGTACGGTATTTCCGCTGGCCTGACTGGCTGGGTAAAAGACTTCCTGACTGAACGGTCCCTCCGAGTTGTTGTCGACAGATCCTCATTGGAGCCCATGTCGACCAATGCCGGTGTTCCTCAGGGGTCTGTTCTCTCTGCAACTCTGTTCCTGCTGCATATTAACGATCTGCTGATGCCCGGTATCTATGGGTATGCAGATGACAGCACAGTTGTGGAGAGATACCTGCCGGAAGCTCGGGCTAGTAAGGAAACAATCCGGTCCGAAAGAGAGGCTATGGTAGAGCGTACGAGTGCTGCACTACAGGCAGTCTCCGAATGGGGCAAAGCCAATCTTGTAGCATTCAATGCCGCCAAAACACAGGCGTGTCTTTTCACCGCCAAAAGGAGCCCGTTCACCTTGGCTCCTACTTTTCAGAATGTATCCTTGGAGTGCACCAACCGCCTTCAGCTTTTGGGAATAGAGATTTCCTCGAACCTTAACTTTGGGCGGTTCATTGAGTCCAAGGCCAAGGTGGCTGCCAGAAAACTTGACGTTATCGCAAAGGTCCGGCGGTACTTCACACCGGGGCAGCTTCTAATGTTGTACAAAGCACAGGTCCGCTCGTGTGTGATTGATTTATCTCTATAGTCAGTTTTACTATGGGTATTAAGTATGCCCAGATGGTAGGTAGGTATGACACCAGTATGTAAAAATCTCTATATGACTTGGTCCAAAATGAGAACTCTGCACTTCTTTTCAGTATTTGAGACCAAAATTTTCTGAAAATTATATATGACGTATGAATGCTTCTGTTACAATTATATTATTTTCCTTATGTTTCACAGAGTTTATGATTTGTACAGTTATAGTAAATGTATAAGAAATTTGGTAGCTGGTAATCTATTTTTTTTTTATTACTTGTATAATGGGGTCATTCCACTTCAATTTTTTGTAGTTATGTGCTAAGAAAATGATAAAAAAAAATGAGGTGTCCTTCAAACTTAACTTGTCATACATAATCAAAAAACCTCAGGTTATACCACCTATCAGTCAAATTGAAATATTATAAACTACTACTAATAACTTCTAATCCAATTTAATTTATTCTAACAAGGAACTTTCATGAGATCCGAATATGAACAGTTTTTATTATGTTACAACACAATTTAGGTAGTAATGGTTTAAAATTAACTTCAATGAAATTCCAACAAACTCAAAAAAAGAACAGATATAATGTATTTTCAATGAGATAACAAATAAACTCGAAATTGCTGTAATAAGTACTTAAAAAAAATATTTCGTCATTTTTTTCGTTTGAAACGGTTTCCTTCTTTGATTAAATATCAGCGCAGTTTTAGAAAAAAAAAAAATCATTCAGAAGGAACAGAAGTCGCCGGGATGCCTAAATATTTCATAGCTAATTTATACAGCACTGGCATAATCAGTTTCCTTTTGTCCGTGTGTAAGAAATAGGATTATCCTTTCTATCCAAGTATTCTTCGTCATTGTATTGCTTTACCATGATAATTCCCAAGGCTAATGATGTTTGATTTGTAGTACATTCCGAAAGTTTTGCATCAAAATCACACAAATCATTCACGTTCTATTTTCTGATTGCAGTTGGCTTGACTCTGAAAACTCCGATTCTGTTCTGGTATTATCGGAATTTGTTGATATAGAGGTAGATTCAATTTCATTAATAACAGATTGCCCTATCAGCATTAGATTCTACGCCAAAACCAATTCTCTTAAATTTCGGATCCAAGTAGGTCGATTTGGCTGCAGTTTTATTTGATTCTAAACAACGGCTAAAGACATTTTTAGCTCTTGACTAATGCCTGTATTTACGATCTTTTTTATCAGTGCTGCTTGACCATTTCTAATCAAAGGAATCACTAAAGACAATGTTGGATATTTCTCTCCGGATAAGGTGAAGTAAGCTTTTTAAGAGTTCTTAAAAGATCTACGTTTTCTTCCACCACTTACCGTTCAAACTTGTGTAAACTATTTGATGAAACAGGCATATCGGACATAGTTGCCCTTCACTCCAATTCAAATCTTCGCTCCCCCAGAATTTTTTTTGCTTTCTGGGTCAATTATTGTACAACAAATTAAACATCACTCTCAATTTTTATCCTGAAACCATTTCCCATTGTGAAAAGTCAGTTAAAACTTTTCTTAAATCCCTTGACTATAAAAAAACTGAGGGCTTGCTGACAGTTCCCAAATAGATTTCCACCAGCTTCTCTCTTGTGGCTGTTTTACATCGCACACTCACACTCGCACACTTCAACATGCTTTCAAACAGCAACCTATATGCATACTCTCCATCATTCACTCCAACACGACACTTCACTTTCATATGAATTATTAGTTCTGCGTTGTTAATTGATTTTTTCTGTTTTAATTGTTATTTCTGTATTATGTGTTGTTATCATTAACTTTTAACTGATTGTCTCTTTGTGATCTTCTTGGTACTATCAAATGTTTAGTTGTAGATTCTTGATCTAAAGATCGTATTTTTCCAAACGTGTTACTTAATTGTTTTGCTTCGGGGGACCCTGGTGACCTGTAACACAGGTTTCTCCAAAAACCTACTTCAGGCACCAGTCTCTTCCAATGGTGGAATATAAGTATAATATTGTTAAACTAATCTTGTGAAGAGAGAAATAAATAAATTGAATTGAATTGAGTTGCTGATAAAGCGGTTTTAATTTGGAGCATTCTGTCTAACATTAAATATGTCAAATTCCAGCGTCAATTTGATACATTCCATATTTATTTTGCGTTGCATTTCTATAAGTTTGTAAGACACTTTGGTGCTTTATTTGAAATATGTGACTATAGATAAGCGTCTATTTATTTGTATTTACAATTTATATAAATTCAGGATTGGCTTTCTTATGGGGAACATGGGGAAGAAACGGAAGTATGAGGACTCGGAAGAAAGGATTAGGCGAAAAATTAGGAGGTTAAATGAAAAACTTAAGAAACGAATTATTTATTCTGATGAAGATACAGATCGATATTCGTTCAATTATTGCGTTATTTCCTAATTTTGGCTCTTATCATTCCAAAATGCGAACAACCGCCATTTATACTTATTTAGTATGAATAACTGGGTTGTATCCATCCACTGTTATAATAAACTGATGCGTAACTGCCATTACTCCGGGCTTTTACCCTCAAAGTTAATAAATTACGAATAGCTATTCGGGGCTATTTCAATTTTATAGTTTTTCGAACTTTTCGTTCTTGCTGGCTGCTTATACCAACTCGAGACCGAAGCAGCAGTGGCTGGTTAGAATATTGTAAACAAAGCGGTTGTAACTAATGGTACCGTAATTTTAGATTTCCTTCCGTATTTGATAAATGTGCAAAATGTAGCACAATTAATTCCTACAGATCGCCTTGTCACTTTTATTTTTAAATATATTACAGGACTCGCGAATAAATAATCTTTTCATGTCGCATCTCAAAATTGTGTATTATGTTCTGGAAATCATAAATTGTGTCACTGTAAGGAATTTGCGAAGAAAAATTGTGACGAGCGTCGTGAGTTTGCACGAGTCAGTAAGCTGTGTTACAACTGTCTAGGTGCAAACCATTCCGTCTATGCTTGTCGTCAGCATACTAAATGTCACCTTTGTAAGAAGAAGCATCATACATTGCTTCACCCAAAATCAACTGCCAACTCTGCTGAAATTGTTGATAGTTCAGCAGAAACGAAAGCTGTGGTAGCTAATGCAGTCACCACTTCCAGTGAAAGTGATACCAAACCCACTTGTTGTTTTGCGGATGTTCACAACCAAGGGCTATTAGCCACAGCCTTGGTCAACGTTGAGTCAAAAATTGGTACTGCTGTTGTTTTAAGAGCTCTGATGGATCAGGGCTCTCAAGTCTCTTTCATCACAGAGGCTGCAGTACAGTTGCTCGGGCTTAGGAAATCACCTGCTCGCACCGACATACTTCGTCTAGGCGATGACGAAGGAAACTCAATTCCCTCTAAATGGATAGTTCGCTTTAAATTACAATCACGTGTAGATCCCACCTTTATTTTATACTTCGATGCATATGTATTGAATCAACTGACATCCCATCTACCCGAGAAGAAGATCATTCAAGTATCGCCTTCTTTCTCATCCTTAAAATTAGCTGATCCAACCTTTAATACGCCAGGGAAAATTGATTTACTTTTGAGTACGCGTGTAGTCGGAGAAGTTTTATTGAATGGTTTAGTCAAGGGTGCGCCAGGTTCTCTAGTGGCTCAGAAGACAAAATTAGGCTGGATCTTGTCTGGTGAGATCCCATTGTCGGCAATCTCTAGGTCAGTATGTTATCATACAGTAGTACAGTCAGCGGATGTCAATAGCCTTTTACGTAAGTTTTGGGAGTTGGAGTCTGAGCCCTCAGTCCGTAGTGTAATGTTGACTGAAGAAGAACAACAATGCGAGGATTTTTACTCTCAAACTACAAAACGCGACGCGATCGGGAGGTATATTGTAAGGCTGCCGTTCAAAACAAATGCGCCCAGTTGCACATCTGGGGGATCAGAGGTCATTGCCCGTAGACGCTTTATCAACCTGGAGAATAAATTATTAAAGGATCCGGAATTTAAGAAACAGTATAGTGCAGTCATCAATGAATATATTCAACTGGGACATGCTGAAGTTGTCCGATAGAATTAGGTAAGGACGCGTTTTACCTACCCCATCATGCGGTGGTGCGTGAGGATAAAAGCACCACTAAAGTTAGGGTCGTCTTCGACGCTTCATCTTCAGGTCACAATGGTGACCTGAAGATGAAGCGAGACATTGTGAAAATGTATGGTCAGGTGAAGGTTGCAGACGAGGACGTCAATTATCAGCGCTTTTTTTGGCGTGACAATCCAAATGAAGAATTGAAACATGTTGGGCTGTTGCGGGTTACCTTTGGAATGTCATCTACGCCATACCTAGCTGTCCGGTCTCTGCAGCAACTAGCTCGGGATGAAGGAAGTCACTTTCCCCTAGTGGCAGATAGAGTCCTTACATCGTTCTATGTAGATGACCTGTTAACGGGTTGTCAGTCTGTTGCTGAAGGGGAACTCATTTATCACCAGCTGAATCAGTTGTTAGGACGTGGGGGTTTCAAGCTTCAGAAATGGTCCAGTAGCAGTGACGAATTGTTAACCAAAATAAACGGGGATACTGCTGGGCAAGATAATCTGGAGCTTAAGATAGATACGCTTACTAAAATTTTAGGATTAACTTATCAAAGATAGTTAGATGAGTTCAGATACACTGTGCAACTTCCTCCGCCCGAAACGCCCATAACCAAGCGAAAGGTGATCTCTGACATTGCTCGCTTATTTGACCCTCTTGGCTGGCTTGCGCCGGTTATAATAACAGCCAAGGTGTTTATTCAACGCCTGTGGTTAGCAGGGTTGGAATGGGACGATGTACTTCCAGACCAACTGTCGAGGGAATGGCTGAGTTACAGAAATAATCTTAATTACCTTAAGGACTTCCGTTTGCCACGGTGGATTAACACGAGTCAACTTGACGTACAGCTGGAGTTGCACGGATTCTCTGACGCCTCCAATGTCGCTTACGCGGCGGTTGTCTATGTACGTTGTATCGATGTCAATGGTCATGTGCATGTTAGTCTAATTGCAGCTAAAACCAAGGTGGCCCCTGTCAAACAGGTATCTATACCTCGTTTGGAGTTATGTGGCGCTTTGCTACTTTCAAAACTTCTGCGTGAAGTTTCCGACACCTTGAGTATCTGTAAGGAAAACGTACATGTCTGGACTGACTCGACAGTGGTGCTCGCCTGGTTGAGCAGCCAGCCCAGCCGCTGGAAGACCTTTGTCGGCAACAGAGTGTCTGAAATATAGACATATATATAGACAATAGTCAGTGGTCACACGTCCAGTCCAATGACAATCCCGCAGACAGCGCATCGCGCGGTGTGAATCCCTCTGAGTGCGCTAACCTAGAGTTGTGGACACAAGGACCTAGTTGGCTGAAAAATAAAGAAATTCATTATAGTAGACGAGAAATTAAAGAAACTAACCTTGAGGAGAGAAAATCTGTAGTAACATGCAACACAGTAGTAAGGGAAACAAGTGATGATTCTTTCATTTCAAAATATTCATCTCTTAGAAAACTTACCGGAGTAGTAGCTTACTGTAAAAGGTTTTTGAAGTTTAAAAACAAAAATTATACTACAAAATTCGATAAATTTTTAACACATTCTGAAATCCAAGGGGCATTACTACCTGCATTAAATTGTGTCAAAGGGAACACTTCGGATCGGAGATGGATAATTTAAAGATAAAGGGTGAAATAAATAAAAAGGGGGTACTTACCTCGCTCAATCCTTACCTAGATCAGGAACAAATTTTGAGAGTTAGTGGTAGGTTACACAGAGCCAACCTGCACGAAGACTCGAAGCATCCTGTAATTCTTCCTTGTAAGTCACATTTAACCCACCTCTTAATAGCTGATGCTCATGAGAGAACGTTGCACGGTGGGCCTCAGTTGATTCTCAATTACTTACGATCCAAATATTGGATAATAAATGCCAAAAGTATCGTTAGGCACTATGTACGCAAATGTGTTATTTGCATACGTCATTCCGCTCGGTCTGTACATCCTTTAATGGGGTCATTGCCCTCTGCTAGGGTCAATGCCAGCCGACCTTTCTTTAGAAGTGGCGTGGACTATGCAGGTCCTATTAGTGTCCGTCCTAGCAAAGGTCGCGGTTATCACTCCACCAAAGGATATATGTTTGTTCGTATGTATGGCTACTCGAGCCATACATTTAGAAGTCGTCAGTGACATGACATCCCAAGCCTTTTTAGCAGCCTTTAAGCGCTTTACAGCGAGGAGAGGCATTTGTGGTGAAATGTGGAGTGATAACGGCACTACGTTTGTTGGAGCTAACAAGGAGTTGAAAGCATTGTTCAACCACGAAAGGTCCGGTATAGTAACTGATATTGCCGATTGGTTAGCAACCAACGGAACCACCTGGAGCTTCATTCCACCCCACTCCCCTAATTTTGGGGGGCTTTGGGAAGCTGGAGTGAAATCAACCAAATACCATCTTAAAAGAGTGATTGGTGCCAGCACACTCACTTTTGAGGAACTGACAACAGTCCTTGCCCAAATAGAAGCCTGTCTAAACTCCAGGCCTATTACCACCATCAGTACTAACCCCGAAGATCCACAGCCATTAACACCGGGTCATTTTCTAATGGGCGAGCCCTTGCTTCTCGTACCAGAGAATAATTTCGAGAAGTCTAATATCAGTACCTTAAAACGATGGCAGTTGACTCAACGTATGGTTCAGGACTTTTGGCGCAGGTGGTCGCGTGAATATCTGGTTCAGTTTCACCAAAGGAACAAATGGGCGCACCAAACCGTGGAACCGAATTTGGGTGATGTAATGTTAGTCATTGAGGATGACCTTCCACCAGCAAAATGGCTCTATGGTGTCATTATTGAAAAGCATACTGGCTCGGACAAAATCACAAGAGTGGTTACATTGCGCTGTAAAGGTTCCACTATTAAAAGACCAGTGTCGAAGCTGATTGTGCTTCCTATTATGTCATAAATTTATTATTATATTCTTGTTCGGTTCTTGGTTTAATTACCTATAACGTTAAGGATAAAGTTGTTGCTTAAGTTACAATTTAAGTTTAGAATTAAGGTTTTGTATGGTTTTAGATTAAGATCACAATTTTTTGTTGTTAATATAATTACAGTCCACTATTGTTTTAATTTCCCACCAAAGCTTGATTTTGTTTCATGGTGGTAATAAAAAACTAAGTTCTGGACATTCTGTCCATGGTGGGCGGGATGTTCGATCGCGGTTTTCTATCAAGCTCGACAGATGGCGTTGTACCGTTTTCTGAATCGCGGTGTCGAGATTCTCCGTGATCATTATACAGTATGTTAACTAACAGAGGGCGTTCCCGTTAACCCGAAATAGTATAGCATACATACATGCTAAATAAAATATTACCATTCGAAAACAAAATGTTTTAAAATTTTTTCAATATGAAAATATTCAATAAAAATTTTAAATTGACATGTAAAAGAAACACACTGTACACGCGAACTTGAAAAACGGCAACGTCGCAATTTATTTATGAATGACTAGCCGCGTATGCTTAATGTGTGCCGCCCCGTCACAAATGCCCCCCCCCCCCCCCGTCGTCCCCCGAATGTCCATCCCTAATTTTATTCGGTAGTAATCTCACCGCTCACGCGCTGACCGGATGTGCTAATTTCGCATTGCAACGTCTTGCGTCATTCTTGTAAAAATGCCGCGTTATCAGTTCAGTGCTCAGGAGTATGTGAACATGGTGCTCATTTATGTTGAGTGTAATTTTAATGGTGCACGTGCTCTGAGAATGTATGCTGAGAGGTACCCTAATGCACATCAACCGCAAAATTCTCGTGTTATTGTGAGCGCTCTGGTGCGTATGCGTAACAATGAGCCCGTAGTGCCGCGTCGTTCTGGTGGACCCCGACCCGTGATCTCTGTGCGTCAAGAAGAGAACGTGCTACGGCATTTTGAAGAGGAGCCCGGTTCAAGCACTAGAAGAGCCGGCCGCCTTTTTAACATGAGTCACGTCGCAGTCTTTAAAATTTTAAAAAAAGACAATCAGCATCCGTACTCCCTTCATAAAGTGCAAAATCTGCTTGGTCCAGCTGACTTCGAGCGCCGGGTAACTTATTGCCAGTGGGCACTGCAGCGATGCGCGGAGAACACTCACTTTATCGAAAATGTCATATGGTCGGATGAAAGCTTATTTACGCGCAATGGCATGTGGAATCGTCGTGTATGCCATCACTGGGTAGAAAGAGGCCACAATCCGCGTGCCACTCGGCCGTTAGGTCATCAAATACGGTGGTCATTGAATGTGTGGGCTGGGATAAAGGGAAACCAAATAATAGGACCTGTCTTCATCCCAGGGACTCTAAACCGTGTAAGGTATCTGGCCCTTCTTAACGGCCCCGTCGCTCGCTACCTCGAGAGATTGCCGCTAACCGAGCTCCGAAATGTGTGGTTTCAACACGACGGAGCACCCCCTCACATTTCAACAGAAGTGCGGGCACGGTTAAACGAGTTGTTTGATAGCCGCTGGATTGGGAGGTATGGTCCCGAGGCGTGGCCACCACGGTCACCTGACTTAACACCTCTTGATTTCTTTTTTTGGGGTTGGGTCAAACAACTCGTTTATAAAAAAGAAAGCCACTCGCGGGAGGAGATGCAAATGCGAATTCGCATAGCATTCCGTATTATCAGGAACCGCATACGCGATGACCCGACTTTAATGCGACGAGTGCACCAAAATAACCGTCGGCGACTGCGACAATGTGTGGACAGAGGAGGTCAGCATATCGAGCAGTTTAAAATCTAGGTAAGTTTTAACATTAGGTATTTAAATGTTTCATAACACCTAAAACATATCGAAAACATTAAAATAAAAAAAAAATAACACTAAACGACTGTGCCACAAAATTAATAAGTTCAGAAGTCAAATTCCTTCCTCAAACCCGTTCCACAAACGTGTTACTACTGTGACGTTACTCGATTGCTATGAATAAACGCAAGTAGGTACCTACTTAGGTATTACGAAGGTAACTACATAAAAAGTTTTTAAATCTCTATTATTGGAGAAAACATTCACTTCCTAATGTGTAATACGTCATTATCATTTTAATCCTAGCCTAAACTGTGTTTTAATAAATTAAAATTTCCTCAAACTTAACCGCAGGCTATTTATTAGCGGTACATTATTTTTAAGATTAAATTAATTTTGGTTTTTCATAACACTATATGCTTGTCGTACCATGTTCCACCCACCGCTCTGAATGGCTAGGTAAAACGAATTCGTGTAGGTACTTGTTCCGTGAGTGGACCTTCTGTACTCGTATCTGTTTATTATGTGGCCACGAGCGCGCGACGTTGCCGGCGACGTATCCGATCCTCAGAACTCAGAAGCGCAACCACACCACCGCGCCTCTTGGGCACCTTGGCTGACAATATCTGTTTAAATCTGTGTATTTTAATTGAAATGTTATTGATAGGAAGGCAAGTACCTACATGAATTTGTTTTTTTTTATTTACTATGTTTGCGATTGCCAATAGGTAAGTCCTCCACAGTCCAAGGTCAATGACGCGTTCCTTTGTCAGCGTTATTTGAGACGGGTTGTTAAGTGTTATTGTTAAAACTAAACATACCTACATAAATGTTTAATTTTAATGATAACAACACGACGATGTCTCTTTGTAATTCACTAAGCCGCCTTTATAAAAGACGCCGCCGCTCAAAATCACGCGCATTGCAAAGCGACGTTGCCAGTTTGGGCAATACAACGTTAGGTGGATACTATTCCGTGCTACTATTTTGATTTAAAACAGGAGGTTTCAAATTAATTTTCAATTATATTTTTTTTTTATTCGGATTATTTTATGCTTATTTTTCTATGCTGATATTTTTATTTTAATCTATTAATGATATATATTAACGAGTATAAGGGAACGCCCTCTGTTATTTAACATACTGTATATAGGTTACAGAAAAATAAATTTTTTTTAGTACTCGCTTTGAAAAACGTTGTTTTATTTCACAAAGTCTCATCGGGCAGTTGTCAAGTGCCGTACACTGTTCCTGCTACATATTAACGATCTGCTGATGCCCGGTATATAGATACCCATCTATTCATCTGACAGCACAATTGTGGAGAAAAATCTGCCGGAAGCTCGGGCTAGTAAGGAAATAGTCCGGTCCGAAAGAGAGGCTATGGTAGAGCGTACGAGTGATGCACTACAGGCAGTCTCCGAACGGAACAAAGCCAATCTTGTAGCATTCAATGCCGCCAAAGCACAGGCGTGTCTTTTCATCGCTAAAAGGACCCCGTTCACTTGGCTCCTATTTTTCAGAATGTATCCTTGGAGTGCACCGACCGCCTTCAGCTTTTGGGAGTTGAGATTTCCTCGAACCTTAACTTTGGTTCATTGAGTCCAAGGCCAAGGTGGCTGCCAGAAAACTTGGCGTCATCTCAAAGTCCGGCGGTACTTCACACCAAGGCAGCTTCTAATGTTGTACAAAGCACAGGTAGGTCCGCTCGTGTGCAGTACTCCATACTGCAGCCACATTTGAGCTGGTGCTGCGAAATATCACCTGGCTACTTTGGATTCAGTCGAGAGGCGTGCGAAGAGGCTGATTGGCGACACCGACTTAACTCGAAACGGTCTCCATAGCCTGGAGCACAGGCGGAGAGTAGCCAGCCTTTCGGTCTTCTATAGGATGCATTCTGGTGAGTGTACAAGGGAATTGCATGATTTAATTCCCCCATCTCCGTTCCACGATCGGACGACCCGTCGTACGGCGAGTTTCCACCCTTGCGTTGTTGACACCACTACGATCCGGACGTAGCGTTTCGCTTCCTTTTGTATACCGCGCACATTGAGGGACTGGAACAATTTGCCAGCGACGGAGTGTCCGTCACACTACAATTTGAGTGTCTTCAAGGCTAGAGTGAATAGGCTCTTAATAAACTAGCGCGCTTTACCATCAACGATCGCATCACTGCTTACCATCAGGCGGGATTGCGGTCAAGCCCTAGTTTTTAACTTTTTTTTTTAAAAAAAAAGATCGCGCCGACCGTTCGTACTGGTAGGAGCAGCAGAGTGGGGGTAGTGGGGGTAAAAGTAAGTTGCCAGTGTTACAAAAAAAAAAAATATTTAAAAAATCCGTGTGTTAGGCTGATGCGCGGTACACATCTACAATTTGTTAACCAAATCGCGTCGAAAGAAACTGCTCACATAATTATCATCGAACTTTACTTGGTAAGTTCGTTTGATTTTTAATTATATTGCGCTGATCTAGGCCGCACATCCAGCACAACTCTCTATTGATCAAGCCGACTTCGAGAGTTTATTTCCTGACCTGTTATAAATATAATTCTTTATGTTTTTGAACAAATATGAGAATAAGAGAATAAGAAAATTTATTTGCCCAAACATGAAAATACAGAATTAAAACACCCATGCATGTAGGATCTTCTTGAGTAATAGAGGTTCACGACATGTCTGCCATTTCTCATTGCGTGCAAATATTTTAGGTACATATGTATGTACTTAATACAATAGATTTGATGACTTTTAAATTTTACATTTATACACATTTAGACATCAAATGGCAACTCAAAAAAAGACAAATATTAACAAAAATTAAATTCAATCATTAACATTAAATATACTATTACTGGAATATTTAACAAAAAATATTATTTATTTACCTACCATGTCTATATATAATTTCATGTCAATATTTCATATTATTATTATCACAATTAAGATTTCACAATAAAATTAATACTACATATTCCATTTTAATAAAGTTTATAGTAATTAGGCATTTTAAGTTCTTCACTACTGCAGGACCACTATTACTACAATGTTAGTTATACTTTTTTATTTATAATAATCACCGAATCGTTTAAAAATTCATTAATACTATATATGCTTTTTGAGCTAAAAACTTTTTCAATGTTTGTTTTAGATTAGACACTGTTTGCTCTTTCCAAATTTTGGGTAGGTTCTTATAGACAATTGGTGCCATACAGAATACACTCTTGTGCATAAGTGCAGTCTTTGACGGGTGTAAACATATTTTGCTATCATCACGTCTATTTCTTGGAAATTTGTCTGTCATGCAAGGAAACATGTGGATTTAGTTTTACAAACATTACTGTGTCTAAAATGTAAAGTGAAGGTAATGTTAAAATATAATATTCAATGAAATAATTTTTACAGCTGTCAGTAGTTTTGAGATTAAACATGGATCTCAAGCAGAACCTTTGCCCTTTAAAGATAATATCTTTATCAGTTGAGTTACTCCAAAAGATAACACCATGACAGATTCAACCAAACCATGGTAGGCCGTTAATAGAGCTTCTATATTTAGAGTACGTGATAATTTATATAACGCATATGCACACTTTGGGGTCCCACCTCCATCTCTGGGACCCAAGTCAACCCCACCTGCCAGATGGTGCACCTGCTGACTCACGAACGGGGCTCTGACGCCGGCTTTCCCTTCGGGGTTGAGTGGTCAGACGGCAGTCGCACTCGTAATAAGCCAAACAAGCCAATCAATCATGGTGAGGAAAATAAGAAATGCACATGTCACAGCTAGGGCGCCGCCGCAAAACGGCGCGCAGGAGCCTCGCCCGACTCCTGTGACCTGTGGGCTAGGGCTACCGTGTCAGAGGCGGACACGGCTGAAGAAGCGAGCCCAATCCATGAAAATCCGTTTTGCGTCGTGGAACGTTGGCACGCTAACTGGACGCGCGAGAGAGCTGGCCGAAACTCTCCACAGGCGGAGGGTGGCCGTGGCGTTCCTGCAGGAGACTCGGTGGAAAGGCAGCAGATCCCGGCTTATTGGGAATGGCTACAAGCTGATCTACACGGGTGCACCTAGTGGGAGAAATGGGGTCGCCGTGGTGTTGTCTGACGAGCTCCAGGATGACGTCTTGGAGGTGAATCGCATCAGCGATCGGCTAATGTCGGTGCGGGTGCTTGTCAATGGGGTTATAACCCACTTGATAAGTGCCTACGCTCCACAGGCCGGGTGCAGTGAAGCCGAAAGGACGCTGTTTTGGACCCAGCTCGAAGGATTGCTTCGCGGGATTCCGTTATCCCAGGGAATTGTTCTGGGTGGTGATTTGAACGGTCATGTGGGTGAGAGGTGTGGCGAGTTTGATCGTGTTCACGGTGGCTTTGGGTACGGTAGCCGCAACGCGGAAGGAGACAGCATTCTCCGAATGTGTGCGGCTGCGGACCGTGCAATCGTGAACACCTACTTCAAAAAGAAGCCGGAGCACCTTGTCACCTACCGGAGCGGGCGAAGCGCTACCCAGATCGATTTTCTACTAACTAGGAGGCACCACATCGGCAAAGTAGCCAACTGCAAAGTCATACCCGGTGAGAGTCTCACTGCACAACACCGTCTCCTTGTCATGGACCTCTGCGTAAAGGCCCAACGTAGACGTGTAGAGGACTGTCGGCGCCAGATCCGGTGGTGGCTGCTTGATGAAAACAGGTCCCAGGATTTTGCGTCGGTTATTGGCGACAAGTGCGTCGGTACCGATGGAGAACTTGTGCAAGACCACTGGGACAGGATCCAGGCAGCTATTTCGGGGGCGGCGCGGGTGGTACTCGGCGTCTCTAAGGGCGGCCGCAAACGTGACAAGGAAACCTGGTGGTGGGACGACACAGTCCAGAGGGAGACTAAGGTGAAGAAAGCCCTCTTCAAAACGTGGCAAGCGACCGGATCTCCTGAAGATCGCGATGCATACAAGGTTGCCAAACGTGCCACCAAAAGAGCTGTAGCCAGAGCCAGACGAGACCACTTGCAACCTCTCTACGAGAAGTTGGAATCGTCTGAGGGGCAAAAGCTCATTTACAAGTTGGCACGTTCCAGGGTCAAAGCGGCACAGGATATATCCAAGTGCCGTTGTGTAAAAGACCCAAATGGCAACCTGCTATGCGAGGACCTCGCGGTGAAGGAGAGATGGCGCTCGTACTTTCACGAGCTGCTGAACAAGCAGCATCAAGAGGTGCAGACACCGGAACTCCCTCCGAACCTTGGACTAGTGCCTCTGATAACGCCTGAGGAAGTCCAAACGGCTCTTCGTCGTATGGGGAATCGGAAAGCTGTCGGAGCTGATGGAGTCCCCATTGAGGCCTGGAAGGCGATGGGTTCTCGCGGTGTGGGCATGCTAACTAACTTTTTCAATCGCGTGCTCCTGACCGGCAAAATCCCGAGCCAATGGAGGCTGAGTATAATTACTCCAGTCTTTAAAGGCAAGGGCTCGGTTCAGGAGTGTGGCAACTATCGCGGTATCAAGGTCATGTCCCACACCATGAAAATCTTTGAGAGGATCGTAGACTCCCGAATCCGGCAGGAGTGTGCTGTCTCGGAGTGTCAATATGGGTTTCGGCCAGGGTACGGAACCATGGACCCTATCTTCGCACTAAGGATCGCCATGGAGAGATACAGATCGAAGAGCACGCCTCTGCATATGCTCTTTCTAGATATGCAGAAGGCCTTCGACTGTGTCCCACGAGGGGTGATCTGGTGGGCACTGAGGTCCAAAGGGGTACCTGAAGCCTATGTCGACATAATTCGAGACATGTACCTCAATTCCGATTCCGTTGTCAGGACCGCTGTTGGCGACACTAAACCCTTCCCCATCACCGTCGGAGTCCACCAGGGATCCGTCCTTAGTCCGTTTCTGTTCAGCGTGATATTAGACGTTTTGTCGGACAGCATCAAGGACTCACATGAGCAGCCTCCCTGGCTACTCATGTATGCTGACGATATCGCGCTGGCGGACGCGGACAGGGAACGGTTGGTGCGGCGTGTGAATGCGTGGAAGGACTCGCTTGAGAACGGAGGTCTGAAACTCAACGTGTCGAAGACCGTATACTTGGCCAGCAACACGACAGACCCCATGTCTGTGCGCATAGGCGGAGACATGGTCGAGCGCACGGACCAGTTTAAATACTTGGGGTCTGTGCTTCACGCGTCCGGCGACATTGATTGCGACGTCAAGGCACGTATTTCCGCAGCTTGGGCGAAATGGCGTGAGGTGACAGGTGTCATTTGTGACCCCAAAATGCCGGTTAAGCTTAAGGGGCAGGTCTATAAAACCATCATTAGACCTGTTCTCCTGTATGGCAGTGAGGCGTGGCCTGTGCTTGAGCGACACAAGCAGGAGCTGCGTGTCACGGAGATGAATATGCTGCGGTGGATGTGTGGAGTTACGCGGAAAGACCGCATCAGGAACTCCCGCATCCGGGGCAGCCTTCGTGTCCGTGACATTGCAGACAAACTGCAGGAGGGTCGCCTACGCTGGTACGGCCACGTCTTACGCAAACCGGCATGTTACGTGGGTAACAAATGTCTTGCCATGGCGCCTCCGCCGGGCCGGAACAAGCGGGGTAGACCAAAGAAGTGCTGGCTTGACGTTGTAAGAGATGACATGCATGCCAACAAGCTCTTACCACAGGACGCTAAAGATCGTGCGAAATGGAGGAGAATGTGCAGGAAAGCGGACCCCGGGCTCCAACGCGAAAGCCGCGGATGCAACCGGGATACACGCTGAGATGATGATGATGACTATTCATTTACCGTGACACCGTCTATTGGCATTTTAGATGTTTTATGCTTACGAATTATTTTAACGCTCAGTTTATTGCGATTTTTGAGTGTAATAGACCTTTTAGGCCATAAAGCGCATTTTGTTTTGCAATTTTCGTTTGCATTTCGTTAGCAAAATTATTCTTTTTACACGTTTGTTTGCAAATATTTTTAAATGGCAATGCAAAAAACTGTGGTAGGGTTTGTATCATTTCGATATAAAGTTATCGATAATATTTTACGACGATGTTTTTCATTATGATAGCTTGAAACAAAAAATTAGGAAGCAGAATAAATTAATCACAAGTGTTTTTTTATTAGTTCGTATAATCATATGTTTACTTTTATTATGGCATGGTGTAATTGGCATCGTACTGTCATTATCCGCAAACAACGTCATGGGATGTTTAATGGACTATAGGGAAGTCATTAATATAGAGTGTAAACAAGAGTGCTCCAAGTACACTACTTTGCGGAACTCCATGAGGGACGGTACTGTTAAACGGGAAAACGTCGGAGAGGTTTTAAAAAAACGATTTTAATTAAAACACTATATTTAGTACTAAATGAATACAGACAGGATGTAACTGGTACGTACACCAAGAGATGTAGCTCGACGATAAAGAATTGAACGCAGACTGAATGAATGATGTACTCTTGACGAATCCTTCATGTGCTGATTAAGTACTTTTGTGACGTAGAGCGCTTTATTGACTAATATTTGAAGTATTTTGGTTAATTTATTTTGCATTTATATGATTCATGCCAAATTTCAAGATTCTGAGTTTACGGGAAGTATCCAATCGAAAATTTGTTGAAAATATCGACATATCGGCTGTATCTTTTGATTGGCTTAGCTTAGAAGTTTGATATTTTCACCTTAAAGGGACAATAGACCTAGGTATTTGGTATAAATTTCAATTTGATAACTTTATTCGTTCGTGAGAAATAAGGTAGTAAGTTCCATTTTATTAAAATATGTTTATTATATTAAATAACTAAAAAAATGTGATTTTCGCAATTTTTCCTATATTTGCATTATATGACAATGCTTCGTGCCAATTTTCAAGATTCTGAGTTTACGGGAAGTATCCTGTAGGTTTTGATTCCTTTGCGAGTGTCGAAAATTTGTTGAAAATATCGACATAATCGGCTTATCTTTTGATTGGCTTGGAATCGAAGTTTGATATATTCACAGCTTAAAGGGACAATAGACCTGAGTATTTCATGTGAATTTCAGCTTGATACGTCCACGCGTTCTTGAGATAAAGGGTGGTGACAGACAGACAGACAGACAGACAGACAGACGGACAACAAAGTGATCCTATAAGGGTTCCGTTTTTTTCCTTTTGAGGTACGGAACCCTAAAAAAGGAGAAGAAGAGTTTAGTTAGACAGCAAGGGAATTGGGGGCAGTATCAAAGAGTCATTACAAATGACTCTAATTTTATATATTTGTATAAATAATAGAGCATTTTATTTATTCAATGATGTCTATAATATTATTTCTGTAGTGTGTCGTGTAAGTATGTCGATAGTCCAATTTATTTCGGTTGAAGTGAGCCAGGCCCAACATGATAAATGTGGGTATCGTATGAAATTAATGAATACACTAAGTAGCCTATAGGGGTTAAGTATTGGCAGCCCTGTCTAGTTAACTGTTATGATGATGTTTGACATTACTACAATGCCTATAGAATCCACTTTCGTGCCACTTAGTTATTGATTCTAACCCCACATATACTAAGATTAATCACCAGCAACATACAAGGTCTTTTATTTATTTATTACTTAGCGAAATTAAATTAAATTACTCAACGAAACTCTACAGACGTGATAGGTAGCTATGTCTACAAGAGAAAATAAAAAAGGTTTTATTATTTATTTTGGGTTCAACGACTACATGTAGTGTTATTTTATTTACAGTAGATATGGGTTGAGAAAATCTTTTTTTTTTATATAATTATAAACTAGCGCTTGACCGCAATCCCGCCTGATGGCAAGCAGCGACGCAATCGTTGATGGTAAAGCGCACTAGTTTATTAAGAGCCTATTCACTCTAGCCTTGAAGACACTCAAATTGTAGTCCGACGGAAACACCGCCACTGGCTAATTTTTTCAGTCCCTCGATGTACGCGGTATAAAGGAGGAGGCGAAACGCTTCGTCCGGATCGTAGTGGTGTTAACAACGTAAGGGTGGAAACTCGCCGTACGACGGGTCGTCCGTTGGTGGAACGGAGATGGGGGAATTAAATCATGCAATCCTCGCACACTCCCCAAAATGCATCCTATAGAACACCGAAAGGCTGGCTACTCTACGCCTGTGCTCTAGGCTTTGGAGACCGTCTCGAGTCTCGTGTTTACTTTTGTTTGATTGCATTTAGATGTCGATACCAATCTCGAATGTGAAGTTTATAGAACATAAACTATTTGCACTAACACAAGTGACATTTTTCACTCACTGTTGTAGGATATCAGAATAAAAATCATAAAACTAATTTATTTTTCACTTTATCGTAGTTGGATATCGATACTCCTCACGTCTGCGGAGTTCCGCTAGCCAAGTTAATTAAACCACGTGTAGATAAAAACCGATTTTTTAAGCACCTTAATGTCATAAAACCCACAGGCCATGAATCACCTCTAATAGGTTTTTTTTTGCGGAAAACTGACGGCTACAAATGAATGTTTTATTAAGATTTATGAATGAACTGAAAAAAATGACTCTTCATTTTAAACGATTATCTATAATACTTCATTTGCATAAGTTAATTTGATCGTCACTAAATTTGATGCCCTCGCTTTTATGGCTCAGTTTATTGTTATCAATCTCGGGAAATCGGCGATTTGCTAACAGTTTAGAGTCACGCATAACTGAGTTCCGATTTGAGAAACCGGGTTTGAATATGCATGTTCTTGCTGTGTTGTTACATGCAATTTATTATACTTAATTTATATACGCATCCGTGCAGCTTGTGTTGTAGTATTCTATGTGCATGTGTTGGAATGTACCTACTGAATATTGACTGTCTCGTTGGTCTACTGGTCATGAGGTCCAATCTTATTTCGTTTTTCCATCTGAACGTTCTCAGTAGTAACCCGGAGTCTGAATTTGTACCCTATATAGGCAATAGTGTAGTCGTGGTGGCCTAGTGGTTAAACATCAGCCTCTCAAGTATAAATAAATAAATAAATATGTACGGACAAATCATCAAATTTGCTAGCCCCAAAGTAAGTTCGAGACTTGTGTTATGGGATACTAACTCAACGATACCATATTTATAATAGATACATATATAGATAAAATCCAAGACCCAGGCCAATCAGGAAAATATCGCTTTCCATCATGACCTGGCCGGGGATTGAACCCGGGGCCTCCACGTCGCAGGCAGGCGTGTTGACCACTGCGCCACGGAAGACGTCAAAGGATATGACAAGTATGAGTGTGTGGATTCGATTCCAGATCAGGCAAGTACCAATGTAACTTATAAAAGTTATAATGTACTCTCTAAGTATATCTGTGGACACCAATGACTAATTAAAAGGTGAAAGAAAACATCTTGAGGAAACCTGGACTTGTAAGTCTGAAATCGCCAACCCGCATTGAGCAAGCGTGGTGATTACGCTCAATCCTTCTCTGTATGAGAGGAGACCTGTGCCCAGCAGTGGGACGATAAAAAGGTTGATGATGATGATAGGCAATAGGCTCGCTCCTTATTACATGAAAGTTAAATAAAAAACAAAATGTAACCACATTAATACATTTTGTTAGTTATTTGTATCTCTCTGTATGTGGTATAGATGTATCTCTGCCTAACCCAGCGGAAAAGTCGTGACGTTATTTCATGTGTATAGTATTTACAAAAAAAAAACCGCAGGCTTAACTACCAAAGGTTGTATATAGAGATTATAACACAGTAGTTGATACGATCCGTTTAAATCTAAACCGGAGAAGTAATTCGGGCGTAGTGGCTATCCGCTGAGGTGCAGAGCTGCGCAAATCAATTATGTAAGACTGAAATGTACACGTTCGTAGTGAATTATCTATCTAGCTGTAGATAAATACTTGTTCAGGTCCAGTTGTAAACCGTCAGGCACTAGTCGTGTGGCAGTTTTTTTGTTGTACTTCCTGTTCATTTCTCATAACGCAGTTACACTTTTTTTTTTCTTTCGATATAAAATTGTTATGTTGTGTGCCTTGTAGTATACTAAATAAATGTAATTTTCCATTCCACTTACAGTAGTGCGTAGTCATAGTACGAATCCATGATGTTAATCAATGGATTAACATAAAGGATTTTTTTTTGTAAATTATAAACTAGCACTTGACCGCAATCCCGCCTGATGGTACGCAGTGACACAATTGTTGATGGTAAAGCGCACTAGTTTATTAAGAGCCTATTCACTCTAGCCTTGAAGATACTCAAATTGTAGTCCGACAGAAACACTGCCGCTGGCAAATTGATCCAGTCCCTCGATGTACGCGGTATAAAGGAGGAGGCGAAACGCTTCGTCCGGATCGTAGTAGTGTTAACAACGTAAGGGTGGAAACTCCCCGTACGACGGTTTGTCCGATGGTGGAACGGAGATGGGGGAATTAAATCATGCATTCCCTCGCACACTCCGAAAGGCTGGCTACTCTACGCCTGTGCTCTACGCTTTGGAGACCATCTCGAGTTAAATCAGGGTCACCAATCAGCCTGTAGCCAGGTACCACTTAGCAGCACCAGCCCAAATGTGGCTGCAGTACTCCACACACGAACGGACCTGTGCTTTGTACTTTGGATTCGCAGTATGACTACGTGTGCATGTTATTCCACAACTAAATGCAGTTGCAACGTGTGCCGTTATTCCATAACATGCACACGTTGTACTCATAAGTATAATCATTCCTGATAAAAACGATTCTGGGAAACCAACAATGTACCCATAAGCACGTCATTTCTTACAAATTGCATGATGCTCGTACCCTGTATTTATTTATATAAAAGGGACGGGTAAAGTACAAACTAGGGAAGTTTTTTTATTAAAGTTTGCTGTAAAAGAAACCAACAACCCCCTTTGTTTTAATTTATTCAGGTATTTATGTTCTTAATACTGATTAAAGTGGAAATTGCTTTGTCGTAGAAAGGGTTTCATGTTAATAGAATTTCTAAAAATAGTAAGTCTAGAACAATGTGGGTGCTATTTGAAATATTACTTTTCTTGACATTTAAAATAGTAGACATCTTTTCCAATTAACTCCCAATGACAGAAATGTACTCTACCTACACACATACATAAATGTCTTTGAAATCTTGCAGCGTCTATAGATGGACTGATTTGTGTTAGCCTGCAGTGAGATTCCTATATATCATAATTGGATCGTTACTTGGATCACCTGCAAAAATTCTGCATTCGTAATGATCTAAAATTTGCCCGTCCTTTACCAAACCGACCAATTATAATGGATGTGATCCACCTGAATACCTTTTTGATGTATTGATGCATTTGACACGGAGCGATCGCCTAAAAGCCTCCAAAACTCAGTTACTGGGTCACACGATATTCTTCAGTAAGGCTGATTGTAAGATTTTTGCGTAACTGACTATCCGTAAGTATTGACTGACAAATATTTTCATCATGACATCCGGGGCCATCCTTCTCAGGAAATGTGTATAATATCGATATATAATCATCATCATCTCAGCGTTAATTAATCCCAGTCGCATCCGTAGCTGATCAGCTTTGGAGTCTGGGGTCCGCTTTACTAGTCTAACTGCTGATTTTGGCTAAACTTCGATATTTTTCATGAAGCAAGTGCCGTCTGACCTTCACAAACCGAAGGCGATATCTAAGCATTGTAGTTAGACCAATTGTTGGACTTTTGAGGGCTACAACAACCCGTAACGACTTCCACTAGATGTTCGTATAGCAACCGGGACTAAAAATGTGGAACGCTTCACGTATTTGCGTATCATCCTTGCGCAGGGTATCGTATGTAATAATATTTAAGTAAATAATCGTATGCAACAGTGGCGAAGAGTCCATACAAGCCGATTCCCACCGGGTTACCTTTCAAAAATCAGTTCCATATTCATACAAAAGTATTTACATTCTATTTCATTAACAAAGTATTATTAATTAAATGCCTGCGCGATTTACAATAGCAATAGTAATTCTTAGCAATACCCTAAGTATCACATTTCATTTTGTAGTCGTAAATTAATCAGCGCTTCAATTTTTCGTACCTAAATTACATTGAAGGTAACTCGACGAATTACAGCTTATCTCGGCCAACGTTTTACTATGAGGCGAAAAGAGACAGAGCGTGTCAGACCATTTCTTTCTAATGCTCGCTAACCGTCGTAAAATTTAAGGAAAGATAGGCTAATGGCAACCGGCTTGCAGTTCTCTCCTCTCGGCACGGCACGGGAGAAAGGAAACACGACAAAATTAAAAAGAATTAGCGTTATAATGAAATCCTTCGCAAGTCATATTCTTTTTATTTTGGCATATTTTCGTGTTTCATTTCGTTTGGTTGAAAATAAATTATTGTTAGAATGTGACATGTGTTGCTATACCACTGGTGCGTGATAATTTTGTTTGTTATATTTTAATATTTGTGTTATTTAAACTGTGACTGATTCTGTAAGGTAATTTAATCGCAGATTTGGTTAAATACTGTGGATTTTGTTTGTTATTATGGCTTATATTATTCTACCGGCAATATTATTCTTATCTGAAGACCTCCTCCAAGATATCCTGCAGTAGGTAAGTGTTTAAGTGTTTATTTTTTTGGACCGGCTTCCCTTTGTCAAAATTTCACCCTTCGCCACTGGTATGCAATATCAATATGTAATAATAGCTAATATGAAGTTTAACTTGGACCGGTCCCTTTTACAAAAACTAATTAAAAGATCAGTGCACCTTATTCTTTCTATTTGATTAAGAATAGGACAAAAGATAAATATTAGTTAAATTTTATCAAAATAGTCAGCGCATCATCATCATCATCATCATCAACCTTTTGCACAGGACTCCTCTCATAAAGAAGGATTGAAGGATTGAGCGTAATCACCACGCTTGCTCAATGCGGGTTGGCGATTTCAACTTAAAGTCCAGGTTTCCTCAGGTCATTAGTGTCAAAGATATATATTTAGAAAGTACCTGCCTAAGCCTGACCTTGAATTGAACCCGCACACTCGTACTTGAGAGGTTGATGTTTTATCTTAATTTAATTAAATTAATTTATATTGGCGCCGAGGTGGACGAGTCGTGGTGGCCTAGTGGTTAAAACACCAGCCTCTCAAGTATGAGTGCGCGGGTTCGATTCCAGGTCAGGCAAGTACCAATGTAACTTTTCTAAAGTTATATGTACTTTCTAAGTATATCTTGGATACCAATGACTGAAGGTGAAGGAAAACATCTTGAAGGAAACCTGGACTTAAGTCTGAAATCGCCAACCCGCATTGAGCAAGCGTGGTGATTACGCTCAATCCTTCTCTGTATGAGAGGAGACCTGTGCCCAGCAGTGGGACGATAAAAAGGTTGATGATGATACTGGCGCCACTACGCCACCACGACAATCGTAGTGCCTGCGAAAATTAATGTATTTTAGGTTATCATATACCTAGGTATTTATAACCTAAAATATTTGACGAGTATATATTATAACAGTCCAACTAGGTAGGTCCAACTTCAAGAAAGAGGTGTCTCGTCGAATCCAGCTCGGCTGGACAGCGTTCGGGAAGCTACGCTATATCTTCTCGTCGTCCAAGATACCACAGTTTCTCAAGACTAAAGTCTTTGACCAGTGTGTGTTGCCAGTTATGACTTACGGAACTGAAACGTGGTCGCTCACAATGGGCCTAATACGAAGGCTCAGAGTCACACAAAGGGCAATGGAAAGAGTTCGGAGTTTCTCTTCGTGATCGAATCAGAAATGAGGAGATCCGCAGAAGAACCAAAGTCACCGACATAGCTCTGCGAATCGCTAAACTTAAGTGGCAGTGGGCAGGGCACATTGCTCATAGAACCGATGGCCGATGGGGCAGTTAGGTTCTGGAGTACGCAGCGTATAGAAGCCCCCAACAAGGTGGTCCGATGACCTGAAGGTTCCGGGAAGCCGATGGATGCGGGCAGCAAAAGACCGGTCAGCGTGGAAAGCCTTGGGGGAGGCTTTTGTCCAGCAGTGGACATCTATAGGTTGAAGAAGAAGAAGATATTTTTAATCACCTCTAACATCTCTACGGTATTCCGTAGAGATGGACGAGTGAACGACGTGACGTGACGTGTGACGTGTGACGTGTGGTGGAGTGAACTAATACTTATCTTTTGTATTTACCACTAATACTTAGCTTACTTTGTGACAGCCTCCGTGGCCTAGCGGTAGCAGGCGCGGCCGCTGCGCAAGGTGGCGCGGTTTCGATCCCCGCACAGTGCAAGTATTTCTATCCATGAATATGAATACTTGCACTGGTCTGGTCGTGCCTCGGAAAGCACGTTAAGCCGTTGGTCCCGGTTGCCATACAAACATCTAATGGCAGTCGTTACGGGTTGTTGGAGCCCTCAAAAGTCCAACAATTTGTCTAACTGCAATGCTTCGATGTCGCCTTCGGGTTGTGGATGTCAGACGGTAGTCGCTTCACGGAAAATGTCGAAGTTTAGCCATATTAGCAGTTGGACTGGTAAAGCTGACCCCAGACTCCAAAGCTGAAAAGGCTTCGGACGCGACTGGGATTAACGCTGTGATGATGATTTAGCTTACTTCGTGAACAAGAGGTCAGTGCCATTAATTATTATTTACTTTTTATTTAGCCTCCAGCCCAATATGTATTATATATTACTAATATGAGTTTGTTTATTTGTTTGTTTGTTTGAACGCGCTAATCTTAGGAACTACTGTTCCGATTTGAAAAAATCTTTTTGCGTTGGGTAGCCTATTAATCCAGGAAGGCTTTAGGTTATATAACATCACGCTGCGTCAAACAGGAGCTGAGCATAACTAATTCTAAGTCGCTGGCGGCAGCTAGTTTCTCATATTTATTTACAATGAAAAACGTTTCTGCGTTACCACGGCATTTCAAAGCCTCTAGGAAAGTGTGAAAATATATAGGAATAATAGGAGCGGAGCATAACTAACTCTACGCGAACGAAGTCGCTGGCGGCCGCCAGTAAAGATATAATTATACGGAATGACAGTAAAACACCTAGAACAGTGTTAACAGCTACTTAGTATTCTTGCTTGGAATACTGTTGGTCTTGTTAGTGCCAATGCCATGTTTTCTCTGCCAAGTTTTCCCTATTTTTATGTGGATTCTTTCTAAACTTTAAAACTTTGGTTTGACAGTAGGAAATGCGCGTAAACCCTAGTGGCGATGGTTATCTGTGTATAATTGGGTCTGTCAAATAAATGATTCTATTGTTATATTTTTAATGTTTTAAACTACTTGACAGCGATTCTTCCTAATTGTAAGTAGTGATGTAATCGTTGATGGTAAAGTGCACTAATTAATTATGAGCCTACTCACTCAACACTACACTCTTTGAAGACATTTAAATTGTAATCTGACGGGAAAACTACAGAAAGTAAGTGTTCCAGTCCTTCAATGTAAGCGGATTATATGCCTATTTATAGAGAAAGTTTTGGTACCTATACTTTTGTATCAATGTACATAATACTTGCCTTTACAACTCCCACAGAAAGGCGAGACGCGTTTCTGGTAGAACAATTTCTATGAAAATTTCACGGAATTTATTAAAACAGAATGGCATCGCAACGTCGCGTCGCGGCATCGTGTCGTGCCCGTCTATGGGAATCTTTACACAAACATTTTCACTCACGTTGCCACGTGTAAAAATGATTATTTATGCTTGTGTAGAAGCGTCTCTGGCTGCCACATACGTATTATTAAAATAGGTATGCTTATACCTATTCTAATAATACGTATGCAGCAGACAGAGATGTTTCTCAAATACCAACATTTGCAACGCTAAGAAAGTCGATAGTACTGCAGATTCCCATGTTCACAAATTAAACTAAAATTAAACTAAATACAGAATATATAAATAAACTAGCTTTCCGCCCGCGGCTTCGCCCGCGTGGAGTTCGGTTATATCGCGCTTTTTAGATTTCCCTCGGGAACATCAAATTTTTCCGGGATAAAAAATTAGCCTATATTCTTTCTCAGGGTCTAAAGATTGTCTGTGCCAAATTTCATCAAAATCGGTTGAGAGGTTTAGGCGGGAAAGCGTAATAGACAGACAGACAGATAGACAGACAGAGTTACTTTCGCATTTATAATATTAGTATGGATAAACTTTTAAGATTAATGCACACTTTCATTATATATCATGAAAAACAAGACAGAAGTTACATATTAGTTTATTCTCACATCAGTCAGCGCCAAACCTACATATATTTAGTCGCCATGTCTAAAATGGAGGTATCATCATCATCATCATCATCAGCCTCTACTCGTCCACTGCTGGACACAGGTTTCTTACATGGCGCACCAACAAGCTCGATCCTGAGCAGTTCTCCGAAAGCCACTACCAGCCACCTTTTTGATGTCTTCGCTCCATCTCGCCCAAGGGCGTCTTACGCTACATTTGCCGAGACGCGGTCTCCACTCGAGGACTCGTTTACCCGAAAGGATGTCAGCCCTGCGGCATATGTGACCAGCCCACTGCCACTTCACCTTGCTAATCCTCTCAGCTATGTCGGTGACTTTGGTCCTCTGTCGGATCACCTCATTTCTGATGCGGTCCTTCAGAGAGACGCCCAACATAGCCCGCTCCATAGCTCACTGAGCGGCTTTAAACTTATGGACTAGTCTGATCGTAAATGTGTACGTAAACAATATGTAAAGAAAACCCTGTCCGTTCCGTGAAGGTGTTGTTAGGTATCGATAACTGATTCTAATAATGCCCACAAAGACAGGCAAAACTTAAAAAAAATTCCCCTAAAAAAATAAATATTATTTCGCAAAAAGAGGTAACTTAACACATGTGCGGTAAGAAACCCCATTCCGCAGGCGGCGGGGGGCAGGGCACGCGGCACCTGTGACGTGGTCGCGTCGCTATTCGCTTATAATAATACCGGTGTTGTCACTTTTTTAAAAATACCAAAGTTCGGGGAAATTGGAATTAATTCCCAGGAAAAAAGGATTATTTTAAAATTCATTAGTATTGTTACTATGATGATTATGTAAAAATTTATATTATATTTGATCAAGTGTTTACCTAACCTTTACTATCCTTACGGGTCGGACAGGGTTTTCTTAACATATTGTATAGTATCTTAATTTGACAAGATAAAACTAATATTTACCTTCCTTCTCTTTCTTAATAAAGGAGAAAGAAAAAGATGCATTGAACTTATATTTAGTTTAGTTTTCGAACAAGTGAATCGGCGCCTTTTACCTTTTCCCAAAGGTAATATTAATGCAAACACTGAATACCTACCTTAATGGATGTCTGTATAGAAGAGCCATTAATTTTATTATTTGGGGAAACATGACGGGGCGTAAAACCCTTTCCCGGGCCCGCCGCCTATTAATATAATGAAATCAAACGATGTTCGTTGATTTTGTTATTCAACCAAAACGTATTTTTGTGTAGCTGTGATCGTTTAATTGTTGACATTCATCGCTGTACCTGAGTGCGGCTAATTTGATTGTGTAAAGTCGTTTATTAGCTTAGAGGGATATTCATTCGTTACATGTACTATTAACGGGTTTGTTTGTTGATAGATTGATACAATTGTGGCCCTTTATTAAGTTGTTTTAGCAGTTTTACAGTTAATAAATGATTGAACGTTAAAATGTATGGTTATTTAACAGCTAACCATGATTTAGCTTTGAGCAAAGTTTATAAATAAACCATACATAGATAAGTCTATTTAGGTACCTACATAGACACCCCACACACGAACCCACCGGTATCTATTATTACTGGCAAAATTATTTTGAAATGGGTTTTCCTCATGAAAACTCTCAGGTGGTTGTCATTGATGAGTTGTATAGATACCCGAACTCTGCCAGGATGTCACGGAGCAATTTGACACATGTGTATATCTAGCGTGACTGTATGTTGAACTGTATAATACAGCTAATATTTTCTTACAAAGGCAAACTGAAACGTGCAGCTGTAGAGCAGCAGTTTATAACGAACTTTTGTCTCGCTTAGGGTCATAGCATTATGCTGAGCGATGAGAGTTTTGCGTGGTGATGACGCATATTTTAATGTACACGAATAAAATTTAAAAATGTTTTTTTCGTCCCATAATTTTTTTTTGTATTTGTTGTATATTGTGTTATAAATACATTAAGTTTTTCAAAAATAAATGCATTTTGTTTATTTTTTTTTTAAGTTACCACACATATTTTTACTGGTTAAAATCATGTCTAATCAGATCAAGGTCCATATTCCAGAAGGAAATTCAAGCATTGATCTCTGTTTAAGCATTACTTAAAACTAGTTTCAACCAATCAAATCGCTTCAAATGAGATTAAGTAAAGCTTGAGTTTTGAGTGAGGTTCTGTAATACGGACCTAAGTGTCCTTCACTATTATGACGAATATGAACCCAGCAGAGAATTATAATGGGGTGTTACTGAGATTCTTCTAGTGGTTTGTAACTTTGCTGCTCGGATCGGGAAAAGTTCGTCGACTCTCCTAATTTTGAATCTACAATCTGAATACGTTGCAACGATAATAAGCTATGTTCTGCCGCAATTTGATACTCTAACGGGATTGTTACTTACCACTACATACCTTCTTAAATAAATAAAATAACACAATTTAAAAATTACACTTAATTATTAGGCACAATCTTAAACAATCAGTACAATTATTAATAATAATTTAGCTTAATTATATCACTCATATGAATCTACATTTGACCAGGTTTTCTTTATCATATCGGCAGCCTTTTCTCCAATCATTATTGCTGGTGCATTAGTGTGCGCACAAGTCGGTCGCGGGATCACACTCGAGTCCACCACCCGCAGACCACCTACGCCGTACACTCTCAATTCAGGATCCACCACAGCATATGTATCAGTATGGGGACCCATCCTACAGGTTGCGATTTGATGATGTAACGTAATTACCATTGTCCTAATGGCACACTCCCAGTACGAGTCGGAGCCGGGGACAAAATTTTTACATGATGGGTACTCCGGTAGGTATAATTTAGGAGAGTATTTATCGAATGCTGCCGAATTCCCCAGCTTAATAACGTATTTCACAGCTTCTAATACCGCTGCCATGTCCTGAGGATCGGTAAAATAGTTACCGTACATTTTTGGATGTGAAAACGGATCAGTGTCTTTAAGTTCTAGGTAACCTTTTGACTTCGGTTGCATTAACATAATGACAGCTGACCATGTGTCTGTGCCATACAAAGGTGAGTAAGCGTTGTCCCATATTTTTTTATCAAGTCTCCAGCTTTCTCTAAGTGCTCCTCCCGAATCTATGATCAGAGAGCCGCCCATACTTAATAATTCAATGTCCGGCACATTCTCTGGATCTTGGGATACCGACGTCTTTATATAACCAATACCTTCGACGGCACCAGTCGTAGTTAACAGTCCATCTCCGTACTGTAACCATTGTATAAGATTATTTAATGTCGCGATTTTAGGCTCCAACAAACTGGCGTTAGTTGTATTTAATCTGAAAATAACTCCGGGGAATGCGATGTGATCGTAAAGAACCCTTCCAACTTGTAAATTCACAAGAACAGGGATTCCCAGCGATTTTAAATGTTCCTCCGGACCTATTCCTGAGAGCATGAGTAATTGGGGTGAAGCTATTGGGCCCGCGGATAAAATAACTTCCCTGCGGCAACGCACTGTGCGCTTAACTCCGTCCTTAACGTAATGTACGGCGTACGCTCTCTTAGTTTGAGGATCTATGAGCACTTTGGTGGCTCTGGCTTCCGTGAGAATGTGCAAGTTACGTCTTCTCTTGTGAGGGTGGAGGAATGCTTTAGCTGCGCTCATTCGATGGCCTTTATTGAGAGTCGCTTGCGTGTAACCGAAGCCAAGTTGGTCTGGCGCATTATAATCCACGGTGGGGTGACCGTTTTCTCTTCCAGCTTTAAGGAACGCCTCGACGAGGCCAGTCCTGAAAACGAAAGATTCCTTGAGATGGTAAATTGAGAATTCTCTCAAGTTTTAATTAAGTTACAAACTTTGGATAGTTGAAATTAATAACAGTAACTTACTTGAATGGAACATCCTCGACTGTTAGCTCCCCATCACGGCCTCGGTAAGGTTCATTCTTGTACTTTTTCAGTTCTGATTTTTCTGATTTTATATAATATTGCAAAACTTCGTCGTAGTTCCTGTAATTAAAAAAAAAAATGTTAAGGACCTAATTGGAAATACAAGGGTTGCTGGTTTCATGAATGTGCACCTCCTCCACTTGATATCATCATCATCATCAACCTTTTAATCATCCCAGTGCTAGGCACAAGTCTCGTCTCATACAGAGAAGGATAAATATGTTTTATATCCCCTTGATATAAACCATACATATTCCTTTTCATCTTTATCTGTAGGTGTACTACATATTCTACTTAGATTCCGTTTAATATAGATTAAATAAAAACATATAATAAAAAAATTAAAAATAAAGACTTGGCTAATCAATTGACCAACGATGATTAGAAATGCGGTTATCGTTAGAATATTAATTCTATGTGAAAATGCAGAAGCGATCAAATTTTATTCAAAGATCCGATTCAAAAATGCTCGACGGTTGTTCGGACAAGACTTCGCTTTACGCTACGATTTATTATTACAGAACCGTACGGTGTTGCAAACTATAAAATATCAAGATAATATTATATCTATAGTATGTGAGCACAAATATCTGATCACATTTAAGGGTGTGGCCAACATCAACAACTGAACCACCAAACCAATAATCTCGGTTTGCATCTTGACTCGACTCTTAGCTGGCAAAGTCAGGTATCTAATGTTGGTGAGAGGGCCAACGATTCTTTAACTTTTTACTCGCTAACTTTGATTTTTTTGACTATGATGACGTGTGCTACTTTGACTTGAATACAGTTTTGCTGGAAATGCTCAAAAGATTGTTCAATAATGGTATCCGGTTCTTTTTTTTATTTTTATTTTTTATTTATAGTTAGCTAAAACGGTACAAAACCAATTACATTTACTAACATAGAGACAAACAATTACATTAATTAACTTGAAAACTACCACTAAAACTAACATGGAATAGTGGACTCTCTCGCATACTTTCTTTCACAGAAGACCAAACATACACGCTTAAGTTTCTTACATTCATCCGCACTTTAGGGTACGACCGACCGGGGATTCAGCTCTGGCTACCGTTTTTGCTGGGAGTTGCGCAAAAAGATTGTGCCTGCGGCTTTGACGATGGCCGACATATTTGTCAGGCACAAATAGTCGGCAGAAAAGACCATGGAGCTCTGGGCAGTTTATCATCATCATCATCATCATCATCAGCCTTTACTCGTCCACTGCTGGACATAGGCCTCTTTCATGGCACGCCAACAAGCTCGATCCTGAGCAGTTCTCCGCCAGCCACTACCAGCCACCTTTTTGATGTCGTCGCTCCATCTCGCCCAAGGGCGTCCCACGCTACGTTTGCCGAGACGCGGTCTCCACTCAAGGACTCGTTTACCCCAACGGTTGTCGGTCCTGCGGCATATGTGACCAGCCCATTGCCACTTCAGCTTGCTAATCCTCTCAGCTATGTCGGTAACAGTTAATACGCAGGGCAGTTTATACGTCCCCGTAATGTCTTACAAGCTACGGTAAGCTGGTCAAAACTTCTTCTCACTTCCAAAGAGTTAAATCCCAACATCCCTAAGAGATAGTTGGTGGGGTACATAAAGGGAAAAAAATGGTATAACCTTTGGAAGAGGTATCTAAGGAAAATTTTCAGTACCTTTTCCAGCATTAGTGTTTGGGTTGCGTTATAGGGGTGCCAGATACAGGCACTAGATTCGAGTTTGCTTCGAACCAGAGAAGTGTACAACAACTTAACGACATTCATATTCAACCTCAGGAAATATGACCACCTGTCGAGCTCAAATGAATGCCCATTTGCCAGAGAAGAAGTTACGGCGCTTTGACCACGCATTTCTCCCTTCTCAACTCTACCACTCCTCCTTATCTCGTATCTCATCATCATCATCATCTCAGCGTGTAATCCCGGTCGCAACCGCGGCTTTCGCATTGGAGCCCGGGGTCCGCTTTCCTACTAATACGCCTCTATTTCGCACAATCTCTAGCATCCCGTGGTGTGAGGTTGTTGGCATGCATGTCATCTCTTACAACGTCAACCTCTGTGGTCAACCTCGCTTGTTCCGGCCCGGCGGAGGCGTCTTATCTCGTATCTCACTTCCAATATTCGTGTTCTTCACACACTAAGATTCTGCGTTCTGGTAAAAACCAAAACCACTTATTCTGTTTGACTTTGTTCATTCTTCATTTAATATTTAGCCCATTCTTCTTTGGAACGCGCTGCCTTTCATGCCTGCCATCAGGACGGCCACCAGTCGGTTTGCATTTACTAAAGAAATAGGGTAGAGTCATCTCAACACACCTTGTTTTAGTATTGTATATGAGTATATCGTATGGTAATAGTATGTATATGTAGGTATATAGCCTGTTTATGTATTTGTTTAACCAAATTTAAGAGTTTTTATCTTTGTTTTCTTCTCAACCAAAGCACGTGTCATGTAATCTTTGCGCCACGCATGGTTAACTGGTACAGAATGCTTAATGTACTAAGTCCGCTTTAGTACATACATACCTTTATGCGAGGGTATAAATAAAGATATAAACTACTTTCTGCACGGGACTAACATTGATAACGGGTTCGCCATAAATTATCAGCTATGCGTTACGGTAAAATTGTATTACATTTATATTATATAGGTAGTATTATCTTTATTGTCCTTAATTTTTTCACACGCTGTCTACATCTTTGTATTTAGGTACTATTCTTTTGCAGGTATGCTGAAAGACGTTTGTTACGGAATAAGCATTTTTTTTTTTTTTTTTAAACTAGCGCTTGACCGCAATCCTGCCTGATGGTAAGCAGTGACGCAATCGTTGATGGTAAACCGCACTAGTTTATTAAGAGCCTATTCACTCTAGCCTTGAAGACACTCAAATTGTAGTCCGACGGAAACACCGCCGCGGGCAAATTGTTCCAGTCCCTCGATGTACGCGGTATAAAGGAGGAGGCGAAGCGCTTCGTCCGGATCGTAGTGGTGTTAACAACGTAAGGGTGGAAACCAGCCGTACGACGGGTCGTCCGCTGGTGGAACGGAGATGGGGGAATTAAATCATGCAATTCCCTCGCACACTCCCCGAAATGCATCCTATAGAACACCGAAAGGCTGGCTACTCTACGCCTGTGCTCTAGGCTTTGGAGACCAACTCGAGTTAGATCAGGGTCACCAATCAGCCTCTTTGCACGTCTCTCCACTGAATCCAGAGTGGCCAGGTGACACTTGGCAGCACCAGCCCAAATGTGGCTGCAGTACTCCACACACGAACGGACCTGTGCTTTGTATAACATTAGAAGCTGCCCAGGTGTGAAGTACTGCCGGACCTTTGCGATAACGCCAAGTTTCCTGGCAGCCACCTTGGCCTTGCATTACCTCTGCACTATTTTTCTGTCGTGTTTTTTTCTTTTTCTGTGTACATAAATGGTTAAATAAATTAGAATAAAATTTTATACATATTATCGATAGCTGAAGAGTTTGTTTGTTTGAAGGCGCTAACCTTAGGAACTACTAGTCCGATATGAAAAATTATTTTTGCTTTGGACAGCCCATTAGTCCAGAAAGGCTTTAGACTATATAACATCACGCTGCGACCAATAGGAGCAGAGCATAACTAACTCAACGCGAACGAAGTCACTGGCGGCCGCTAGTAAAATATAATAATGTATAACGTAATAACTTATACTTAGAATAGGGTAAAGGCGGGCTTGCTGCCCCAGTGGGATAGATGCCTCATTTTCATAAAACCAAACTTACCAAACTCACTATCTTAGTCGTTAGTTTAACACTAGTATAACTAAGAGCCGCAGCCACCCACCTCCCGGTTACCCGTACCTCGGGTAGCCAAGGGCCGTCCTCCGGTGATGACGCATTTCACTCGTGCATAGAATAAAGAGGGGAAGTAGGTTATCTGCGACCCAATCCGCGATTTAATAAAGAGGGGAAGTAGGTTATCTGCGACCCAATCCGCGATTTAATTGCCTACTGTCTTAGGGTTGACGACTGTCCGCGCTTCGTCGGTTACGGTTGTCGCCCAAACCGCTAACAAATATTTATAGACTAAGGGCGGGTTGTTTCACGTTCACTTAGCGCATGCGTAAAAGTTAAAAATGGTGCTAACCATCGTCAAGTCAAAAAATGAGTTGTTTCACAATACGTAAACGTTAACGCACGCAAAAAAAGATACGATTACGATAACTGACGGGTTGTTTCACGTTCACTTAACGCATGCGTAAAAGTTAAAAATGGTGCTAACCATCGTCAAGTCAAAAAATGAGTTGTTTCACAATATGTAAACGTCAACGCACGAAAAAAAATACGATTACTTTAACCGATGCTCTGAGCACTGGTTAACGTAACTTATGTCAAGTTGTGTTTAGTCCGCCGTGGTGTCAATTAGTGAAAACAACATAAACTCCCTTTTGTATTCGCGAGTTTGGTCTCTAATTGACGATAGTAGGTAGTTCATCTGATGATGATACAAGTACCGTAAAAAGAAAAAGAAAGGTGTTTAGCAGCCCAAGTTCTGTTTTTTTTTTTATATTACTGTTGTTGTCTGTTTCTTTACAGAACAACACATCTTTATATTTTTCAAGCGAAGATTGAAAGCGATCTTTCTCATTTTTTGTGAAGTTAGTGAAATGAAATGAAATCGTTTATTAAGCAAGTAGGATCACTGATCACTTTTACACGTCATGTTTTATTTTTTTTCCGTTCTCTAAAAAAAAATATGTTTACATTATAGAATATACGTGTTTTGTAAGATTGCAATGTTTAACATATACCTACTTATTAAGGCCTTAAACATAGTAACTATGTTTAAGTGTATGTAGTAGTACGAGTGAGTGTAGTAATTTACTTACTTTGGTGTGTATGGTGGGGGTTATATAAATAATAAATAAATATATACGGACAAATCACACAGATTGAGCTAGTCCCAAAGTAAGATTGAGACTTGTGTTATGGGATACTAACTCAACGATACTATATTTATAATAGATACATATATAGATAAACATCCAAGGCCCAGGCCAATCAGGAAATGATCGTTTTCCATCATGACCTGGCCGGGGTTCGAACCCGGGGCCTCCACGTCGCAAGCAGGCGTGTTGACCGCTGCGCCACGGAGGACGACAATGTTTATGTTTGGTTACTATGTATTATACCTTAGCCGGCTATTAATATTGTAACATATAATTGTTTTTTGTCCCAAATATATAAAATAAAAATAAAATGTATCCATTTTTCGTCAAAGTATAGCTTTTCTATAGGTACACAGTTTTCTAGTATAAACGGACTTAATTTATAAAATGGCACGAAGTTATTTCCCACAACAATAAACAATAATACCAAGAAAGTTAGATAAACTACAGCACATGACAGTCGCCTAGATAAAATTTGCTGGGGCGATGTGTGTGGCCGGGTACATCGTTGCAACGCAATGTATTCGCGCGCAGACGATGTAGCATCGGGGCGCTGTCGGTAAAGTGGCGCGCTTCAAAGGACTTGTCGCGACAATATTCGCTGGAGTAGTCACACCTACGTCACTTCAGTGTCGTCCAGACTTTGAAGTAGGACTGACGTTCTTTTTGCATATTTTTTACATTGTTTTTGTTTTATTTGTTGTGTAAACATGTAATAAATAATAATTTATTGACATATAATGCAAAGCCACTGCTTCCTCCATCGTCTCGGCCGCACAACTAAACAACGAATATTCGCCGTAGGCCGATTTCTGAATCTTCGCCCGCCAATGAGAAGAACATCGTGTATGTCTGACAAGGACAACAGATATTTTGCGCGCCAACGCGACACGAATCTTCGCCTGCTAATGTAGCCCCGGCATTTAACGAACGTTAAACATCATCAAAGTTACGTTAACGGACGTAACTTTTTGACGTACGTATGTTACGATAACCAACCGTTTGAAACAACCCGCCCTAAGAGCTTATGTTTAAATTATTTGCTTAGTATTTAGTTTACATATACTAGTCAGTTTTTTTTTTTGTAATTTTTATTTTTAGTTTTGTACACATAAAGAACCATATTTATTTTTATTTTTAATTAATACAAATATAAATAATACAAACATAACATCTATTGAATCACACATTTAATACAAAATTACAAATTAGCTACAGAAAAATACCTACTTTCATCGGTTTCGACTATTACGAAACGCGTTGTTATTAAACTTTAATGTGTAATATATCCGTATCCTTGTAAATAACTTTTAGAAATATAATTTGAAAAATATAAGTCTTTTATTTGTTCATAAATAGACATACCAACTTTGCAGTTTATGTGATCATTTTTTAAAAGCTAATGTGCCGAAAAGCCGTGACGCGCGAACCTCGTTCCGTGCTAGCCGCGACTAGCGCAGTCATAGGCACTCTAATATTGTGTTTAGGTGTGCGTGCGGCGACGCATAGATACTATGGCGCACACATACAAGCCGCGCGTGGTCCGTTTGTATGAAGATAACGTACTTCCCTCTCTTTATTCTATGACTCGTGTGTGCAATAATCTGCGCGATCGTGTAATCTGTGCCGCGGCGAACTTTACGAACACTTCAATTGTGAAGTTTAGTATTTGCTGTTGTATAATTTTTTTTAAAGTCTTAATTATATTTTTTATTACGTGCAATCTCATAAAAATCAGTAGGTATTATTTATCAAGTAGGTATGTATTTTGAAGTAAACAGTTGCCCTTTTGTTTTTTATTTATTTAAAATAGACTTTCGACATCTGTCTTTACCAAAACGGATAGTTGCCTTGATTTATCGAGGTATAGATGCCCTTGGGGTCATATATCTCTCTATAGAGACCATGTGGTTTAACTGTCGGTAGATATTATGTTATATTTTAATGTGTTTTTCGTTATATTTGAATATTAGTTGATGTTGCTGATGTAAATTGACGTGTTTATTAAAATATATTTAATCGCTTTAAACTGTTTATGTCTGTGTCTTAATTTGACAGGACTAAACCTATATTTTATCTTCTGTCTTTTTCTTAATGAAATAAAAAGAAAATGATACACTGAAATAAAAAAAAACGGCCAAGTGCGTGTCGGACTCACGCACAAAGGGTTCCGTACCATTGATTTATGAAATTAAAGGATTTAAGTTATTTGTATGAAAGATTACGCGGTAATAAGCGGTTTACGATTTAAGAGGTATTAAAAAAAAACTACTTACTAGATCTCGTTCAAAACAATTTTCGTTGGTAGTTTTTATAGTGAAGCACATCATATGCTTTTTTCAGGTTTTTCATTTTCTTGTTTTAGAAGTTAGAGTGGGGGGGGCAATTTTTTCCAATTTGTAAACGTCAAGCGTCAATAAAAATATTGTAGAAACCTCTTTATCATTTTTATAGACCTATCCATAGATACCCCACAAGTATGAGTTTGATGAAAAAAAAAATTGAGATTGCCGCCAATATTTATTATTATTTTATTATATTTATATATTTAATGCGGTTCACAGAATACCAACCTACCAAGTTTCAACAGTATAGCTTCTGAAAAAAAAAACTGGCTGTGACATACGGGACGGACAGACGGACAGACAGACATGACGAATCTATAAGGGTTCCGGTATTTGCCATTTGGCTACGCAACCCTAATTAGTACAGTTTGTGAACCAAGGAATTGGATCCAATCTATATAAAATTACTATATTGATATTAGGACAATATTTCAGATTTGGAGCACCCATCCCGCCTTTACGCTACAGAAATTCTGATGTTATGACTCTCGCAATATTAGTACCTACATACACAACACCCGTCGGAAGTAGGGACAGGTCGATAGTTTTTCTAATAATATTGCTTGGGTACTAAATACAGTAGACAGAGAGTAGATACAAGAACGTAAGTACGTATACTGACACTTCACTGCAGCGAGTTATATTGAGTATCTGAGCTGTGGGTCAATGGCCCACTGCCCTAAGCCGAGTTATTTTTTTTTATACAAAGTGATTAATGGCTTCTATTTTCAGCAGGAATCCCCAGGTATAAAACTGATTTTTCGCACATAATCAGCTTAAAATGTTCCCACGTTCCACTGCTAGGTAATGAACTCTTCTCAGTTAGGAGGAGTGGACCATAATCTATCGCGTGACTACACATCTTGCAGCCCAACGAGGTCATCCGTCGAGCTCTTGTTACTATCAACGTTTCAGCTGTAGGCTGTGTATCCAATGGCTTGGTGTGCGACGATGGTAAGAGCACTGGGTAGGCTTTTGGTAGGCACGGGCGTCGATACTTTTGCGCCATCCCATCTTCCTTGCTCTGCGTTCTGTGCTAGCGTTGCTGTTGCGGCTGCGGAAACCCTCAAGGGGCTGAAAATATAAAAAGCTTTGGAAAGTACATTTTCCAGCCGTTTAGGCCTCGGGACGAGGGGTCCAAGTGGTTATTACTCCTACAATCAGCTCTCTAAACGGCTTGTTGTCACTTACCTTGACCCAAGGGCTGGCTTTTACATTGGCTAGAGGCTAAGCATTGCTATACAATGTGGCAATGCTGCCAGTCTCTTGGGTACCTACATTACCAGTCGGCAGCGATGCGGTAGAATATTTCGTCACCGTATTATAGATTTTTATCACTTCTATTTAGTAAAGGTTATTATTGCATTTTATTAGAATACTTTGTAGTTAATTTAATATTAGAAGATTGTAAATATTGCCTTTAGTCAGCTTGTGCAAATGAAGAAAGTATCTAAATGTATGCAAAGTGCTTCAAATGTGTATAAATAATACCTAGTTAGGTAGGTACCCTACTTGTAGGAATTACTATGGTTTGATGATACATGTTACACAGTTCGGACAATAAATTAATACTAAAGACACTGCTTAAAGTTAAGAACATCCACGGGAAAGTTACCATCAAAATAAAGGACAAGGAGAATAATATTTGTTCTCACCATCCATAGTTTCCATCAGCAGCGATCCGGTCCCAGTCCTGTGGGCGACCCCTGGTGTACAGCATGTAATTGATGACACTGGTTCCACCCAGGGCTTTGCCTCGAGGCCAATAGCAACGCTCGTTCCTGCTTCCTATAATTTAGCATAAATCATAAGTTAGTTCTATTTATTTCTCATAATTAATTGTTTAAAAACTTTTATACGCTGAGATGATGATGAATTAATTGTTTAAGAACACAGTACTCCGAAACAAAATAAGAGGTCATAATCCTTTGAAAGTCCTACATAATCTTGGTCATATAAGGATAAGATTATAAGGACCGTGCCATTTTTTGATTTGCCGAGACCGTAAGCAAAGTGTGTTTGTAACTAAAGCATAAATAAAAACTTAAAATTATTTATGAAAAGTAAATAATTATGGAATGGAATCGGCAAAGATAAGCCGAAAAAGTCCTCTTCAAGTCAGTTAGTTTATTATATTCCTGACTGGCTAATATTTTTTACAATGGCACTTTTCTAAAATAAGTAGTTATGAGAGAAGAATACGGATGGTAACTTCTCATTTGAAGACCTAGTAGTTTTGTAGGTTGTTTATTCCATAACTCACCATCATAGATAAAAATAAATTACCGACCTTGTACCTATGTGTGGGTAATTTTCACAATCAATCGCAATCAATCTAACTTAGACTTCATCCAACTAATTTTGGGGTCGGCTTTCCAATCTACTGGATGTAGATGAATGAATACCCATAGAGTGGCTATCAGACCTCAAAAATACACTCTGATACGATACCCATTGGTAAGAGGAATTGAGAGATTTTTGGGTTTCTAAACCCCCATGAGTTCTTGCGTACATAATTATGTAATAGATGTTCACCCATCCAGGTTCTAACTGAGGCAAGTGTAGTTTAACCTTCGATCGACCCGCATGGCTGTTATCATTTAGCCACGAGGCGCACTCCTACTATGTAAACAGGTGAGTAAATGACGTATTTAGTATAAACGTGTTATTTTCTCGCCAAACTAATGTAGTTTTCATTAAACAAGGGATTACTTGAAGACTTGTGTCCAAAAATAAAAGTTAAATTTATTTTAGTTCTATAACCAACCATTTAAATACTTAACTGATTCAGTGATAAAATTATGTTTATATGAACCATTATAAACATAATTTTATCACTGAATCAGTTCAGCTTATTTATTATTTTGTTTGCATTTGGCAGCTTATAATTTTTTTAAATTAAAATGTAGAATCTACAAGCAGTATGGAATTCTCAGGATGAGCTAAGAATTGAAATATACAAACTATTTACAACCATGGCCCTATTAACATAATTACGAACGTCTATAGTTCGTTAAGAAATACAAAGTAATAGTATAAATGTAAATCATGCTGTCATAATGACACTTAAAAGGACTTCCTCGTTCCATATAATAGATAAATTCTTTTAAGCTACTGACATAGCTATTTTTTTTTTTTTACAAATTATAAACCAGCGCTTGACCGCAATCCTGCCTGATGGTAAGCAGTGACGCAATCGTTGATGGTAAAGCGCACTAGTTTAATAAGAGCCTATTCACTCTAGCCTTGAAGACACTCAAATTGTAGTCCGACGGAAACACCGCCGCTGGCAAATTGTTCCAGTCCCTCGATGTACGCGGTATAAAGGAGGAGGCGAAACGCTTCGTCCGGATCGTAGTGGTGTTAACAACTTAAAGGTGGAAACCAGCCGTACGACGGGTCGTCCGCTGGTGGAACGGAGATGGGGGAATTAAATCATGCAATTCCCTCGTACACTCCCCGAAATGCATCCTATAGAACACCGAAAGGCTGGCTACTCTACGCTTGTGCTCTAGGCTTTGGAGACCAACTCGAGTTAGATCAGGGTCACCAATCAGCCTCTTTGCACGTCATTTGCACGCTATTGCTATTATTGGCTCTATTATTGAACACATATGTTAAATTTGCCATGAAAGAGCTTCCATGTGAGACGGTACCTACTACAGTCCGCACCCTAATTGCGAAACACACTATTACTATCAGTCAGAATCATTGTGAAGCTTATTGCTAGTCCATTGGTCCATATATTCGAAAATTGTCTCTACTTACTGTCTTGTCGGCCATGTAAATAACGTAATGAATGTTGTTCAGCTGTCAAAATGAAACCCATTGCTACTGATAGTGTGTTACATAATTGGCCTACTGATTCAAACATTATGATGTCTCTGAACATGAGGCGAGTCGTTACGCAGTAACCAATTCACATGTCTGGGGGGTTAAAAAAAGAGGTATAGATCGCGCCAAATATACTATATGTATATAAATATATACATATATATGTATGAATACACCTGCAATACAATTGCACGAAGCAACTTCAGAGCGGACTAGATGTTTGGCGCGATCTAAACTGCGCAGAAAATAACGCACTTCAGATCCAGCATGAAGTTTGAATCGGGCTGTTTAAGTCCTCGACCAGCTGCCCTGCAAAGTTAGTCGCGCTACCACAAATAAACTCGTTAATATGTACCAAGACATTAGGAAATACGAATCTAACATTGGGAAGCGATAAGTTCCATACTAGTTATTTAACACTCCTATTATAAACGCGAAAATACATTGTCTCTCTGTTATCTTTTCATACCGTAACTGCTGAACAAATTTCGATGGACACAGAGAGACAATGACTGAGTTAGAAAATAATATTTAAATGCGGTAAGTAGTATGTTCCAGTAGAGTAATATCCGACCACCACGCAGGTAAATGCGCGTGTAAGAGTTAGTTCTCAATAATGTGGAGACGCATTGGTCATAAGTTAAGCTTAGAAATTCGCATAAAAGAACACTTAATAAGACAGTTCAAGTCAATTTCAAGGAGAACGACACTGATTTTAAACGAACACATTGACCAACCCGCAACAATTCCAAGTTGTTTCTGACACTGTACACATTATGCAATAATAACCTGCACGAGATATTGATAATGACCTCCTTGCAGTATAAAACTGGAATCAATTTGAGATAATGATGAGAATTTTCGTTTGTAATATGTATTGTAAATATATTGATATGAATTTGATTGAGTTGAAACCAATACACCTCTCAAAAAAACCCTATTGAATGACTATTTAATGAAATAATAATATTTGAGGCCAAATGTAACTAAAATATTGTATTGCTGATCCCAATGATTATAATTCTACAAATTCTATTCATCATTCTATATTATATTTGCTACCAACGTACGTACTGACGATGCAAATTGCAAAACTCGTAAGTACCTAAGTAAAGGGATTCGAAGATTGATATTGATATATACAGGGTGGCCCATCGATTGACGTCATAAAAAAAATTTAGGTCCGGCATTTCGTGGGGTATCCGAAACACCCCCATGTATGTTCCGCGATATTTCATAGTTTTCGAGTTATGAATTTTTTTTACTTTTCGAGGAATTTCAACCGGACAAGTATAAAAAATTGTTTTATTTTTTTTAATTAAGACTTCTTAGGATTTTTTTTTTGAAACAGAATCCTCATGTGCTGTACTTTAATACATAAAATAACTAGCTTCGTAACTTTGATGAAAGGTACGAAAAAGTTGGTCAGAATTAAAAAAAATACGTTCCGTGAATTAAGACTTTAATTTTCAACTTTACATTAAAAATCTAATCAAGTGTTATTTCACTTCTTATTTACTCTCAAAAATGCGCCAGACTCTCAGCTTTCATAATCAGAAGACAGAAGTAGTACTTTAAAGCAAGTTTGGCTAAAACCGGGTTTTCTAAACACCAAGGTAGCAAAATTCATAAAATATACGTATCTGGTTACAATTGTTTTTTTTTTTTTTGCATTAACTATTATTTCTGAGGCAAATTAATGATTAAGAAAGCTGAAAACCTATCGTGTAAGTAAGATAAGGAAAAAAAAAGTAGAATTTTATGTACGAATCTTTATTTAAATTTACAATAAATTTTCAAAGTGGTCACCGCCAGCGTCAATGCACATTCTACATCTGCGTAAAAAAATGTGTTTTAATCTGCGGAACGCCTGTTTTCATTCACTACCCGTTTTGCTACTAAAATCTTCTGCCTCAGTTCTTGTTCACTGGAACACTCCCGGGCGTATGCTGTTTCCTTATAATAGCCCCAAATAAAGTAATCTATGGGGTTGAGGTCAGCTGAGCGCGGAGGCCATGGAATCGGTCCACCGCATCCTATCCATCTGTTAGGAAATTCTTCATTCAAATAATCCCGGACTTGTGTCGCGTAGTGACACGGAGCGCCGTCACATTGAAATATCATAGTGCGTCTTAGTTGTAGATTTACATCTTCAAGCAAATCTTCAAAGTCATTCTCTAAGAAGTTTTTGTAAGTTTGTCCATCAAGTCTGCTCGGCAATTCTAATGGACCAATTAATTCGCCATTGAGAACACCAGACCGCACAACAGCATACGCCCGGAAGTATTCCAGTGAACAAGAACTGAGGCAGAAGATTTTAGAAGCAAAACGGGTAGTGAATGAAAGCAGATTAAAACACAATTTTTTACGCAGATGTAGAATGTGCATTGCCGTTGGCGGTGGCCACTTTGAAAATTTATTGTAAATTTAAATAAAGATTCGTACATAAAAATCTATTTTATTTTTTCCTTATCTTACTTACACGATAGGTTTTCAGATTTCTTAATCATTAATTTGCCTCAGAAATAATAGTTAATGCAAAAAAAAAACAAATGTAATCAGATAGGTAATTTTATGAATTTTGCCACCTTGCTGTTTTGAAGACCGGTTTTAGCCAAACTTGCTTTAAAGTACTACTTCTGTCTTCTGATTATGAAAGCTGAGAGTCTGGCGCATTTTTGAGAGTAAATAAGAAGTGAAATAACACTTGATTAGATTTTTAATGTTAAGTTGAAAATTAAAGTCTTAATTCACGGAACGTATTTTTTTTAATTTTGACCAACATTTTCGTAATTTCCATCAAAGTTACGAAGCTAGTTATTTTATGTATTAAAGTACAGCACATGAGGATTCTGTTGCAAAAAAAAAATCTTAAGAAGTCTTAATTAAAAAAAAATAAAACATTTTTTATACTTGTCCGGTTGAAATTCCTCGAAAAGTAAAAAAAAAATCATAACTCGAAAACTATGAAATATCGCGGAACATACATGGAGGTGTTTCGGATACCCCACGAAATGCCAGACCTAAATTTTTTTTTATGACGTCAATCGATGGGCCACCCTGTATATATATATACATACGTACTTTGCATTCGTTTTTAGTATGCGCTAATAACTTTAAGCAATAACATTGATAACGCTAGCCATGTTTTATAAAACTGAAATCACGATGAATTTTAAACTTGAAAAGATATTTTTAATCCTACTTGGTCGGATCACTAGTTTCATTAATTATTCGAGAGGGTTTCAGTAAACTTTTGTCGCCAGCGTTGCGCCAGATTGCAATGCTGATTATTGATTTCCATTATATATTCTTGTTAATGTGGTTGGTGTTTTGTGGTTTAGCAGCCTTTGGTCGGTGATACATTGCAGAACTAATGTGCGTTATCACGGAAAAATATAGTGTTTTTGTATACAGAGTATTTGCTGATAACACGACAATAAATGAAGACATTCACAATGCTGGTTCATAGGAATAATCCTAAACCATAGAAAAAAAAATCTGACATAAAAATAAAAAAATGAAAATTTCAAACAAACTAAATCGCATAAAATTGGAAACGGAATAGAACATTCTTTAATATATTGGTTCACTGACCTCCGATTGGCGACAGCGCGGTCCTGTATTGACTTACTATTTTTTGGCGCCATTATCATTATAGTTTAGTACAGCTGGATTTTTTTTTCCGGGATGGAAATCCTCTATGGATGTCCGCCGCCCTGGGGTGGGCGACGGGCTCTGTCAGACTCTTACTGACTAAAACCACCCCGGTGTCTCTTCTATCACGAGCGCGCGTGGGGCCGCGGGTGTCTAAATTCTTCCACGGCCCCACACCCTCGTGCTGGCCCGGTATGTCCGGGCCTCGTCTCCTGCACGGGGTAGTGGGGTGTCAAACTACCCCGTGCATCGCCTCAGAGGCGCGCGCCGACATTGGCGTGCGCCTCCGCCTCGGTGTCCATCGAATAGGGGGCGGGGACTTCCCCATGTCCCTTGCCCTTGGACCGATTCATGGGGGCGGAAGAGAGCATTATCCGCCCTTCTTCGGCGCCCGGTGCATCTTCTGCGGCCCGGGAAGAGAGTTGAGATCTCCCTCTCCCGTTCCACAGCTTCCCTCTGTGACATCACGTCCTCGCAGAAGGACCCCATCCACGACTCTGCGCTACCGACCATCCTCCGCACTACTGCCGGCAGCGTCAGGTCGCCTCCTACTTCATTTGTGAGGACACGGCGCTGCTCCTCCCAAGCTACACACTCGGAGAGCGTGTGCTGCCCCGTGTCCTCCCCGCATTGGAAGCAGTGGTGGCACCGAGCATCCGGCTCCCTGCCTAAGCGACGCAGGTACTTGTCGAAGCAGCCGTATCCTGACAGTACCTGCGTCACCCTAAACGACAGGGAGCCGTGCCTTCTCCCGAGCCAGTCGTCGAGTACTGGCAGGATTGCCTCGACGGTAGCGAGGCCGACGGGAGGGCGCATTAGCCTCTGCCGCCAGTTCGCCACCAGGATCTGACGGAGCTGCGCCGAGAGGAGCAGTGAGCAGGAGTCAGTTCCTGGTGGCGCCGGCTAGGGCGCAAGCCGCCTCGTAGGAAATCGTGCGATACCAGCGGACGATCCTGACGGCCATCGCCCTCTGCGGCTTGCGCAGAATGGCGAGGGTTCCGGCCGTCAGGCCTATCGCCCACACAGGGGCCCCATATAGGGCCATGGACCGCACGATTCCCACGTACAACCGCCTACAGGCGGCGCTCGGGCCCCCCATGTTGGGAAGCAGCGTTGATAGCGCGCCTGCTGCACCCTGATGGGCTGATGCTTGGGCGCCAGCCGCCGGAAGTGGGGCCCGAATTCCCATCGGCTGTCGAGCACCAATCCCAGGTACTTCATGGTGGACTCGACAGCTATCCGGGCCTCATTGACCTGTAAGCGCTTCTTTATCGACATGCACATCATGTAGAAAATGGGAAAAATAATTTCCTGTGACTAAACTAATGGATATATTTATATGATTTTTTATGGGTAGACTGAGAATGTGTTGAGGTACACGATGTTTAATTTATTGTCGTATTGTCATCACCACTTTGTATATAACGTGTATCATAATCAGCCTACAATCTTGCCACTGTACGGGCACAGACCTCTCGGTAAAAAAGGAGTGAGTCATCTAACAGCAACAGGCCCAGTGCGAGTTAGTAAATGTCACAAGTTTTTCGTTTAAGTATATGTAGCTCTTTTTTCTATTTAGGTACTCTGGGCCCACATGATCTAATGGGGGCCAGGCAAAAAAATCCAGCTACCCTTTCATTCATACAAAATAATTGACTAGTAGTGCGAATTTTGACCATAAACACTAAGAGTTACTTTTCTGGATCATATGACTAACTCTATTCATTTATTTTGATTAAAAAGAAATAAAACAACTGTTTTTTTTTAATTCAGTTCATATTCTCTTATTTACACAGGAGTCCCGTTCTTTTGTGCACCAATAGGTTAAAGACGGAATTGCGTGTAGCTGCTATTAATAACTAATTCATAAGGTGATTGTACAAGTGACTATCATCAACTAGGTTGGTTTGTAGCGAGGTAAATTATCCGGTTTGCATCTAGAGTATCTACTTAAAGGATTGTCACTTGTTAACGCATTCACCTTTTTGACCTACATTCATATACAGTTGCGTTTTTCCCAGAGGGTAGGTAGACACTACGAAACGGCCTTTACCTGCGTTCCTAAATATTATTAATTTTGCTTCGTTTTTCGATCATATATCTGGTCATACAAGCACGTGCACCTAACCTTTCTTAAGAACACCAGTTCAGTAATACGCAAAATAAATTCACTTGCCTAAACAAATGCCAGATTGATGCTCCATCGTGTATGGCCACACGTAGTCAGTCAGTTGCATGGTAGACACCAAAGCAGGTACATCATTGAGGAGACTCTCTGGCTTCCCGGCCTCGATGACCAGCACCATGGCTTTAGGCTTGTCTTCAGTCAGTCGAGAAGCTAGTACGGACCCCGCAGTTCCACCACCAACGATTACATAGTCGTATTCGTCAAGTGGAAATTTATATCCTGAAAAAGTGACCGTAAAATACTATTAGTGACGGTTTTATTATAACCATTTTCCAGGTAAAAAAAGGTAATAAATTAGATAAATGTTCGAAAGAATTCCAATTTGAGTAACGTAAGTATAGATTACTTACCATAACTATCAAACTAACTTATACAAACTTATGAGTTGACGAACAATATAATATCTGACCCATTTATAGATATACGGCTCCAATCAACAGTAAAATATAAATTTACCTACGGGCCATGATATCAAATATTTTGTGACCGTATATTGTGTTCAAAACAGTTTCTTCACAAAATAAAAATGTATTGTTTTTATGCTGATGACAGCTCAACATAAAATCGCAATAGCGCTAGAATGTGACATATTTCTGTCGCAATCTTGAGTCAACAATAAGTAATTAAAACTTTAGATCTTAGTCCGAAAATTAAAACAATGAGATACGCTACCAGATAATTTGATGGCGATACATTGCAAAACTGTGGTCTCAAATTATCAGACTGTGTTGAAAAGAATGTAGAAAAAAAAAATTATAATACATATTACCTTTGGGTAGTGGATACGGATCACGTAAGAAATCCAAAAGATCTTTAACATCGGTTGCTTTGTAGTTAGAAATTATTTCCATCATGGTGTTTGCTACAACGCTTTTCGGCTGATAAGACAAAGGTAAGAAACGCCTTTGTCGCTCGTTGTCAATGCCTTCAACAAATGCCTTTCAACAGCTCTTCTATAGTCTTCAAATTCGAGTTCTTGTTGCCTTCAGTCTCATTCTGCTTCAGTGGATATGGCCATAGTATTCGCCCTTCTCTGTAATCCGTTTCGTCTTCAACAGATGCGAACTCTTCGTCTTCGAAATATTTACGCCCATGAGTCCAGGTTAATGTTGATATAAGTAATATAAATATATTGTATTTTAGCCTCATTGTGTCTGAAAGACAAGAACAGATATTTGTAAGAAACTTATGTAGGTTAACACGCATCATCTTTGAACGCTCTAAATTGCCCACAAGATGCAAGGAATTTAGCGATTCTGGTATTAAGCTTCGGAGCCTTCTTAACTTAGTTAAAAAATTCAAGTAAACTGTTGAACGTAAAACGACATATACATCATAATATCTATGACTGCACGGTTAGCGCAGTGGGTAAGCTATTGACTGCACCGCTGCGTGTCGCGGATTCGATTCCCGCACGGAACAAATATTTGTATGACTTACAAGTAGTTGTTCCGGGTCTGGATGTTTGTGTATGTGAGTTATTTGTTTGTAACGCACCCACGATACAGGAGAAATTCCCAGTATGGGGAAACGTTATTAAAAAAAACCCCTGACAAAGGAAAAAATACTGGTCAAGTACCTTAGCCCTCCGTGAAAATTTATTATATTCTGTTTTGAGTATTTGTTTGTATATATTTGTTGGTATTTTGTTGGTTCTGTTTTGTTGTTGTTGTTGGTTTGCATCAACAGAAATGAATTTACAGCTATTAGGTTTCATGGTTCATACAGCCTCATGACAGAGACAGAGACGGACAGTGTAGTGTGTGCAATAGGGACTGGTTTTTACCCATTGGGTACAGAACTCTATAAAATGGCATCAAAATGATATTGCATGACAATACTTTGACTATGCGTAATGATTTTATAACAATATTTAATGTTTCTCTTATAGCTAAAACAGCAGGACACCTGTAAAAGAATGTCGAAGGAGTTGGAGTAATTGAAAAGCACCTCTTTAACCAAAAAAATGCGAGAAGTAATATATAGATACAATAATTTTATAGACCTATAATAAATAAAATATAATACTATGTGCACACACCAGAAATATTGCTAGATTTTACATGGGACATAATGAAAGGCGTGTCGCTAAAAGCGATCTTTAAAAGGTAACCTTTAGATGTACCTTTGAAATCAATCTTAGAATAGCATTAGGCTCTTTCAGATCATTGTCTACGAGGCATCAATCTTCAGTGGACTTCAGTAATGTCAATCTAATAGATGACAGAACAGCAATATTCTCATGGAGTATGAAAAAGTATGACAACATTCCCTTGTAACTTAATTTAAGCATGTGCATGAATAAACTCATATACACCAAAAACTTCGTGATACACTGACTGAATAGGCGGTTGACACGACATATCCTAAAATCCATGTATCGGTCACGCACGTCGCATAATGACGACAACTATACCAAATGCGATGATGGCAGATACGGGATACGACTCACACATGATACGAAATTACGAATAAACATGATCCACTATAGAAAAACGGAGAATGTTTGATAATACCATAAAAAGTCTGTTTCAATATTTATTTTAAAAATCTCTTGTACCACTTGTTATTGTGTTAGAAAATTGATGCTGAGTGGTAGGATCTGATGAATATGTTTCAAAACAACAGTGTTAAGAGGTGACTAGTGCCGTTTTCTCTATACAAACATATTCCCCTATTTTCTTCGTGTTTATCGCTTGTAGAGTAATTATTTTTCTTTCTAAAATTTTACATCTTATTTATATGTGCTTCTAATCATTTGATTTTCTCCAAAACCTAATTAATAAAAGATATAAGATATATATATAAAGATACATTATGATACTTCAAAATCCCAAAAAATAATCTATTTTCACCGCGATGTTCAGACGACTATTAGACAAATGTGGTAAGTTTTTGATATAAAAGAAAATAACAGAAGCAAAGATATACTTTTCCTCTAAATTCTGAAGTAAAATTATTGAGATCAGTCATGTTTTGAAAATGAAAACAGCGGAATACGAAATGTCTTTTGGTCAGTCTTTTATTTGCCCAAGCAAGCTTTTTGCCAAGCTGATTTTACCCTCAAAAACGTCTCCCAACCTCGTCTTCCAACTTCTAGAGAGAGAGGGAGAGGGGTGGGAGAGGTTGGAAACGGCGCGCGTAACGGCAATAGATTCTTCAAATACCTATTTTTAAAATTCCTCGGCACTAGAGTCCCCTTTTAAAAACAACTGTTTTAAACCTACGCCCGTTTCTTGCACCAGTCACACAAAAACTTCGAGCTTTGTTATAATCCGGATCAGGTACTACAATAGTACTAGTATTAACTTGGCAATCAAAGATTAAAAACGAACCTTTGTGAAAAACAAATTAATGTGAATAAATTAAAGTTAACAATTGGTTTGTTGATTGCTGACTGTGATTTATAATGATCACCACAGTACTTACGAATAGCACACACTATCGTAGTTGGTACCTGAGAGTTATATGACCTATATGGTTCTAATCGATTTATTTGTCGCATTTAAATAGTGTTAAGAGTATTTTTTCATTATAATGTTTTCAACTAAACCACCTGCCACTAGTCTCTTCACCACAGTACCATACTGTGGTGAAGAGACTAGTGGCAGGTGGTTTAGGTGGTTTAGCTGACTGGTAGAGAATGCCTAAGGCATTAAGTCCGCCTCTGTACAATTTATGTGCGAAAGAATAAATAAATAAAGTACATAGTACAAATCCATACCAATATTATAAATGCGAAAGTAACTCTGTCTTTCTGTCTGTTACGCTTTCTCGCTTAAACCTGTCAACCGATTTTGATGAAATTTGGCACAGACAATCTTTAGGCCCTGAGAAAGAACATAGGCTACCTTTTATCCCGGAAAAATTCCCGCCCCGAAGCCGCGGGCGGAAAGCTAGATTTTTATAATCTTGTTGTACAGACGACAGGACATCAATATGTAGTAGATTGATGTTCTGTCTAAATTGTGATAAAATTCTATATTGGATTTTTAACTTTATCGCTAAATAATGAAGGATCAAGATTTATTGGGAATTTGTGACAGTTTCGAGTAACTTATCTGTACTTGTTATATATTAATAAACCGATAACCGAACTGTCGAAAATTATTTAAGGCACGATGAATACACCACTTTTAGGTATGTTAAAAACATGTGGATTTCTTACGATTTCACTCATTATGTTTCAACGGAAGAATTGGTTGATTACATTAATTATGGTTTTAGTACTTTTATTCAATATCTACTTCTAATTTCAACGGTTAAAGGTAAATTACAGAGCAATTATCACAACACAATCTATGCACGGCACATTCAAGTCTTTAAAATGCACAGTTAAACTGGAACAGAAAACCAAAACAGTCTCGTTACACTTGAGGAAACAAACTAATAATTATGTGTTTTCATAATTTGTAAACTTTGGCTGAGAAACCAAAATGTTAAATTTCTAAATACATTAAGTCAAACTGTAAGCGATGGTTTAGTTGCGCACTTCGTGCTTACAAAAGTTCAAAAATTATCCTGTTGAATTAATTATTATACTTAGGTTACACACAATTGTTAACTTTATTCTCTACTGAGCTTTTTTAACATCATTTGAATTGTACAATTTAGAAAAAAATAACGCATTCAAACATGCCAATGTTTGAATCAATATGAGTTTGCGTTCAATTTGTGGCAAAAAGTATAAAAGTTTTTGAAACAATTTCAGCACTAAAGAGTTTTTAATTGTTTTGGAGTTTAAAGCATAGCATACACAATATGATACATTTTATATATTTTTATGGTAAGAACAATACTCAAATATTTTAGTCATGCGGAAATAATTTAAAAAGAAATTCGTCACTCACCTTAACTTATAAAGTACCCAAAGTAAATATAATATTATTCTGAATTCCTTAATGTTGCGTGACCACGTCCTGCTAGTGCAGTGAATGTTCAAGGAATGATTGTAGAGCATTGCATTCCTCGGAGTCGGAGTCGAGAAAGAATCGCGTATGTGCACACCTCGCCTTGACCGCGCACTTGAATTTACCGCTATCTAGTTTGACATAATGACCAAATATCAACAAGAGCTCAACAATTTACCGAATCCTTTTAACAGGTACTTGGTCTTTAACGGTCGTTTTATTGTTTTTAACTGACTTCAAAAAGGAGGAGGTTTATCAATTCGATCGTATAATTATATTATGCTTTTCTATGTTTGTTGCTGAATAACTTCGCCGTTTATGAATTAAATTCGATGACTCTTTTAGTGTTGGTAATAAAATATTTTCAAGATGGTCCCATGATAAGAAAATCAGGGTTTTATGATGGAAGACCAGAGAAATCAAGTGGAACTTTCAAAGTCGTAAGTAAGTCATAGTACATTTGTAAGTTTTTTCATTAGGAATTTATAAACACTATAATTTAATGAAGACCTGGAGTAAATCTGAGGATGGAGCCACGAGACAGTCGAGGGAACTCCTCAACGATTCTCAACAGCTATATTGTGTTTGTGCTTGATTCATTTGTAAAGAGGAGAGGTTTACTTACGTCTAGATGGATTATGATTATGGTTCTTATGATGAAGGCGAAGTACAGTTCAGGGAACTCCTGAACGGTTTACAGTTGGTAGCTACTTTGTATTTGGACTTAATTCATGAAAGTCTGCAGTAAATCGGATGAAGAAGACCATAGAGAGTCGAAGTAATTCCTCAACGATTTCCAGTATTGAAGTCTAGCTTAACGTAGCACAACCACTTCCTATTCGTCACGCTGATGCGACAATCAAAGTTAAGGTAAACAATGTTCATATATTCAAAAAATGTTCAAATATTTGTTCCGTGCGGGGATCGAACCCGTGACACGCAGCGCAGCAGTCGACCAGTGACTGCACTAACCCTGTCGTTATTTAATCAAAGTAACAGTCGGTATTCACGAGATTGCGTTGCGGCGTCTCTACAGACATTGAAAGGAGATTTTAATAGTATTATTCTATTTCTATTCATTTGTAAAATGGACGATAAAATGTCGAGTAAACGACAAGAATCTAATAAAAAAGAGGTAATCAGTTATGATAAAGGACTTATTTACAAAAACAAAATATAGTAATAAAAACAATATGAAATGATATCAATGATATGAAATGTGGATGAAATGAGGTGATAGAAACAAACAGCGTCAGGGGAAGTCAGCGGCAGCAACGCCCTCCCTAGGTGATCATAGGAGGTTGATTACATCAGAAGGAACGGCTTCTAGGAGGCCACAGCTGGGTTAAGTCCGCTGAAGGCAGCAACGACCTCCCTCGGAGATCGTAGGAGGTTGATTCCTACGGTAGCAACGGCCTCTAGGAGGACACAGGCGGGTGAAGACGGCTGTAGGCAGCAACAACATCCCTTGGCCCGCTATCAGACACGGAAGGGGCTCAGGTAGTAGTAGCGGCTCAACGTCCTTGCAGGCAGGAGAGGGTTTCCCTGGATAGGTACAGGCAGCAATAGTTCTTCAGCGTCCTTGCAGGCAACAGAGGTTACACCCGGATAAGCTCTGGAGGCAGTATTATATGACGACTCCTGTTTGTTAGGTAGCTTTGTTATTGGAAGCCAGACCTTAACTGCCTACAGCTCGGCATGAATTTCTCCAGAAACCTCGCAGAACGTCCTTAAGGCGAAATATGTGTTTACAAAATCATGCGAAAGAAAAATTAATTATTTTAAATCTGAAGGAGTTCAGATGACAAATCCGATAAAAAACGTAACAAGCCATTTAGAATCTCGATGAAAATGTTGTGATAACAATGTAATCTTAACATTAAATTAAGAAGTGTTGTGTTTAGTAGGAAAACGTAATTCGATCCAGCGTAGGTTCCTATACTGAGATGTCACTAAGTCATCGTTAAAATTGTGGGCTGTATCTGCGAGTTGAATGATGAGTCCTGGTGTAGTGGAAAATGATCAGAACAGCGCCTCACAGTACTGGAATGCGTATCCTACGCGTACCTATAGGAATGAATGTAGGTATATGTGTATATACATATACACTCTCATTTATTATTTGTATTTACTCAATTACTCATGTTAATATAATATACACATTATATTACAAAAACTTAAAAGTTTTTATTGTTATTTTCCTTAAAATGAACTCCCACCAATGAACCACTCTAATATAGAGCAAAACTTGTGTAATTTAGGGTCAACATTCGACCGGTCACAAATATGTACAAAGACATAAGTGTGAATATGTTGAATAAATTCAGCAATCTTGAAATGTAATATGCTGTTGTAACATACGGTTAGCTATAAACAGTGACGTAGGATTAGTCACGACCATTGCTCGAGTTAACATACCTAGCTGGTGCGAAAATAGATAAATGATGAATAATTTTTGCTACCTAGCAATTTTGGAGTCAGTGGAGAGGCGTGTAAAGAGACTAATTGACAACTCAGATTTAGTTCAAAACGGTCTCCAAAGCCTGGAGCACAGGCGAAGAGTAGCCAGCCTGTCGGTGTAAGTTCGAGCGAAGTGTGCGAGGGACTTGCATGACTTAATTCTCCTAGCTCCGTTTCATCATCGGACGACCCGTCGTACGACGAGTATTCATCCTTACCTACGTTGTTGACACTACTACGATTCGGATGAAGCGTTACCCCTTGTCTGAATCGAAGGACTGGAACAATTTGCCCGCGGTGGTGTTTGCGTCTAAATATAATTTAAGTCTTTTCTGTTCAAAAGTCCTAGTAAAAACGGCTAGAGTGAATCGCTCAATAAACTAGCGCGCCTTACCATCAACGATTGCACCACTGCTTACCATCAAGCGGGATTGCGGTCAAGCATAGTTTATAGTTATAAAAAATATAGTTTAAAAAACTAAAAAAACAAGCTTTTAAAGAATATCAAACTAAAAAGTTAAAAATATTAAAAAAAAAGCGTGAGGCGCTTTGTGCCATAATTTTTGTATGTTAAGCGCCTCATGCTTTTTTAAAAATTATTTTTAACTTTTTAGTTTGATATTCTTTAAAAGCATGTTTTTTAGTTTTTTAAACTATATTTATTTTCAATTTTTTAGTTCGATATTCTTTATTTAAAAAAAAAAGATGAACGCGCCGCTCACTCGTAGTCCAAAGAGTTAGAGACGGACAAACAAACAAACAAGCAAGCAAGCAACCAAGCAAACATACAAGTGAAGCTAATAAAAAGCATGTAAACAAAAAGAATAACCAAGCAACCCCTTAAAAAAATCCTTTTACCTTAGGAATGGACAATATTGACGGCACAGTTGGCGCAGTGGTTACGCAATTGACTGCTGCGGTGAGTGTCGCGGGATCGATTCCCGCACGGAACAAATTTTTGTATGGCCTACAGATACTTATAAATAGATAGTGATAGATGGATATTTATTCTGGGTCTGGCTGTACCTGTGTATGTGAGTTTATATGCTTGTAAATGGAACCCACGATACAGGAGAAAATCTATGGCTATGTTTATTAAAAAAATACATTACTTTTTCGGTTTGCATATTTGACATAATAAAGGAGGAAAGAAAAAGAGAAATTATACATTCTAAATGATAAAGTGCTGCACGGTAATTGAGAATTGTAGACGACTGGACAATTGAAAGGAGTAATCCCGTTAAGAGCTAACAAAGGAGGACAAATACGTGTGTATGTCTTATCGTATATATATATGTATATTGGCCATGTGTTTGTGAATGGGCCAAGAATGTTCCGTTACAGGGCATCGCACGTTCATCACAAATGACGAGGATATCTATGCAGGTGTGCCTTCCAATTAATCATAGGAAGTTATGACCATCTATCTCTAAGGATACGACATTCTCGAAGCAACCTGGACTATATGTTGGTAAACAACGTCCAACTAATTGTGATGTGGGTATATTGCCGTGTTATACCTACATAGATTTTATGTCTGCTTATTCAGTACCTCTTATAAACCATTTTAGTATTGATTTGAGAACTAAAAATAAGATAATTTATTAATATTCTTGTATTAGTATTCATCATCTCAGCGTTAATCTCAGTCGCATCCGAAGCTTTTTCAGCTTTGTAGTCTGGGGTCCGCTTTACCAGTCTAACTGCTGATTTTGGCTAAACTTCGATATTTTCCGTGTAGCGACTGCCGTCTGACCTCCACAACCCGAAGGCGATATCGAAGCATTGCAGTTAGACTTATAGTTTAGTATGTATACATATTTACATTACACCACACCACACCACATTGTGACTATTCCACACCATACCACTCCACATCAAAAGAGTCACACACTATTTCCTCTTACAGACATAGTCACATATTACAATCAATACATTCATTACAATGTAATCAGATAAACATTAGCTACTATAGGTTTTGTTAGAACACACACATTAAGTATATTAAGGTGTTTATTGTTCACAATATTCACTAAGCTACAATAGAACACTATCTCCTAAGTCACAGTGAAAAGCATAAAAAAATATCAAATTAAAAAGTTAAAAATAATTAAAAAATAAAGCGTGAGGCGCTTTGTGCCATAATTTTTGTATATTAAGCGCCTCACGCTTTTTTTAAAATTATTTTTAACTTTTTAGTTTGATTTTTTTAAAAGCATGTTTTTTTAAGTTTTTTATACTATATTTATTTTCAACTCTTTAGTTCGATATTCTTTATAAAAAAAAAAAACAAACGAACGAACGAACGTATTGAAAACGGTGGGACATTTTACAGTAATGAGCCGCTCACTCGTAGTCCAAAGAGTTAGAGACGGACAAACAAACAAACAAACAAGCAAACATACAAGTGAAGCTAATAAAAAGCATGTATTGAAAAACTAGTACAAATAGTGAAAAACCCTGCCTCCTAAACTAGCCCTCTAGTTTAGGAGGCAGGGTTTTTCACTATTTGTACAACCTTTATTTTCCAAAAAAATATGCCTATATGAAATGTACTCATTTGCTATTGAGGTTTTCTTTATCAATAAAGTTATTTTTATTATTTATACAATATGTAAAGAAAACCCTGTCCGATCCGTGAAGGTCTTGTTAGGTATCGATAACTGATTCTAATAATGCCTACAAAGACAGGCAAAACTTAAAAAAAAATCCCCTTAAAAAAATAAATATTATTTCGCAATAAGAGGTAACTTAATACATGTGTGGTAAGCAACCCCATTCCGCGGGCGGCGGGAGCCAAGGCACGCGGCACCTGTGACGTGGTCGCGTCGTTATTCGCTTATAATAATACAGGTGTTGTCACTTTTTTTAAAATGACCAAATTTCGGGGAAATTGGAATTAATTCCCGGGAAAAAAGAATTATTTCAAAATTCATTATTATTGTTAATATGATGATTAAGTAAAATTTTATATTATACTAGCTTTCCGCCCGCGGCTTCGCCCGCGTGGAGTTCGGTTATATCGCGCTTTTTAGATTTCCCTCGGGAACATTATATTTTTCCGGGATAAAGGGTAGCCTATGTTCTTTCTCAGGGTCTAAAGATTCTCTGTGCCAAATTTCATCAAAATCGGTTGAGAGGTTTAAGCGGGAAAGCGTAACAGACAGACAGACAGACAGACAGACAGACAGACAGACAGACCGACAGACAGACAGACAGACAGACAGACAGAGTTACTTTCGCATTTATAATATTAGTATGGATTTGGTAAAGTGTTTACCTAACCTTTATTATCCTTATGGGTCGGACAGGGTTTTCTTTACATATTGTATATTGCAACTCTCATTTTGTACGGTGTCTAGTATTAGCGGTCGCAATTTTTTTGTTTCATCTAACAAACGTTTTACATTTATGGTTTCAAAATATTCATTACTTGCAGGTTACCAACCCGCACTGAGCCAGCGTGGTAGATTACGGTCCTCTCCCTCTCACCAAAAGGAGCCCGTGACCCAACAGTGGGAACATTATAGGCTCATTATGTACTTGCAGGTTTGGGCAACCGTGTATTGTTTGTACCTTCATCCACATATCGCCAGTTATTTAACAAGTCCGATGTACCAGGGGCGAGCTATCGACCCGACGACGACGGCATAAATACAGCCTTGGTGGCGGCGGCAGCAGAGATATCTCGTCCGCTACTGGTGCAGGCCATGATGCGGAGCGAGAGTGTATGCTCAACGCCCTCACGCCTCTAGCTGCCCGCCGTCGAGAATAGGAGACGCCATGATCCGGAGATAACATCGACCTTCCGGCCATGGGGGTGGCGAGCTGCCCACTGCTCGCGCCCGGTACGGACCAGGCCCGGGTCGACCGCGCGTTATGTTTCAGGTGCGTCTCAAAGAGATCTTTGAGACGCACCTGAAACATAACGCGCGGTCGATGGTTTTGATGTCAGCACATCACGACGAGGTCCACGAAGACCGATGTCTGTCAGGATCGCGGGTTAAACGAAATAGATATCGTGGCCCTTGGCACACAGGCAAGTGAAGGAACACGGGTAGGTATTAGTCAGTAAAAGACTGACATGCCCTTCCGCTCCTCCCAGAGCGATGATTTCCCATCCTCAAAAAAGGCGTAGTGGATCTGTCTTCCATATATCGAAATAACACTCTCTCAATAACACTGCCCAACCTGGTATAATCGATCACAGAATTTCATGCACTTGCGACAACAATTTGTAGAATAAAGAAATTAAAATACAGAATATTAAGAAATTACTAAATCAGTTTCTAATGATAATGAACCAACAGCTCGTCAGCCACTGACATTGAATACACTTACATCATAACATGACATAGTAAACAAATTAAAGTGATTAATTAATTACGAGTAAGTACTTTAAGTTCACTATATTACGTAATGGCTTAATTTAAGCTACAATTAATATTTAGGTCGTTGAAGTATGTGTCTCAATTTTATACCCTAGTTACATAAACATTTTTAATATGTAAATATGCTTACCATATTTTAAGCAAGAATTTTCGTAACTAAACATAATTTCATACGGTTTCTAGTCATTACATATTTGTCATAATTAAAATTTTATATTTCATTGTCGGTTACATTAGTATGTAGGTAATGTAAAATGTGAATTTAAAAACTTTTTAACACCCTTGCTCGTAAAGCTGATGTAATTCCACCGGTTTTAAATATGTAAAGCAGGCCATAACAAACGCGTGTTTTATCAAAGCAAATAGTTAAGTTATAGTCCATAACAGCATTATTTTCCATAACAGCATTATTTTCCATTTCAAGTAATTATGGAACTGATCGCCGCCGCACGGCTCGCGCTGCGCGCTGTTCCATATTTGAAATGGCAAATAATAATACTAATGGAGGGAAAGCAACAGTGTGCATTCACAGATTGAGTTTATTTAAAATGAACAAAATATAAAATACTTCTTTTCTGTTTCCTCGCAAGTGTGTTAAAAAACGTCGTACGATATACGTGCGTATTGGTTATAACATGCTCGGCTCAATTACACCCTCGCCTTCGGCTCGGGCTGAAATTCCGCCTCGCAAGTTATAACCATCATTACGCACTAATATCGTAATGTACTATTACCACATTATTATCATAATTTTTTTTTTGTCCAGAGAGGAATAAATAAAGGGTGTAAACGAGTATCATGGATCCAGTACATGATTCTGAACGCCCCAGTGGTAGAATTTTTCGTCGGATTTTTCCTGATTAAAAAAAATATATATGCAGTTTTTTTCACTTTAAACCGTTCATAATTGATTTACTTTTATAACCCAATAAGAATTTAATGTAATGAATTCGCTAATTACCCGAAAAAGCGCAATGTGAACAAAACTCGAAAAACTATCCTATCAGCTAATTTCATTGAGTTCACATCAAGGGTCAACGACATATCTACAAACACGCGCGGCGGCACGCTTGCAACGTTCAAAGACGGAGTCTTCACTTTTTTTTAAACACTGAGATTTCTGTAACCGCTCATTAACGACATAAATTATTATCATAATTTTATTAGTGGCATGCAGTCTAGCCTTTTCGCGAAGTTTGCGTAACGATGTCAGATACACCCTGTATATTGCATTAGAAAATTGACTAAATATCAGAGTTGCTAATACCTAACATAATTAATCACATTTAAATATACTGAAATATTTGCAAAGAAACTTGTCTAATTATATGTAGGTTTACATTTAAAAAAAGAGAAACAGCCTAAAATTTTCTAGCCTTAATGATTATTTAAAAAAGAAGACTAATTTAAATAACTTTTGGTACCTACTAGTAAATGTTAGATGTGTTCTGTGTAAATAGAATCTTTTTCGACATTATTGGTTCATAAAGCTAGAAATGTCAGAGGCCAGTCGCTTCGTGTATTGAATTTTAATGACCTTATTGACTGTCCCTTGAATTGCGAAATCTCTCCGTAGGCGGTATACACGTTTATTATGATTCCACGCTTAAATAACTTTAACCTTTTTCTCTCTTTTCATAAGTAAATTGAGGTGCAACCGGTTCAGTTATTTTTAGGGTATAATAGTCTGGTAGGCCTACGTGCAAAACATTGTTTGCGAAGATGTACACCAGAATACCGATTGGGCCATCAACCCCTACACTCCCTGATAACTTGTTTCTTGTAATGTATAAATCATCACTTTTTATAGTTACGTCCCTGTTCCTACTCATGTGAGTTGTTTTTGTGTTGCTGCAACTACAATGGGATGTAACTATATTCAGAAGCAAGATTGGTTTTAACTTGACGACTTGTTTATTGATTACTAGCGGCCGCCAGCGACTTCGTTCGCGTGGTTTAGTTATGCTCTGCTCCTATTGGTGGCAGCGTGATGTTATATAGCCTAGCCTAAAGCCTTCCTGGATTAATGCGCTATCCAACGCAAAAAGAATTTTTCAAATCGGACCAGTAGTTCCCGAGACTAGCGCGCACAAACAAACAAACAAACTCTTCAGCTTTATATATTAGTATAGATTTACGAAACCATAGCAAGAGGCAAAAGAAAGTATTATTTACAAATCCAAAACAAGAGCTTGGGTCGCAGGGATGTTCGGCATTGGTACAGCTACGCAGGAGCTAAATTTAGTATTCGGGAACACTGTTCATCATCAACCTTTTTATCGTCCCACTGTTGGGCACAGGTTCGACAGCCTTCGTGGCGTAGCGGTAGCGGACGCACCCGCTGCGCAAGGTGGCGCGGGTTCGATCCCCGCACAGTGCAAGTATTTGTATGCATGAATATGAATATTTGTACTGGTCTGGTCGTGCCTCGGAAAGCACGTTAAGCCGTTGGTCCCGGTTGCCCTACGAACATCTAGTGGCAGTCGTTACGGGTTGTTGGAGTCCTCAAAAGTCCTACAATTGGTCTAACTGCAATGCTTCGATGTCGCCTTCGGGTTGTGGAGGTCAGACGGCAGTCGCTTCATGGAAAATGTCGAAGTTTAGCCATATCAGCAGTTGGACTGGTAAAGCGAACCCCAGACTCCAAAGCTGAAAAGGCTTCGGATGCGACTGGGATTAACACTGGGATGATGATGACTGTTGGGCACAGGTCTCCTCTCATACAGAGAAGGATTGAGCGTAAACACCACAGAAAACACACGTAAACACACATAAAAAGGAACACTGCTGGAGCTGCTGAACCTTGGACAAAACTATCTTTGCATTGTGTAGATTCAATTTCTTAGTATTGTATAATTGCATGGCACACGTGTGAACGAACGTGTACTTGCTGTAAAGCATCTATTTGTTGGGTTAGTCTTTTTTATTCTTCTCCATAGTGCTCATACTCTTTGGAATGGGCGACTAACTTCATCTTACTGACTGACCAACCTTCTGACAATTCAAAAGTGCCTGAACTGGTTTATCCATACTAATATTATAAATGCGAAAGTAACTCTGGCTGTCTGTCTGTTACGCTTTTCCGCTTAAACCTCTCAACCGATTTTGATGAAATTTGGCACAGACAATCTTAAGACCCTGAGAAAGGACATAGGCTACCTTTTAACCCGGAAAAATTTGATGTTCCCGAGGGAAATCTAAAAAACGCGATATAACCGAACTGAAGCGGGCGAAGCCGCGGGCGGAAAGCTAGTTTGAAATAAATGCTTTGATTTTGATTATTATTTTAGTAATATTTTTATTTGTTTGAATATGAATATATGTTCATACTGTTCGAATTCAAAGCGTTTATTTTAAACTAGCGACCCGCCCCGGCTTTGCACGGGTGCAATGCTGATACTAAATATTAGGTCCTTACATATGAAATGGGCATTTTGTATGGGAGGAATAAAAGTCAGTTATTTTTTTAATATAATTTATTATTTAATCAAAGTATGAGTCATGAAAAAAATATAGGACGGGAATCAATAAAATCTTTGAAGGCGGTTTGGACTGCCTCATCGGAGTTGAATTTTTTCTCTTGCAAAAAGTTATCCAAATTTCTAAAAAAAATGTAGTCTGTTGGAGCAAGGTCCGAGGAATACAGTGGATGTCTTAAACATTCCAATTGAAGCTCCTCTAATTTGGTAGCAGTGTGTGGTCTCGCGTTGTCCTGAAACAGCAGTGGCCTTGTGCGATTGACCAGTCTCGGTTGTTTAGCGGCTAATTTATCTACCATTATGTGGAGCTGCTCACAGTAGAGATCTGCAGAAATCGTCTGGCCAGATTTAAGGAAGCTTCAGTGCTCCACCCCGACACTAGTCCACCAAACGCTGACCAATAACTTTTTTTCTAGTCAATTTTCTCTTGCGGCAGAATTCGGATGGTTCACCGGGGTTCAGCCATTGCGATGTGAGCTTCCTATTGTTGTAGAGTATCCACTTTTCACCATAGGTAATGATTCGAAATCCCTTCATTATTGTGCCGATTCAGTAATGTAACACAGCAGTCGACGGGCGTTTGTCACTTCACTCATGTCATGAGCTACCCACCTTTCGAGTTTTCTTATCTTCCCAATTTGTTTCAAGTGGATTAAAACTTTTTTATCACTAACACCGCAGCCTGCAGGTAACTAGGAAGTAGTTTGCCTTCAATTCTTCATTGTCGACTTTGGTCTCCGGCCGTCCACGAGGATTGTTCTGTAGGTTGAAATTTCCAGAACGAAAACGTTGGAAAAAATTCACTGTGTTTTCTCTAGCGACACCACTGCCATACACATAATTAATTCTTCGAGCCGTTTCTGCAGCACTGGTGCCATGGCGGAACTCATATTCGTAAATAACGCAAAATTTTCAATTTTGTAAACTCAATTACGTAGAGACAAATCCTAAAAAATAAATAGGTACGGTTTTCGAGACACAACTTGATGAGTGACAAATTGATGAGTGGGAATTGCTACTTGTTCGCGAAAATGACGTATGGCACACCATACGTCATGTCATTAAGGCTTAAACACTTTAAAGCCTTAACAAAAAAACAAAAACTTATTCTGTATAGAATGTGTAACCCAAAAGTTATATAGGTACATATCAAGTCACGGCTTCTTTGGATGATATAATATTCCCTTTTCGTTACAAATGTTCAATATTTCGCGAACTATGTTGAGTGCGGGTTCGAGTCCAACCAGATGCAGCTGGATAACTAGATTAACGATCCAAAACACACGACACCACTAGTGACACATTAGTAAGAGCATGGCATACGCTCAGCCAATCAAGTTTATGAAAGACATACCCAGTAAATGGTACATTTACAGCAAGTACCTACGTAGAATTTGCGTCCATTGTAAAGGTACTAATACAATACATATAAAAATGTTTCCGAATGCTGATTATTTTATGCGCCTATAGAGGCACATTATAAAGCATCAGGCATTTCGGCTTTTCTGTGCTTCATAGGAGGCAGGAAAACCGTTGGGCCAAGCATTCATGTCAGCGAAGGGATCATGCTTGGCTATTTAGTGTGCGATTAATACAAAAATCGATTTAAAAAAATAACAAAAAAAAAAACATTAAATGTGTAAAATCGGAAGCAGCTCAACCCCGAGCCTCTTTGTCCTCGATACAATATTTACCCGTAAAAAAGACTTTCTGGCGCAACTTATTTATTACGCATTAGATCATGAATCAGGCTTTGAAGTGTGTAAATAACTTGCTTTTATCGGATATGAGAGATTCAGGTATCTGTCAGCTTAAATGGAAACAAATTAATGGACGTCAGAATAGAGTGCAGTTTAAAATATAACTTTAACCCCTTTATTTGTAATCTCTGCTTTTATAGCAAAGCTAAGTTTAGCGATTGTTAAACAAAACATTTTTGACGGGTAAACGTCTCACAGCTATATGCAACATATAGACAAGGTGTTTGTTGCTTGCTCATGCCCTTGTATTTTCATTTTGATTTGATACATGACATGGCATATATGTTGCAGACAGATAGATAATTACTTAACAGTGCAATGGAGTCATATACATAGTTAAACAGCAAGCAAATATAGAGATGTGAAACACCAAATTATAATTTTAAGCCTTTAGGAGTATGGACGGATTTGAAGATTTGAATTGGTCTTCTTTGGGATTTTTGAAGTCTTATGTTAATCTACTACAACAAATCAGAAAGTTGCAAGTAGTAAAAAGTAGTACCAAAGCACTAACCATGGGATGTCCTCAGGGTTCAGTTGTCGGTCCTTATTTATGGAATTTGGGTTTTGATGATTTCCTCGCGATCCCGCTTACCCGAACTGGACTTGAGAACTTGGCCAATACTTGCCAAATCTAATATCTCAGTGGGGTGATCGTAACCGCCTAGCGTTTGCGCCACATAAAACCTATCAACTTCTACTAAAAGGTAATCTTAAATCATTGCCTACTATTAAATTTAATAACGTTCCCGTTAAAAAACAGCAATCAGTATGCTACCTTGGTATGGTCTTAGAAAGGAATTTTTCATTTATCGAACATATACAAATAGTTGGCGAAAAAGCCGAAAGGAACTTTTATGCCCTAACTAGAATATCCAAAGTAACTTGGTGTCTATCATTCCTAACTTTAAAAACTATATATGGAGCTACCTACTTAGGATGTATGTGCTACGGTGCACCTGTTTGGGCCGATAAGGCCAGCATAGGGGCGGCGCGAAAAACTGCGGCGGAAAACTGCTTCAAAGCCAACGTTTGGCATTGATATTTTTATGCAAGGCGTATAGAACAGTCAGTACTGAAGCCTTACCCGTTCTGGCAGATGTACTTCCAGTCGATCTTGAAGTACAGCGATGTGCTTCAATGTACTACTCCGCAAGGGGGGAGGCCATGGACACTAGCTTTGTTACACAACGCGACCTCAATAGAATTTCTAGATTATTTAAACTTCACACTGACGTCTGGGAGGACCTCTTATCCGAATGACAAAGTAGGTGGGATAATTCCATCAAGGGCCGGCCACCTCCATCTGTTCTTTCCATCCGTTGGCGATCGGCTGACTAAGACATGGCTGGAGGTTGACCACTGCGTTGCCCAATTTCTCACAGGTCATGGCAACTTTAAAAGTAAACTGTATTCTTTTAAACTTGTTCCTTCGCCTTTGTGTCAATGTTCTACATCAAACTGTGAATTTGAACAGTCCGCACATCACATCTTGTGGGAGTGTATTCATTAGCAGAATGAACGCAATATTATGTTGGATAGTGTACAAGTTACATCCGGAGTTGTTTATTATACGGACCTTGTAGAAACTAGAACTAATTTCCGTGCGTTCAGGCGCTTTTGCCATACCTATTATTGGAATCAATTGTAACAGCACATACCTACTTAGGACCCATTAACTTAATCAAATTTTATTCCGTGGTGCTTGGCAATCTGGGCTTCTCCCAGTTGCAATAATGTCCCTTTGTGCCGATTGGCCTAATTCTGTTCTGTCTCCTGCTTGTTATGGAGGATAGTGGAAAAAATATATTTTTTCTTACTCCTCCGCTATTCTTTTCTGATTAATTTCGTTGCGGGACCCAAGACAGTTGAATCGTTTCTCCGGGACTCGTCGAGCTTCATTGCTCGGCGTTTCTCTGGCGGTCTCCACTGTTGATTCTGGCTTTCAGGAGTTGCAGTGGGTTGGGAACCTTGTGGCGGGTTTTGTCCCAATTAAAAAAAAAAAGTAGTAAAAACCCACTGAAGAAGGAAACGGGAGAATATTTTATGAGTAAAAATCAAAATAGATGGTTTTTTGATCAATAAAAAAGTATTAGAAAGTGGCGAAGGACGGGCTTTTCGTGGGGACTGTCTTGTAATTTTAACGTTCAAAATGTGCTGATTCTCATCATCATAAACATTATTTCAGCCGAAAGACGGCCGCATCCACCGGTTTCCTGCGACCTTCACCAGGTCATCGGTCCACCTTGTCGGGGGCCTACCCACGCTGCGCCTTCCAGTGCATGATCGCCACTTGGGAACCCGTCAGCCCCATCAGGCATCGGTCCTACGAGCAATGTGCCCGGCCCAGTGCCACGTGATGCAATTATTCGGGCTATGTCGGTTACTCTTGTTTTTCTGCGGATTTCTGCTAATTCTCAGGCTAATTTAAGTAAATTACTTTTGATTTAATTTTTGAATATCATATTATCGACTTAATGTTAATTTAAAAATAATACACCTTACAATGAACTATCAGGTGAAAATAGAGACCAGTTTTTTTTTCAACCAATGACAGTTAATGCACAAATGAAATTACTTTTGCCCCACCAAAATATATATCTTCTCTAATTTATTTACAATTTAACTTTTTGACGGTCGGTATTATTTGAAACAGCTTGTCCTTCAACAAAGGCCTCCTCTAAAGATTTCCATCTCTCTCTGTCTCTGGCTATCCTAATCCACTCTGGACCAGCCATTCTCCCAATATCGTCTTCCCAGCGTTTCATTTGTCGTCCTTTACTTCTTTTACCATCCCTACTATGGTACCATTCTGATATTATTTTGGTCCATTTCCCAATTTCCTCTCTTAACATATGTCCTGCCCATTGACAATTTAGTGCTTTACAGACTTTTTTCTCTTCTTTAAATTTTGTTTCGTTTTTTATTTTTTCCAATTTTATTTTGTATTTCCTTCTCACTCCATAACACTTCTTTCTATTCCGTTATGGCATATATATATTTTATTCATCAACTGTTCTGTCAATGCCCATGTTTGGCAACCATATGTTAAGCAAGGCAGAATGCACATATTGAACACTATTAATTTTTCTTTGATTGGCATTTCATCAGTTCGTTAAGAGACCGTAATCTCGTCCAAGTATTATCATTGAAACTGGGTAAAGCAACTATATTTAAGTAGGTATGTAGAGAGTGTGTTTATAGTATCTAGCGATCATAAGAAAGGGTTTTAGACGATAATCAACATTCTTTCATATCAATGATAGATACTAAATTCATTTTTTGTCAGGCCAATGGACTTAGCTGCAAAATAAAATTAGGCAAAACTGTTTATAATTAGATAATTACCTACTAACTTTCGTTAAATCTTTATTTATAAAGGCAATTGCTACCCCTGAAAAAAATGTACATAAAATTAGTTTAATTTTTAGATTACGATTTACCAATAGCAGATATTTTTGTCTACTTGTTCTCGTTTGTCTTTAATATTTTTAAGGTACTTACCTACTTAAATGCCATGCATACCTGACATTTGCGTGATTAGTGCAATATAAATTTTAACTGATATTTAATTTGAATTTTTAGTAACTGTTGGTATATAAATTTTAAATAAATATATCTTTCTGTAATACTACAATTGAGCTGAATTAACTATTCAATGAATCAAAATATCTTAACCTGCCACCTAGCGATTGTCACGAGAATCACTCGGTGTCACTAGCTACTTGTAGGTAAGCCGTTTTCACATAGTGTGTAACGAGGTGGATTTACAATCATTGGTAGTGGTACCGAAAATATAAAAGAGATGGCGTTGACTTGCTGTTACTGAGTTTTTTATACCCTTAATGAATAATCGTTTTGAAGTAAACAATAGCTGAGTATGAAGGACGCAGCTGTAGAGTATGATACCTACTTTAACAGTGAGATTGTGAACAGCTGCAAAAAATAATTTTGTTCGGTCCCCAGTTGACACTGAATAATATTTAACTCAAATTGTATCTCCTAGGCCTGAATACTTAATTGTTTTATTTATATAACATTTCAGAATTTAAACGGTGATTTAAATACCTGTACTTATTCATTATTAATGAAAATTGTTTGGTAGTACCACTTCGATTTTATGCTTAAAATCCAGCCCACTTATTCTAGACACAGCGTTCGTAACAAGATAATGGATTTGGTATCCAGTCAGGATCCTGTCGACGTTAATCAAATGAGGGTGTATCAAGATCTTATCGGGTGATTTTCATCTCGGAGGATACTGTTGGGAAATTAGTTACTAGGCTCGGGTACGATTTATCGTATTTTATATAAACCGGGCTAGCAATAAAATTGATCGCGGCTAGAAAGGTTGACGTCACGTAAGTCATTTGTTTCAATTAAGTGACAGTTGGCTAGCTTACCAGAATCCAAATATTTTCTTTTACTTTATTCTGTCATAAATTTTCTTATTTTGTGTATGGTACTATAGTTTATGTGAAAGGAATTATTTGTATATGTTTTTATAGAATACCTAACAACTTCACATCTAAACAAAGTATGCTTCGGTATAATTACAAAAGTTATTGTATTGGTTATTATACCGAAGCGACTATAATAATAGTAAATAAATAATATCACATCTGAGCTGTGTTGATCCTACAGAGGTGTAGGTACCTACCTTTACGTTTTCCACCAGAAATTTCTCAGTCGCAGCCCCGGGTCTAGATTTGTGGCCGATCGACGGCTTTAGGCTCGCCCCCTGTTACGAAAGCTATAATTATAATTAATTAAACTTTGTGTTGCCAGTGATGACTAACGCAACTGAAACGTGGTCGTGCACAATGGGTCTCATACGAAGGCTCAGAGTCACACAAAGGGCAATAGAAAGATTTATGCTCGGAGTTCCTCTGTGTGATCGAATCAGAAATGAGGCGATCCGCAGAAGAACCAAAGTCACCGACATAGCTCTGCGAGTCGCTAAACTTGAGTGGCAGTGGGCAGGGCACATTGCTCATAGAACCGATGGCCGATGGGGCAGTAAGATTCTGGAGTGGCGGCCACGTACTGGAAGACGCAGCGTAGGGTCCCCAACAAGGTGGACCGATGACCTGGTGAAGGTCGCGGGAAGCCGATGGATGCGGGCAGCACAAGACCGGTCGGCGTGGAAAGCCTTGGGAGAGGCCTTTGTCCAGCAGTGGACATCTATAGTCTGAAGAAGAAACTTTAAATGACACTAACTCACACTTGTGTGTATTGACTACTGCAATGCGAGTACCTGCCAGAGGTATCGCAGTGAATAAGCTGCCATATAACATCGTCACCCATACCTCTTAAACTGGAAAATAAAGGTATCTCCCGTAGACGGGCTCTGAAATAGTTCTTTGTCCTCTTCACTCTTGTTGTGCCCAATATGTCCATAATAATCAAAATTATAAAGTTATCACATAAATATGTTAAAGCAACAAAGACTTTGAGCATTAATTGTTTCTTGGACTAGAATATTGTCTCCACATTATATTTTTTACATAGTATTTTTCGTAAATACAAAAAGGGAGAGAGGGATATGCTTGCTTGCTGTAAAATGATGTCCTTAATAAAATTTTGTTGAATTTTATTTATTTTTCATCACATTTTTATTAAAAACTTAGATTACTATATTAGATACTATATATTATTATTAGAATTACAAATTTAGATGATCGTGAGTAATGTACGTACTTTTTTTTTTGCTGTTGAATGGTTGTGCGGCCTATATTTAGTTTTAAGAGGTATTTCACTTAGAGCAGTGAATTTAAAGATTTCTACTATACCTAGAAATAATAGTGTCATCTTTGTCAGGAACAAACGGTCTCCAAAGCCTAGAGCACAGGCGTAGAGTAGCCAGTCTTTCGGTGTTTTACAGGATACATTTTGGTGAGTATGCAAGGGAATGCATGATTTAATTCCCCATCTCCGTTCCACCATCGGACGACCCGTCGTATGGCGAGTTTCCACTCTTACGTTGTTAACACTATTACGAACCGGACGAAGCGTTTCGCCTCCTCCTTTATACCGCGTACTTCGAGGACTGGAACAATTTGCCAGCGGTGGTGTTTCCGTCGGACTACAATTTGAGTGTCTTCAAGGTTAGAGTGAATAGGCTCTTAATAAACTAGTGTGTTTTACCATAAACGATTGCGTCACTTCTTACCATCGGGATTGCGGTCAAGCGCTAGTTTCATCATCATCAACCTTTTTATCGTCCCACTGCTGGATATTGGTCTCCTTTCATACAGAGAAGGATTGAGCGTAATCACCACGCTTGCTCAATGCGGGTTGGCGATTAGCGCTAGTTTACAATACATTTAAAAAAGATAGATATAATTATTGTATGGGTATGGATATATAAATGAATTTTACTGCTTTGTCTCTTTCTACGACCCCTGAAAGCAAATACCAACGTGGTTTGAATACCAAATAATTCGAATCAATATTGCCAACCGATAACAATAAATTAGGATTGTCCAATTAATGCAGGAAACGAAAACTTATTTTATTAATCTGTTTAATAAATTAGAAAGTTACAAACATAATATGTTTTATGATCAATATTTTAGCGTGAACCCCTGTGGATTGACTTTTTGCTGTCTTCAGACAAGACCCTTTGAAAAGGGTGGATTTCAGTTTAATCAGTTAATGCCTGACCCTTTATTTTGCTGAATTAAGGTCAATATGCTGGAATAAGGATATGTTTAAGGACTTCACTAGTGACAGTATGCTATTAAAATTTTATGAGTAGAGTTGAGCTTGTTTGAACAGGAAATTTGAGCGTTACTTTAGCGACATAAACTGCTACCTTACAAATACAATGGCGCCGGTGCTGTTTGTCACAAATTAAACTAATTTTAAGTTCAGTGCATATTTTTCTTTCCATTTCGGTAAGAAAAGGACAGAAGATAAAATGTCAGTTTAGACCTGTCAAATTAGTGCGCTCCTGGCGTAAACTGGCGTATTTTTAGTAGGGATGTGCCTTTTAGAACACACGTCTTTTCCTTTTAGAACAAATTTAAAATTCTTTTCTTTATTATGGGGAATATATCCAGGTTTTCATATTGATTTTTTTATAAAATAAAATATGAAATTACGGTTTCAGTTTTTATATAGCTTCGTAAATTGGTGAATAAACATTATTTTAAATGTATATAATATTATTTGTCGATAGGACATTAATTCCATCCCTAATTTTTAGTCGTCATAGTCGCGTCTAAACTGTCTATGGAGTATCTTAATTTGACAGGATTAAATTAAAATGTCATCATCTATCCTTTTCTTAACAAAATGGAAAGAAAGAGATGCACATAACTTAAAATTGGTTTAGTTTGTAAACTTCAGAATCGGGGCCAATGTGTGTACGTAATCATTACCTTAAGGTCCGTATTACAGAACGTCACTCAAACTCAAGCTCTACTTAAGTCTCGTTTCAAGCATTGGTTGAAACTAGTTTTAAGTAATGCTTAAGCACAGATCAATGCTTGAGTAACGTTCTGAAATACGGACCTTAAACTGTGCATTCTGGATACGTAATATTTGTGTCTATAATGTTTGCAAATTACCTATACACGATGGCATGGGCGATACGACAACAAGTCAAACTGCTTACAATAATAATTCACAAGAAGCCAAATCCGCGCTCGTAATCTGAAGCAACGAAATAGTTGCCTTATATGCACACTACGCTGGACAAGTCTCTCTTGAAAAATTAAAATGACATTTGTGCGGTTAAAAACACTTTTTTTTTTACTTATCTCAAGTAAGATATTTTTTTTATATAAATTTTACATTAGCGCTTGACTGCAATCCCGCCTGATGGTAAGCAGTGACGCAATCGTTGATGGTAAAGCACACCAGTTTATTAAGAGCCTATTCACTCTAGCCTTGAAGACACTCAAATTGTAGTCTGACGGAAACACCGCCGCTGGCAAATTGTTCCAGTCCCGCGATATACGCGGTACCTATAAAGGAGGAGGCGAAACGATTCGTCCGGATCGTAGTGGTGTTAACAACGTAAGGGTGGAAACTAGCCGCACGACGGGTCGTCCGATGGTGGAACGGAGACGGGTGAATTAAATCATGCAATTCCCTCGCACACTCCCCAAAATGCATCCTATAGAACACCGAAAGGCTGGCTACTCTACGCCTATGCTCTAGGCTTTGGAGACCATCTCGAAATTAACATACTTTAAAGTATTTTTGTCGATATGAGCTAATTTTAGGAAACTGTTTATTTCAATTACTGTGTTGGCAGTTTGGAAACATAATATTCCCATTTTACCCGATGAAAATATTATGGTTATACAGTGTTATTTTTTGTATATATGCGAAACCCGAAACACGTGTCCAGTATTTTTAAGTAAAAAATCTATCACTAACTTGTGAGCTTGTTATCTTACCTAGTTGTCTCAACAAAAATATGGTAAACGCACCGCACGCTATGCCGCGCGAGCGTAAATAAAAAATAAAAATAAAAAATATGATAAACGCACCGCTCGCGCGGCATAGCGTGCGGTGCGTTTACCATAATTTTTATTTTTGGCGCGTCGCGGGTAGCATGTCTCACACGCCTGTACTGTGATCTAACGTCAGCTGAGTTGTACGCTCGGTGGTTACCGAACACACAACTCAGCTGATAATTTCTAAATTATTTGGGAAAATTATAACATGTTATAATTTTTCCCAAATAAATTTAGTAAAAATGACTGGGATCGATTCAGTTGCTTATTCTGAACAAATTATATTTAGGTTATATATAGGTTTCGTATAAAGTAAAAATAACATTGTATAATATGCAAGTCGATAAATATTCATGCATATAACATACTTTTCTCTTTTTATAATTTTTGTAAAGTTATTTAATTGTTTTTAATGAATCCTGATCATGTTTTTTTTATTCAATGTGAAGAAATGTTTTTTAATTAAAAAGAAAGAAATGAAATCGGTTTAAATCGTGGTTTATAATTCTTCTTCTTGTTGTAGTTTACCACTACAAAGCTAACATTTCAATTAAATGTGGATTGTGTCACCTATATAAATAATCAAGCAACACGTTACTCATCAAAATCACAGAGTACCTACACCCGTTGCAATATTCTTTATCTTCTTCTTCAGCCTATAGAAGTCCACTGCTGGACAAAGGCCTTCCCCAAGGTTCTCATTACATTGGGAGGGTTTGCCATAATCTCCACGCTTGGCAGGCGGGTTGAGGATCGCATTATTTTCATATTCCACAGGAAAAGCGCTGCTGCCCCCTTCTCTTTCTTGGAATATTAGCAGTCTGCTAATATTATATCCAGTCGTAGTCGGGTAAGAACATAAATTTGACATAGGTTTCATGCGCCAACTGTGTAATTTGACAATATGAAATAAAATAATAAGGAATCCAAAAAATAAATCTCCCATTTTTTGGGAAATAAAATTTTACTGGAAACCTCATTTTATAGTAGTGTACGTGTGTCGCGTGGCACCGACTTCACACAGCGGTATAATTTTTGCTTTACTTTTATCGTTGCGCTGAGTACCGAACCACCCATCTATGTAAGTAGATGTAAAATCTAAGAGGTCAAAATTATGTATTGAAGTCTATATAATGGTACCTAACTGTGGTTGCACGTACACGCCCCTGTCAGTGTATGTTAAATATACATTTCGATAAATCAGTATTTAACGAGCATTCACAGTAGTCGGTTTCATTTCAATAACTCAATATGTATATGCACCCCAATAACAATTATCGGTAAGTCCCCTACAATGTGACGCGACCAGCTTTTGACTTTATACTACAATATTATGACTGAATACCGATCAGTAGGTAGTCCTACATAATCGATGAGTTCTGCATTTGTCTGTTGGTAGAAATTTCTTTGCTTGATAGAAAGGAATCCTTGGAAAACAAATGAAGTCACACCTTATTCCTTTTTTTCGGACAGGAAATCAAATGAAATCTCCCTTTCTGGGTGGAGTGGGAGAGCGTGTCAGACTTCTACGGGTAGCTGTCGGTCTTCGTGAACCCCGTCATGAAGTGATGGATTCACACCTTAAAATATATTTATCTTTAGATAATTTAATTTTATACACAAAAGTATAACCTGTCCATTAGGTAAACCATTTTTTGACAGATGGAACTAGTGATTGCAAAATAAAATTATACATTAATCACGTACGGTATTATAATATCTGTGAGAAACTATAAATAAGATAATTCAATAGGATAAAGCATTTTATACATTTATTTTATTGCGTATTTTAAATTGAAACCAATCAATCAAAAGTCTTCTTCTTCTCTTGATCAATGGCCGCTGTAGAAGAAACACCACAATTTTGCCAATAATACGTGTAAAAAATTATAGAAATTCTTTGAAAATTTTAATTTACAATAATGGCAGATATCGCCAATGACAGTCGGACACGAAGTCCAATCAAGTCATTTGTTCAAATTAGGCTGGGAATAAGCACCTTTTGAACGTCAATATGGTAAGACAGTCCCCCAAAACGCCCGCCCTTCGAAAAACGTTACAACCTAATAGACAGAATGTAGGGTATACTATAATAAAAATACGAAATTATTCATTAGAGTCAGAAATAAATAGGAATTACTGGACTTATTGTTATTTTTAGCCCATGTTTTCCCATTGCAGAGCAAGGTCGCTCTTTTCCTTCATCTCTGTCTTGAACTAGTGTGGATCAATTCAGTCAGTAGACGTCGAGCTCGTACCACTATTTTCTCTTCTGGTCTTGCCTCAATGCCGCCGAACGTTTTTTGGGACCCACATGGTAGCAGATTTTGCCCATGATTCGTTCGATATTCGGCAAACGTGTCCGGCCCAACCTCACTTAAGCTTGGATGCTTTTGAGTGACGTTAGGGATTCGTGTGTTACAGCGCAGTTTTTTCTTTCTAATAAGCACTGGCTTATTAGAAAGAAAAAACTGACTTTATTAACCGACTTCAAAAAGGAGGAGGTTACTCAATTCGACCGTATATATGCTTTTTTTTTATGTTTGTTCGCGCATAACTTCGTCGTTTATGAACCGATTTTGATAATTCTTTTCTGTTGGAAAGAAGACGTTCCCAAGGTGGTCCCATGATAAGGATATCAGGGTTTGATGGTGGAAGACCAGAGAAAACAAGGGGAACTTTAAAAAATTGCAGGGGCAACAAGTGCATTTCTTAGCATTTTCATTAAGTATTTTAAAGCACTACAATTTAATAAAGGTCTGGAGTAGATCTGATGATGGAGCCGGGAGACAGTCGAAGGAACTCCTCAACAATTCACAGCAGCTACCTTGTGTTTGGGCTCGATTAATTTCTATTGATAAGAACTTTACACCTAGATGGGTTGTGACTGTCATAAGAGCTCTGATGATGAAGACAAAGGCCAGTTCCGGGAACTCCTCAACGGTTTACAGTAGCTACTTTGTGGTTGGACTTCATTCATTTTTTTTTTTTATAAGTTATAAACAAGCGCTTGACCGCAATCCCCCTGATGGTAAGCAGTGATGCGATCAAGGAACCTATTCACTCTCTTGAAGCTCTTGTGACGGAAACACCGTCCAAATTGTTCCAGTCCCTCGATGTACGCGGTATAAAAGAGGAAGCGAACAGTGGTATCAACAACGTAAGGGTGGAAACTCGCCGTACGACGGGTCGTCCGATGGTGGAACGGTGATGGGGGAATTAAATCATATGCAACGCAACCTATCGATGCTCCAGGCTTTACCCACTCATCTTTCTCTGAATCTGGTGACTTGCCCCTGCAACTCCACACACGAGCGGACCTGTGCTTTGTACAACATTAGAAGCTGCCCCGGTGTGAAGTACCGCCGGACCTTTGCGATAACGCCAAGTTTTCTAGCAGCCACCCTGGCCTTGGACTCAATGAACCGCCCAAAGTTGGTTAGGCAAAAGCTGAATTTGCACTGCCCAGCTCCTTTTGGCGGTGAAAAGACACGCCTGTGTTTTGGCGGCATTGAATTACAAGATTGGCTTTGCCCCATTCGGAGACTGCCTGTAGTGCAGCACTCGTACGTAGCCTCTCCGGACCCCTTACTAGCCCGAGCTTCAGATATCTCTCCACAACTGTGCTGTCATCTGCATACCCATAGATGGCATCAGCAGATCTATTTGCAGAGAGAACAGACCCCTGAGGAACACCGGCATTGGTCGACATGGGCTCCGATGAGCATCCGTCGTCGGAGGGACCGTTCAGTCAGGAAGTCTTTAACCCAGCCAGTCAGGCCAGCGGAAACGCCGTACGCTGGAAGCTTACTCAAAAGGCCAGCGTGCCATACCCGGTCGAAGGCCTTCGAGACATCAAGGGAGACGGCAATCGCTTCCCCATTTCTCTCGAGGGCCTCGCCCCACAAGTTATTAGTAAACCGAAAAAACTGTCGACTTTATTAACCGACTTACAAAATAGGTAGGAGGTTACTCAATTCGACCGTATATATGCTTTTCAATTATTTATGTCTTGCTCTCAGACGCATAACCTCCGGCTTCGCTCAGTAGCACTTATGACTATGGGCCGATCTCTCTCGCCGTATAATCAGGCCTCACCAGCGGAGGCAGTGTGGGTCGACAGAAGTTCGCCTCGACCGATTTGGCAAGGGACCAAAAAGATCTGCTACCGGATGGCTGCGCAGATAGCTTGTTGCCAATATGGGTAATACGGTCGAAGCGAGCCCTCTTAAGCGCCTTTTTGTAGGACTTGGCAGCACGGTTAAAGGCTCTCTTCTTTGAGCTTAGATCCGGAGCTCTGCGGTCACGAGCGTCAACCCAGGTGAGAAATGCCGCGTGCTTATGCTGTTCAGCTTGACACAATCGGCATTGAACCATGGGCGAGCTGAGCCACCGACGGGCACGTCGCTGAAGGGGATAAAATACTCCATAGCTTGACGCACCACATCGGTTATAGTCCGCACAGCTCGACGGATTGTCAGAAGAAAGAAGCTGCCAAGGATAAGACGCAAAGAAGTGGCGCATCTCATCCCAATCTGCTGACTTGTATCGCCACAATCTCCGTTCACCACGAGAGTCGTGATCTGGAGGGGAGAAGGATGACACAGACTTCACCAGACAGTGGTCTGAAGTTCCCAACGGTGAGGAAACTGTTACAACACATCTGTCCGGATCAGTGGTCAGCAGAAGGTAAAACTACATCAGGCAAGTCGCTTGCTCTACCAGCTGGGAAAGGCCCATAGAAAGCGCGAAGTTTCGCGCTTCTCTCCCAGCGTGGTCGGTCCTCTGGTATGGGAAGAGATCGTTGAAGTCCCCCAGAGCGACGAACTGAGCGTCAGGGTGCCGATGCAGCGCATTGTCAGCAGCCTCACTGAGGTGGTCGAATAACCGAGTCGCCTCCTGATCACCGCTGTGCGATCGGTAGACACAGGTGTAGACAATTTTGTCAACACCAGTGTCAACCAACAGCCATAAGGTCGATAGATGAGGGTCTTCGAGGTGACGGAGACGCCGGCAACAGATGTCATTGCGGACATACACACAGACCCCAGCACGCTGCAGGAAATGATGCTCCAAAGAGTATCCCGTATGCCGCATCAGACGGACATCTGATCTGGGTCTCCGTCAAGAAAATAGGTGAGGCTTTTCAGTCTCAAGGTGGTGGTGGACTGCATCGATATTGGAGTGCAGACCTCGAATGTTTGAGAGGTGCACTTTAAACGAGAGGACGTGCGCCCGCTGTGCACACCTACTTTTCTTATTTGTACTTTTCATCGTTGATTTTAAATTGAGTGAATAGGAAGGAAGACGGCAGTTGAGCGAGGTGAAGCAATGTTAAACCCAACAACACTACCAACGATGCCACGCCAAAGGGAGGTTGATCTGGAGACTGCGGGGACGCCCGAACCCCCCCAGGGATCGCCATCGGGTCCTCTCGTCCGGTCGCCAACCGGCACGATGGGGCCACCCTGGGATTTTTCGCAGTTGGCGGGGCAGCCTTTCGTGTGTGGCTGGCACACTACTTGGGCCCCCAACTACCTGCGGTCGGCCAGCGGAGCACCGTGCTTCGGATCCCGCTACCCTCCAGGACCAAACTCCCGACACAACAACATTTGGCAAATCGTACCCGGCACACATCGCAACACAACTGCTCAGACCCGTCCTCCGTACGGCAAAATAAATTCATTTATATTGATGGGACCTTTGCACCCATTGGGTTAAAATAATGGTCTGCAGTAAATTTGATGATGAAGACCATAGGCAGTTGAGGGAATACTTACGGGTAAAAATTAAAGTAAACAAAATTACGTCGCTTCCCAACTATATTGGCGCCAGCTTCGAGTCTGACGGATGCAACTGAATACATAGTATTTTTAACAACTAAAAAGTGTAAAATAAAAGCTTTTTTACAAAAAAATAACCGACTTCCAAAAACCACTACAAAGTGAAAAATAACTAATTTCGGAAGTCGGTGTCAATAAAGGAATATACAAAACCAAAGACACCGACTTCCGAATTTAGTTATTTTTCACTTTGTAGTGGTTTTTGGAAGTCGGTTATTTTTTTGTAAAAAAGTTTTTTTTTTACTCTAAGCTCTGCTCTGTCTTTTTTAACGATAAGTTTTTATTCATTTATTTTTTTAAATATTGCAGTGTGTGAAAACAATTTTTGTGATTCAGGGATCTGTTTACGAAATATTCATCATTATCATCATCATCTCAGCGTTAATTCCAGTCGCATCCGAAGCCAGTTTTTCAGCTTTGGATTCTGGGGTCCCCTATTGACGAAATATTATTCCACCATTTTCAATGGACCTTTTCCTTTACCAACAGTCACGTGGACTGGTTTTTTGTCCACTTTAAATAATTAATACCTTCTATAACAATAAACAATGGTTTTAGAAAACATTATATGAAAACCATTGTTCAGAAGCTTTGGACAGCAAACAATTAATAAACTTTGAATAGTTTTTAAACGCACAAACAACAGATTTAAAAATATTTCGACCATAACTCGTAGAAACTTCATACACGTGAAATTCCCACCATTTTGTCGAATCGCATTGTCTGCTCGCGGTATTAATTCGTTTTCGAATACCCTTTTTTTCTGATTTTTTGCTCTTAGGGGTTTAGACCCGCGTGGTGTTAAATACCCGATATTTTCCTCATTAATTGTTCCATCAAATACAAATCTATGTTTACAAACCCGACTGGCACACCCAGAGATAAACCCGTTCAGAAAAACAAACTTTTCAGCTTTATTATTAAAATATAGATTAAAATCAATTTTGCGGACAGCATTTTGAAATATTTTGGACCCCTTCACAAATTCTAAAAGGAATTTCGGAACATTATTATTAAGTTATCGAACTAAAAGTGCTATTCATATTTAAAATCCTCTTCATCTATTGAAATCATAATTTCGTTGGTACGGAATTTATCTCCAATGTTATGTACCTATCTTTTGTTGAAAAGTAAAAACTTAATCAGAGAAGCATGTTTTGTCACAAAAAATACTTAGGTTAAACCTATACATATGTACAGCTTGATATAACAATTAATTTTTCAAGTCAGTCTTAAAGGCTAGCATATTTTCTCGTCCTACGTAACACATATACAGAGTGGTACTGATAATACGACAATAAATGAAAACACAGACAATGCTGGTTCATAGGAATACTCCTAAACCATAGAAAAAAAACTGGCATCAAAAAAAAAATTAAAACTTCAAACAAACTAAATCGCATAAAATTGTAAACGGAATAGAACATCCTTTAAAATATTGGTTCACTGACCACCACCACCACCGATCACCACTGGATGCGATGGTCATCAACATGGAAGCGTTTCCTTATCAACATGTACAAAAATGAACATGTGAAAATGTGAAAATTGAAAAATATTTTCCTGTGACTAAACTAATGGATATATTTATATGATTTTTTATGAGTAGACTGAGAATGTGTTGAGGTACACGATGTTTAATTTATTGTCGTATTGTCATCACCACTTTGTATATACATATACACAAACTCACGTCTTTTTCCCATAGAGAAAAGCAGAATCTGCACAGCCATCTGCTACAATCGTTACATATTACTTTTACTTTGTTTACGTTGATAGATGTATGCTTTGATACGAGTACTACGCACCTGAACTTCCTGAAGAACGTCAACAATAAGTTCACTATTTATAGTTCTGAGGTGCCACTTCCGGAGTTTCCACTCACATCTGCATTTGCTAGTCGCCATCAATCCATTCTCTTCAAATGGACAAATCATCTAAGCATATGCTAGCTATGCTTCACTAGCTCTTCTCTATTTTGTCACTATACTGCTTATAATCTTGTAAACTTTACTGTTCATAAGAATAAGACTGGCTTTCAACAGAATCTAAACTTCATATTGATGTGTTAGCACATTCATTGCAATTTTAGCAAACGGTACTCAGCAACAGCTTCATTGAGTTTATATCTTACTTAAGACAGCCTTTAAAATAAAAAAAGCAAAGCTATCCCCATCTAATGCTTTATAAGCAGGTAGATATACCTACTTTAAAATATAATAATCATTTTGGGAATCACCAACAATAGCATCCAATCCTATCTTTTTTCTATCAGACAGAACTCATTATTCCTACTTCCGTATTTTTTGTTATTTCCACGAGAATACGGCACTCACCATGCAATTTCACGGTGCCTTGAACGAAGGAATTCAAAGATACACAGATACGTATCAACTCATGAAATAAGGATCCTTAGTACAATATAAGTGGATTTGTTAACCGTTTACCTTATTTACTAGATAGCGTCTATATTATTCAGCTTTGAACAACTAAAAAACTCTTAATAGCTGCATTATACATAGTTACAATGCTTCAGGCTCTCAAAGAAACAATAGAACTTGTTGTTGAACACATTCAGCATTAAAAAACAAAAGTAAACAACGTTTTATTAAGACTAAGTATAATAAAGTACAATAAGACATTCCGACAGTGGTGTTGTTAGTTTTTCAGAAAGAAAAATTACGTTACATACCCACCTTCAACACAGACATGGGTCGTTATTTAGCAAGAGAACTCAATATTACTCTTATTTTGAGCTGTCACGAGCAACGTCCGACTTTTCGGATCACCGAGTGCTATTTGTGAAATGAAATATTGCTGTATATGAGTGTCTATTTAGATGTTTGTGTTTATTGATAACTTGTCATATTGATTGATGAAAATTAGATTAACGAGTACCCTCGGGACGATGGTAGCTCTGTTGTTACACCATGGATGCTTAATATTAATCATAAAGGGTTTTCATAATGTGGTCTTTGAGATTAATATTATTGTGTACACTATTTTGATTCAGTTCAATGGCCATCTCCTCAGTGGCAGGAAAAGGCGGCGGTGTTCTCTCGCTTTCAGTCCTGGCCCTGGCCATGGCCCGAGCGACAATGCATTGCAAACGGTCACCTCTTTCTGCGAAGCAGTAATACTCAGTACTGACGAGGTGACACACGTAAGCGAGAGGCAATCTCTGCGCCCTACGGTCCTTGTCAGCGCAGGAGACGCCCTGGTCGTCGGGGCACAGCATCCAACTCCCGGTACGGGTGCAGGCTTACAGACGACAAGAATCAGGCCGGGGTCGACGTCGATAGCCCGTTATGTTCCACGCGCATTTCAATGGGATGTCAGCACATCGTAACGGGGTCCATGAAGACCATTGCCTGCCAGGGCCGCGGGTTATTCAAAAGAGATATCGTGGCTCCTGGCGCAAAGGGAAATGTACAAGTCGGTCCAGGTCAATTGAAGATCTCCCATTGAAAATAAAAAAAAAATGGTCATTTCCTCGCATTAAGGTGGCAAACCATAACTGTTTTGAGATTATTGGACTTTGTCATCACATCTCCAGTTGGCTAACTTTTTAATACCGTATACCATCATTATTAAACGTGAAAATACTGCTTTTTCGTTCATAATTCAATACTAGTTCAATCATCAAGTTAATTCAGATATACAAAATTCTAACTGTTCTAAGAATCTCGTTACCTGAAATTCTTTTCATCTCTCCGCATGTAAAGATTTCTGAGAGTTGAGTAAGAGATTGTACCTATTTGGTATCATTTAAACCTTATTGATAATATTTTACTTCATAGGCATCATTAATCTGATGACACTAAAAGCTACATGATTTTCGTATAATCCTTCATGTAGAAATTCAATAAAAGGTTACATACATATGCCTACGTAGACGATCGAAGACTACAGTGATTGAGCAGCGCTCTAAGAGGTACAGGAATATATTAGGAAAATGATAGATTAAACTGACAAAGAACACACTGCAAAAGTAAACATTAATATTTACAATAAACTAGATAATATAATTAAATTGTACTGAAACATGTCCATTAACTAAATTAATTAGTATTACGATGTCACAAGCTGCAGACTCAGTGCGTTATATTAATTAAAAATCTTAACTCCACTTCTCAGGCGCCAGCTTTGATTTACTAAGAAGCACACCTAGTTGGTAGTTAGGTCACTGGCGTGTGTTAATTTAATTAATTGAGGCGTATTGTGACTCTACTTTAATAATTACGAAATTAATCTCATGTTTTGTATCAGTATCAATTGTAAGTAAATTACTCTACTATTTTTTGAAGTCGATAGAGCGGGTAACACCCGACTGTAGTTTCGTTTGCCAAAGCGAGCGACCGTTAGCGCAGGCATTCTTTGCTCAAGCTTCGATCGAGTGTAGTGGTTCTTATCTGTGTAATCTGAGATTATCACTGTAATCCCTTAATACTAAATTGATTAATTATTTAATTAATAATATTAATTTTTAATTGTACAGACACTTATGTCTGTACAATTAAAATAATAAAAATTGAACATCACACTATAGTTATTTTTCAACGTTTTCTCGAAATACCGCCCACGATGGATGCTCATGCGGATGAGAACACACCTCAACTATCCGGAACCCCACCTCCTGACGTCCCCGACACAAAAACTTTTATAAATCGTAAACGAACATCGAAAATTTCCAATTATTACACACATATGGTTCAGTTATTTATAAACTAGAAGCTCTGAATCTGGATATTTACGCAATCTATTTATTACAGCCGTCGTACAATGTAATCATATGCGATAATATCTATACATCTATCGCACATAAGCATAACACAACTTTATTGTCCCTTCATTTTTATATTTCCTTAAAAATCCTATTTGAATGCGGACAGCGTCATAGGCAGCACTAGTACAAGTTTATTATAAGCAAATAATTTGGATGTCACTTCCCCTACTAACATCACATTAGATTTTATGAGCGCGAGTAGTGTATGAACTATGAATCAGATAAGAGTTGCTTCTTTAGACTCCCTTAAAGCAATCAGTGTTCCCACGAAAAGATCACTCCAATAGTTTAAAAGTTAATTCTACTATTTACACACGGATTAGGAAGAACAAAAGATTGCCGAAATGTTTGAAACTTGATAAGCCACCCACAAATAAACTTTTTTTTCGTTTGCGGCTTTTATTTACTTATCAAGCAAAATGTTTGTCTTTCACATTTGTAGTATTTGAACTTTAAGTATGTACATAGTAATTGTGTCAATCCACTAATTACTGCGCTCTAGTTCCCAGCGCGCTAATATAAAAGACATATTCGGAGTTCCTTGAAAGATAAATACAAATTGGAGCAATAAGCAAGTCTGCATGCCTGCGAGGTTCGTAGGTTCATACTTCGGGTAATGACAGCTTAACATGTTCCCTCGCAGATAAGGTGGCTCGCGTAATCCTCCCGTCACCGAAATTACCTTAAAAGTTTTTTCTTTCATTCGTCCGGAGTCGTGATAGGCCTCCATATCGAATTGAAATACATAAAATCGAAGTGCTCGACATAACATCAAGCCGCGTGTCATACGCATTAAAGCGTAGTACATTTCAGAACACGTACGCGTGGTACGTGTTCGCCCGACGTTGCCCGCTTTACCCCATTTCCGCACAGTGAAGTGCAATTAGGAACTTATCGCCAAAGATACAGAGCCAACTTAGCACTTACCACCGCGGAGTCAGATATTACTAGAAGTGCTGTTTGCGCTTTACGAACTAGGGAACTGAGTTCAGACTTATACTTTAAGGTAATAAAGGAAGGCTGTCCGCTGAAGACATCGTCACTAAACGAGCAATTTGTTTTACAAATCTCACTAACTACAGTTGCCCAAATTCATACATTGGATGAGATAATAAAACAAGTAACTTTGGAGATGTGCAACAAAACTGCAAAAGCTTTACAATATTCAAGATAAAAAGCTTTGTAAAAACTTGAATATTCTTAAGTATTTTAAATGGGAGCTGTCTTCTATCGTAGGGAATAAATTGCAGACTTAATTTCATTAAGTTTCCATGACTTACAGAGTAGTTCCTTGGGATTTGACCAGAAGGAAACAGCAATGGCACAGTTATGGTAATGCAAAAGGAGCCACGCACTCAGGCAGACATATCGCGCTGCTCTCCGAGGAATTCTCTCAAATTACTGCAGCGAAGAAGTATCTACTTAACTCGGCTTACTTTTCTCTTTATCTACTGTTGTAATATTTTTATCCCGAGTTAACCTCTTTACACCTACGTACATATAGAAGTATATAAAGCTTTATATGTAACCACATGTAGTTAAGTATCTACATAATATTTATCTAACAACTGCATGAACAATTTCCGCCGACGTACATCCTTGTTCCGGAAATCTTATTATGAAAAATCTTTCCACCAAGCTATAAATTCACAACTTTAGATAGTCAATTTCCTCAGATTGAAATCAACAGATAAGATGATAAAAAACCAAGTTTGTCAGTTGGGTTTTATTATTACTTCTACTTCGTTGCGAGTTGTCGAATTCAATCAATATAATTGGCGGATACGATATTTTAACTCCCCGGGGACAATTTCATTACCCGAAATAGGATTATACTACAGTGTCTAAGTTCTATTTATTGAGTTACATCTATTTTTCTTTGTTTCATGGGCGGGAATGTATTACCTACAAGCTTTATTTACCAGGGAGCTTATGTTATACGGCCAGATATTCTTGTTTTTATCCTATCAATTAACTTTTACTTATTGTCAATATTTTATGGAAATGTGTTCTTTGAAAAATATATTCTATATTAAGAAAACATGTTTTTTCCATCTTATCGTAGCGAGATTTCCATTTTTCATGTAATTTATGAAAAGAGCTGAAAAAAGGCAAAACATCTTACCTCATACACAAAACAGTGCACGTCGCTGTATCGCAGTATCATTTATAATTTACCAGTTTTAAAGTAATCAAGGTTTTCTAAGCTGTAGGGACAATATGATATGAGTATAAAGGCATGAAAATGTAAATCTATTTTTCGAAAAACCTTTAATACAAGGTGGAAACGTAATTGCTTATCGAATGCGATAGGAAATCCGATATTTTCCGGTAATACCTACATATGAAAATATTATGTGATATCTGTTGATTGATGCAAGTGTTGCAATAAAATGATTTTCTTACCTTTCTGCTTTGCCGTGCGGTGACGAAACAATCAAACTCACTCTATTAGGTGTATTAATTCTGCTCACCGCAGAAACACCGTTCCGTAGTATTAGGAGATTTTTTTTCTGAAAAATTCGCACGCAATCAACTAAATTCCCTGATTATTCAGCTTTAAAAGGACTTGAAAATTATCATAAGGAATACTCAAACAAATGCCACAAAACGTTACCTAAATGTAGTATTTTCCATACCTAAATATATATATATATTATTATATTTAACTCTTTGTTATTTTACCAAAGTTAGTTAACCTTTATCAGTGGAATTAAATTAACGTCTCACAGTTTTTATATGTAACTCTGTTTTTTTTTAATTTATTTCCAGGATAAGACTAGGTAAAAAATTTTGGTGGAATCTGCAATAAATTCATATACATTCAGTCATATAAAAATGTGCAAATTATCTAATATCAAGATATTAAAGACCCACACATAAGGTACTCAAATCTTATGATACAAGGAAATCAAAGTAGCTTTCCTTTCATAAAGACGTAAGTACAAACATATGTATCCCTGCACAGTCTCTAGGAGAAATGATACCTTAAAAAAATATTTACTTACTGTAACTGATGGAAGATGGCTTATAAACATATAAAAAGCCCTTTATGACCTTTTTTACGTACTTATAAACATTAGCTACATGAGCTCCCGTCGAGTTGACGTTCCCTCAAGAGAACGTGTTTTTCTTATTTTTTTGGAAAGGAAAATGTGTTTTCTACCGGCCACTGACGGGCGCGAGAAAACACAATCTGATATACTGTTTTATATTTTAGAGAGAGTTACCTTTTTCCAGCATATACATACTCGTACATAATATACAAAATAATGTTCATGCATGTGACGTAGGTTTTCAGGGAAAGGAAATTATTAGGGTAGGCTCATACGTCAGGTGACGTGCAAAAAGGTTATGGTTGGACAGTTAATGAATAGAATGTCCGTTTTTATTTAAAACTCCGTCGTAATTATAAAAGAAAGTGACACATTAAAGTACATTAAGCGTTTTATTTACAGTTTGTATAATATCAAAAAGCTACAATTAGTACCTACCGGTAATGTAGATGGTAACTGTGTTTTATTTTTAATACTGTCACATTAGAAGATTACGATAACATTTAACCTACTCAGTAAAACAATAGAAATTATAATCTTCATAAAAGTACCTCCGTCTTTTTGACAATTATTAAACTAAATTATCACAGATTTTGTAAACATCCTAAAACAACCTTTTAATTTGGAATTACATACATAAATAACAAAGTAATTAAATGCTAACTACCTATTATCCAATACATAAGTACAACCTACTCAGTAGTAGCCAACACATAATATAAATTTTTCAGTCTAATTTTAACTTAAGTATAAGTAGAAGGAACAACTAATGTTAATAAACGCAAAAGACTAAGTCTCATAAAATCATAGATTTAAAATATTCTAGACTATATCAGTATGTACTGCCTTACTTAGTTTTTAAAAAGTAATCTTAATGCCTATTACTAGAGGAAATATGAAAGAGCACCTTCCGAGCGTCGTACTACCTGAAAATAAAATAGTTAACAGTAATTAAAACAAAAAGGAAGTTTTAAATGAATTAAAATGAATGTATTGTTACTGAATATCATACTAGTTTCATATATTTTTTTTAATAATTATAAACTAGCGCTTGACTGCTATCCCGCCTGATGGTAAGCAGTGATGGATCGCAGATCACATAAAAAAGACTTCACAAAGTCTTTTTTATGTAGGAAGGAAGACGGCAATTGAGCGAGGTGGTGCAATGTTAAACCCAACAACACGACAGGGACGAGGGGGAGATTGATGTGGAGGAGGTTGTGTGTGCCACGACCAAACTCCCGACACAACAACATTTGACGCATCGTACCCAGCACACATCGCAACACAACTGCTCAGACCCGTCCTCCGTACGGCTTCACCAGACATCATGCCGGAACACGATGAATCGCCTGGCGGCAAGACTTTGTCTGGTGGGTGGTAACTTCTGCCGGCAGCCGATGTTATGGCCTACCACCGAGGAACATTGATCATTGGTGGCTTTTACAATTTCAGTTAGTTTGTATCTGGTTTTGGGTTTGGAACATGCAATTTATGTTAGTGGGTATTTGTTAATCTGTGGCTTTAGATTTTCAATACATTTTTGGACACTAAATTTTCGTAAATTTTTACTTCTCAGTCATTTTATTGGCTCATTGAACAAACATGTCAAAAATGTATGAAAATTGATTATATTTTTGACAGATTGAGACAGCTTGAATGGAATGAAGTTAGAAGGAGAGAAATAAAACGTTCTTTTCAAAATAAGAATATTACCCATTTGTTTCAATATCGGCAACCAATTTCCTTCGAAAACTCTTACTTGGTAAGATCTTGTCAATGTTGAATTGCGATTTTTTCGTGAGATAACGAATACAATGGTGAAACACACATTACATAAACATATGGGTTCGAAAATGTTATCCATTTTGAATAAAAATTAAATCAAATCAACCAGAGTGGAAAGTAAAAAAACGGATGACACAAAATTAAAATAAAAATCCAATAATTGAAATTAAAATCAGAAACTAAGTAAACAATAAAGTAAAGCCGAGTATATAAATATTTTTACCAATAACTGTAGGTAAAGAAAGTATGAGTAGCTGCGTGATGTTCACCTACATAAGAAATGTATAAGTAAATAATAAAATGACTTACTGCTAGCCTGATGTTCCATAGGCTTCTTTACTTCTATGCTGGCGCTATGCGTTGGCATGAGACCTGTAAGTGAATACTTAGTTTTACAAGGGGTACCTTTTTCTTGCCATACTTATGAGAGGAGCACGAAAGAAGTATATTCGACCTCGTTTTATTTCGCTCGTATTAGCAGCCTAAGGTTGAATGTTACTTGCATTGCACCAAACGACAAAGTGTAATTATTTTATCTACATATTTAGTCATCATCATCATCCGCTTTCCTACTTATACGCCTCCATTTCGCACGACCTCTGGCATCCCGTGGTGTGAGATTGTTGGCACGCATGTCATCTCTTACAACGTCAAGCCAGCACTTCTTTAGTCTACCTCGCTTGTTCATACTCGTAACATATTATCTACATATTTAGTCTATAGGTATAACATCACAGTGATCTTTGATCCTGTGACATATGGTTAAGTGTTGGGTTGCTGTAATTAACAAGTCAGTCAAATTTAAATTAATCTTTATAGTTGTTGTAATAAGAGTGCTGTTATAATGAGTAGCTGTCAGAGGTAAAATTACTGTGAAAGGACTGTAGTAAAATTTCAGTGTAATTATTATTAAAAGTGGATTAGCAATTACGAGGTCGAATTTAATTGCTGGTGAAAATTCAACGCTGCATAATGCATTCAAGGTACCTAATCAATACTGTTATACCCATGTTGATCAAAAAAAAAAAAAAGATATAAAATCCAAAATAGAGATGACTCGGAAGGCACGAAGCGGGAAGGTTCAATGATCATATTATCGAACCCAATCTAACCCCACTCTATTTGGCTGAACGGTGAGATATGCTACCCTATGTACCAATTGGATGCCGTTACACGTACTAATCACGAGCAAAACCTCCAGACTTCGGAGAGATTTTATAGCCAACATCTTTACCGTCGTAAAATGTTACCGTATCTTTAGTATTAACATCACCAGCTTGAACAGTTGGGTTACCGTCCTTGATGTAGGCAATTGTAATCACTTCCCACCCTTTACTTGTCACAACAATGTCACGTCACAGTGTAGTTCTGACACCCGGGGCACTAGAGAAGAGAGATTACGTCTCGCGCTGATTAAAAAAAAAAAAAACATTTATTTCATTTTCTAATATTTTACATCATTATTATACCTATTTATTGTTAACTTAATTGCCCGTAACATCACAGAGGGCCTATCAGTGCATTAATGCTCCGATTTTAATTTTTTAAATGTCGAAGCATATTCATTCAGCCTTTTTTTCATTATTCTTTTGTGTGTTTTAATTATAACTAGCTGCGCCACGCGGTTTCACCCGCGTAGGTTTCGACAAATGCTGGCCAACTTAGCTGACTGCTCCTAACGCATGTCTCCGGATGAACTTAGACAAGACCAAAATTATGTTCAATATCAACTAGCTCTGCGCGGGCACGCGGTTTCCAGCCCGCGTAGGTCGTTCGACTAAACTTGCGTGGCCAGAACTTAGCTCTGCTCCTAGTTACCGACATCTGAGAGGATTCTCCTGGATGAACCGTTTAGACAGAGCAAACCAAAATTATGTTCAATGAACGGGTCACTCCGGGATGCTCCGGTTGCCGTAAATGGAATGCCGCTCGAAGTTGTTTCAGAGTATGTATACCTCGGGCAAACGTTGCAATTAGGGAAAAACAACTTCGAGAAGGAGGCAAATAGAAGGATCCAGCTGGGATGGGCAGCATTTGGTAAACTTCGTAGGGTATTTTCGTCGCCCATACCCCAATGTTTGAAGACCAAAATCTTCAACCAGTGCGTCCTACCCGTCATGACTTACGGAGCCGAGACGTGGACACTAACGGTCAGTACTAGTCCATAAGTTTAAAGCCGCGTCAGCAGAGCTAAATGGAGCAGGCTATGTTGGGCGTCTCTCTGAAGGACCGCATCAGAAATGAGGTGATCCGACAGAGGACCAGAGTTACCGACATAGCTGAGAGGATTAGCAAGCTGAAGTGGCAATGGACTGGTCACATATGCCGCAGGACCGACAACCGTTGGGGTAAACGAGTTCTTGAGTGGAGACCGCGTCTCGGCAAACGTAGCGTAGGACGCCCTTGGGCGAGATGGAGCGACGACATCAAAAAGGTGGCTGGTAATGGCTGGCGGAGAACTGCTCAGGATCGAGCTTGTTGGCGTGCCATGAAGGAGGCCTATGTCCAGCAGTGGACGAGTAGAGGCTGATGATGATGATGATGAGGTTTCGATATGTTTTTTTTATATGCTCCGCTCCTATTAGTCGCTGCGTGATGTTATATAACATAAAGCCTTCCTGCATTAATGGGCTATTCAACGAAAAAATATTTTTTCAAGGCGGACCGGTAGTTCCAGAGATTAGCGCGTTCAAAACAACAAACAAGCAAACTCTTCAGCTTTATATATTACTAGCGGCCGCCAGCGACTTCGTTCGCTTGGAGTTAGTTATGCTCCGCTCCTATTGGTCGCAGTGTGTGTTCCTTCCTGGATTAATGGGCTATCCAACGCAAAAAGAACTTTTCAAATCGGACCCGTAGTTCCTGAAATTAGCGTGTTCAAACAAACAAACAAACTCTTCAGCTTTATATATTAGTATAGATATATATTATAGATTTTTAACTGTGTTTAATTTAGTTTGTGGTCTTCCTGTACGAGTTGCAATAGATAACCCTTTTTCATTCTTTCATTTAACTCCTAATATAATGGACATTCCCATTCGAAGAGGTCCCACCACTCCCTCTTCGCCTTTATTAGACTGAATCTTAAGTCGAAAAAAAATAAAAAGTCTGTTATTCAATAACACTTACCGGGATAATAAATAGTGGTTCTATTATCAGTATAATTAGCTAAGGGCAAGCTCAGGTGACAGACAAACTCTTCCCAAGGACTGGTGACGTCATCGTCGTGGACCAACGCTGTCGTCTCCACGGAGTACATGCCCCAGGAGTCCATCCTCATGTCTGTTACTGCTCGCTCCAGTGGTATACTAAAAAAATATTAATTTTGTAGGACCAGTTAGTATATAGCCCTAACTGTATAGAGTATTTCCCTAGATCAGGTTCCTAAAGCTTTCCGCTCGTGAAGGTGTTTCTAGGACGTATAGAAATTACCGAGCAGCTCCTGAATTATCCCTGAAGGAATAAAAATAAAGAAAACAGCTACGTTGGAATTGATGTTCTAAAGTAAGGGTGTGTGAATTTAATTTTGAACATCTTGTAAGTGTGAAGTGTAAGAAGTGTTGTCTTAGAGGTGATATCAAGAAACCACCGAACGTGTCAAAATGCTGGCTTTTATCTCAGCATTTTGCCTTTTACAAGTTCAATCTTTCAGAAAGTTTATAGCTATATCCATCTTGTAAGTGTGAAGTGTAAGAAGTGTTGTCTTAGAGGTGATATCAAGAAACCACCGAACGTGTCAAAATGCTGGCTTTTATCTCAGCATTTTGCCTTTTACAAGTTCAATCTTTCAGAAAGTTTATAGCTATGATCTAAAGTAAGGGTGTGTGAATTTAATTTTGAACATCTTGTAAGTGTGAAGTGTAAGAAGTGTTGTCTTAGAGGTGATATCAAGAAACCACCGAACGTGTCAAAATGCTGGCTTTTATCTCAGCATTTTGCCTTTTACAAGTTCAATCTTTCAGAAAGTTTATAGCTATACAATTTTATTGTGTCTTGAGGGAATCGAGCAAGAAAAACTAAAGTACGTCGGGTGAAACACGTCACTTAGAAATTGCCCCGAGCGAGACTAACTTGGTTCACTACTTCGGTCTTAAATTGGAACAAAACGTGATAACGTCATATTTTGTTTTAATAAAGCAATGATATAATATACTACTCATGTAGACCGAGAGCAAAAGTTAGTAGGTATATAGCCTAAGTAAGAATGGAAACAAAGCTTAATAAACCTAATAAAATATAAACATCAATGTTGGCAATTGAGCACATATTTAGAAAGTAACATTTCCAATATAAGCCCCATATTATATTAACCAATGATAAATATTTCATCTGTCTTTAACCTGCCTCTATTCTGATCATAAATGCTTACAAACCTCGTACGACCAGATCATCAATATTACATCAAGATTCGTATAACAAGATCACTTGACCTTATTTTTCTCATGAATTACCCATAAAATTGCCGTCTGCCCATCTGACGATTTTTATATATATTTTTCCCTCACTTTCTCAATAAATACTTTATACCTTCGTTTATTATGTGGTCGTCATAATTAACTTTTTTTACTACCTTTTACAGGATTTATTTTTAATTTTCGTTAAGTTGTTATGCTGGCATGGGATTGATGAATAGATTTTCGGATCTTCCGTTTCGCGCAATTAGATAATTCCAAATATGTTTGCTGCGCATTCTCGCGGTGACCTACGGCTCGTTTCTTCTCACAGAGAGGAACAGTGCGGACATTACTGATTGATTATTCACTTGATAGAATCCCTGATGCGCCTTATATGACACAAACTGAAGCAGTGATAATAAGGTTCGAAGTTAAGCCATCTGTAATTATATACAACAGATAAATGCATGAAGCAGCATGATGAGCCTGTAAAATGTACGTGTGTCAACTTCGTTAACCCTGCCGCAGGCCAGCCAAACTGGGTTCAATTTTCACCAATCGCTAGCTTACGCTTGAACATTAGATCGCTTGCATAAATACAAGTTCAGTACTCACCCTTTTGACAATATTGTCATCACTGGTCTTGGATACAAGTATTCCGCCACACATTTTAATGTTACTAAAAATACATATCTTTTCTCTTGATTGAAATGAAAACTCTTGCCTGGACCTGTGGAATAAAAATAACTATTAATTTTGCTAAACAATTCAGTTTAGTAATAATAATGAATTACTTAATGAAAACAATTTAGTTCATAAAATCGGGTCACGATTTAGGGAATTTAAGTCTGCCTATTTTACGTTACTTCTTTTTTTTTGCATTCTAAACTTGTGCTTGAAGCGATCGCGCCTGATGGTAATCAGTGCTGCCATGGCTGCGGGATGTTCGAAAGAGATACTGTGGCCCTGGCCTGCAGACAAGTGAAGGAACACAGATGAGTATAATCAGAAAAAGTCTGACACGCCCTTCCACTCCGTTCAGAGCGGGAGAGGTCACAAGCAGCGATGTAATCGTTGATGGTAAAGTGCACTAGTTTATTAAGAGCGTATTCACTCTAGCCTTGAAAACACAAAAATTTATTGTAGTTAGATGGAAAGACAGCCGCAGACATATTGTTCCAGTCCTTCGAAATACACGATTTAAGTCGAAGTAAGTCAAGAAATGGAACCGTACCAGACAGGACCGTACATCATGCGCTTAAAAGTATAACTCTCTTTTTAATGTTATAAGCTAGTGCTTGAACTAGATTAAGTAAATATCGTGCCAAATTTCTGTCTTGCCAGGGACCACCTAGTTGGTTTATTTTTTTAATAAAACAAAAATAATTTTACGCCATCGCACACGCGGGCCCCTCCCCTGCACTTGTGCACCGCGTTTCCCCTTTCTTTCCGCGATTTGCGTTATATGTCCACTCGCCTTTGTTTAAACTTTAAACCAAGGCGGTTGTTCAATAATTTCTTGCATGAAAAACTTTAACTTTCGATAGTGGTTCTTAACCGGTGGTCCGCGCACCACTGGTGGTCCCTGGAGGCATTCCAAGTGGTCCACGAAACGATGATGATGAAATGAGGCCAGTGGACATATAACGCAAATCGCGGAAAGAAAGGGGAAACGCGGTGCACAAGTGCAGGGGAGGGGCCCGCGTGTGCGATGGCGTAAAATTAATTGTGTTTTATTAAAAAAATAAACCAACTAGGTGATCCCTGGCAAGACAGAAATTTGGTATAATGGTTCCTCGTGACTAAAACGTTAAGAACCATTGTTTAAACTATATACATATATGACTCATACACCGCTATTTCTCTTACGCAGGTATTCACATTAACGAAGCCATTGACTAAACGGATTCGTCCATTGGTCGAGGTCTTGATAAATTAGATTTGTGGCCAGGCAGAGCGTAGGACACCTGTGATAATTTAATTTATCCCAGCAGATTTGATACTAACTCCAGTTAACCAAATGCATTTTGAACTCGTATCGCACAGGTGCTGTAGTGTTGTATTAAAACACAAAAGCGAATATTAAAGACCTGTCGTCGTGGAGATCCTTAGGGAAGGTCTATATCTAGCAGTGGACGTCTTTCGGCTGAAATGATGGTGATGATGAATTCAAATTCTGTCAAACAATGAAGTACGGGTGAAGTGTTTTTGTTTGTAATTAGTATCACATACATACATAATCAGGCTATAATGTTCCCACTCCTGGGACACAGGCCTCCTTTCGGTGAGAGGGAGAGGGCCATAATCTACCACGCGGGCCCAACCGGGTTGTGTGTCACAGACGTCACATGTCTTCGAAGTTTTTTGCTTCTAGAACATGCGGGTTTCCTCACGATATTTTCCTTCCCGTTTTGAGAGCACTGGTGATGAAATAATTTACACAAATTAAAGAGCCTGGCGGGGTTTTAACCTACGACCTACATCTTGTAAGTGGCGGCCGATACCATTAGGCCACCACTGCTCTGTAATTAGTAGGCTGTCATTGAATTTCCAAAATCCTTACTAGATACTGTTTTACAATGGAAATTGTAGTGTGTATATTGTAGTTTTTCTGTACTGACACATTATGTAAATCATATTACAAAAAATGAATTCTAACTAAGAACATCTTTCAATGTAATATAGAAAAGTGGCGACGAGATAATGGATAAACTAAGGAAGCATCGAGGAACCCTACGCGGGATGCTCACCCGGCTCGACAATTACATGGAGGAGAGAGCGACTATCTCTGACGAGGACATCACTGCTCGCACCCAAAGCCTGAAGGATACAGTCCTAGCCCTTCGGGACATACAAGAGAGATTCGAAGACCAAACCATCGATAGCGAAGATGATGTCGCAAATTCATACCCGTACTGTTCTTCATGTCAATGAGCACACGAGGAACAGTCATCATCATTATCATAATCATTTCAGCCGAAAGACGTCCACTGCTGGACATAGGCCTCTCCCAAGGTTCTCCACGACGACCGGTCCTGCGCCTCCCGCATCCAGCGGTTTCCCGCGACCTTCACCAGGTCGTCGGTCTACCTTGTCGGGGGCCTACCCGCGCTACGTCTTCCGGTGCGTGGCCGCCACTCGAGAACCCGTCGGCCCCATCGGGCATCGGTCCTACGGGTAATGTGTCCAGCCCACTGCCACTTTAGTGTTGCAATTCTTCGGGCTATGTCGGTTATCCTCGTTCTTCTGCGGATCTCCTCATTCCTGATTCGATCGCGCAGTGAAACCCCAAGCATAGCCCTCTCCATTGCCCTTTGAGTGACTTTGAGCCTTCTTACAAGGCCCATTATTAGCGACCACGTCTCAATTCCATAAGTGGCAATACACACTGGTCGAAGACTTATGTCTTGAGATACTGCGGTATTTCGGACGAGAAGATTTTACGTAGCTTCCCGAAAGTAGCCCAGCCGAGTTGGATTTGACGATTGACCTCTTTCTCGAAGTTGGACCTTCCTAACTGGATAGTTTGTCCCAGGTACACGTAACTATCAACAACTTCGAGAACAGAGTCTCCAATCTTTATAGGAGTCGGTACAACATGGGCATTAGACATGACTTTCGTCTTGTCCATGTTCATTTCATCTAAGAACAGTACAAGTATGAATTTGAAGAACTGTGCACTACAGTAACAAGAAAAATATTAAGTAGAAAGAATAAAACACGATGTACAGCACTACCACAAGAATAAACTTATCCAGTAACAACTCGAACATCAAAAATATAGTGGGACAATACGTCGAAATATTCTTAAAATACAATTTCTACCTCTTCAAGACTCTGGAACGTACAACAATTTCAAAAAGAGAGTGGAAGTTTACTTTCCATTGAACGACGTTAAAATAACAGGCATGAAAACAGACATCCTTTTAATGTCATTTTCACAAGAGCTACACGAAAAGCTTTGTGACCTTACATCACCAGAAGACCCAATAAACATGACATTTAAAGATATTACAGAGGTACTTAATGAGTACCTAGATCCAAAAGCCAGTAAATGAGTATCAAACAACACAAATTTATCACAAGGATACAGAAAACCGATGAAACTATAGCATATAGCACTGTACGCCGCACAATTAAAGAAACAAACTACCAATTGTTAAGTGCCTACACCGTGAGAAAAAAAACATCTGAAAGCTTTTTTTTTTCATCTCTACAATTCATCAGGGGATTGAAAGATAGCGATGCACGTACAAAAATTTTATAAGATCGTACAGTATGTACATTCAAATCCCTCAAACAGATTGCAACATGCATCGAAATGGGTAAGGCAGACAATATAAATATGATTGCACTAGGGGCAGTGTTATCACACAGGCTTCCAGATGGACCTGAGAAACCCATTGCATTCGCTTCGAGGACTCTTTCAAATATTGATAAGAAGTACAGTCAAATAAATATGTAAGCCACAGTGATATACTGGGAATTGAAAAAGTTTTTCCACTGTTGTTATGGTCGAAAGTTCATATTGGTTACTGATCACAAGCCTATAACTTAAATTTTCTATATGATGCATTTTGGTGTGTGTGCGAGGGAATTGCACGATTTAATTCCCCCATCTCCGTTCTACCATCGGACGACCCGTCGTACGGCGAGTTTCCACCCTTATGTTGTTAACACCACTACGATCCAGACGTAGCGTTTCACCTCCTCTTTTATACTGCGTGCATCGAGGGACTGGAACAATTTACCAGCGGCGGTGTTTTCGTCAGACTCCAATTTGAATGTCTTCAAGCCTAGAGTGAATAGGCTCTTAATAAACTAGTGCGCTTTACCATCAACGATTGCATCACTGCTTACCATCAGGTGGGATTGCAGTCAAGCGCTAGTTTATAATTTATAAAAAAAGCCAGACGTACGCATGGCGGACAACTCCTCAGGTGCAAGGAAGTTCAGAAGCGTCATATGAAAAGATGTAATATAGAGCCCTCTCAATGGCAATGTTTGGCAGCAAAACGCCCAGAATGGCGTGGGCTGGTGCAGAGGCGAATAAGCAATTTGGGAAGCATCGCAAAGCAGACCTTGATGCTAAACGCGACGAGCTGAAACCCCGCCAACCCGCAGCCATTCAATACCATTATGTGAATGGAATGCTTATATGCCCTCAGTGCGCACGAGCATTTTCAGCGAAGATTGGCTTTATAAGCCACCCTCGAGCACATGATTGACGAGCTGATTAGGAGTTAAAGTGTTCGCCATGACCGAAATCGATAGGAAATCATCATCATTATATTGAGAGGGACATGAGTGGTCATACCAAAAACACTCCATGAACGCTTATTAAATGAACTACACCTGGGTCGTCCAGGAATCGTAAAGATGAAACTACTGGCTCGCAGTTTCGTTTACTGGGGAGGAATAGATCATGACATTGAAACAAAACTTCAAATCGTGCAGAACATGCAGTTTACTACAAAATGAACCAGAAAAGGCCCTGCTACACTACACCACTGGGAAAATTCTAGCGGTCCTTGGCAAAGATTCCATATAGATTTCGCAGACGTCCTATTCACGAATATCAACTTTTAATTGCAGTAAATGCTTTTTCAAAATGGACTGAGATCATACCGACCAAAACGACTACTAGCTCTTGGTGTATACAAAAATAAAAGAACTATTTTGCACCTTTAAAATTCCTCAAATAGTTTCAAATGGTCGATAGGTAATTTCGGAAGATTTCGAAAAATTAAAACTTAAAACAGCTACAAATGGCTAAGGGCGGAACGATTTCTGCAGACTATTAAGAAAATATTACGAAGTTTGGACGTAGGTACAAGAAAAACTGGTGATAGTTAAGACACGCCTCAGGAGAACGCCCAACCCTGACGGCTTGAACCCTTATCAACTCATGTTTGAGCAAGAAGTACGTACACAACTGCATGTAATGTTTTTAAGGGAATATAAGGGAAATCAATACCCCATGCCTATACACAAATGATAGAAGTCCAACAGTTCAGTGTTAGTGACCGGGTGCCCGTGACTACACAGGCCAAATACAGTGCTGGCAGTTCGGAACTATTATAAAAAGATTAGGCCGGGTTCAGTACGAGGTCCACACTGATCGCGGTGATGTCTGCCACCGTCACCTTGACCAGCTCCTTCAACACCCTGTGTAGCACCCTGGTCCATAGCAGCTAGGACGAGAGAATTATAGTGTATACATACTCCTTGTTTAAATATAAATAACATAAATTAATTAACTTTCCATTGGTATGATTATTTAAATTTAAATTTTCGCCTTAAAGACGTACTCCGAGGTTTCTTAAGAAATCCTCGTAGAGCAGTGGGCAGTTGAGGTCTGGCTTCCAAGTATGCAGCATAAATTAAGATTATTAAGAGCCACTTCTGCTGCTTGACCTCTTCCATGGCTGATAGCTTCGTTGCCGCTGCCTGCACCCGCCTGTAGCCTTTGAGAAGCCGCTGCCTGCACCTGCCTGTAGCCTTCAAGAGGCCGCCACCGTCGCCTGCATCCATCTGTAGCCTTAGAGAGGCAGTCGCTGCCGATATCTTATACTAACTTTTTTTTGTGCTGTTCCTCTATCACCTCATTTTTCCATAATCTATTTTCATATTTTTATTACACTATTTGATAATAAATTTTTTATCAACTGATTCCCTCCTTTTTTATGTGATTCATGTCGTTTACACGACAAAATTATTCAAGGATATGCTTGATTAAGCCTTTTTTGTGTGGATGGGATATTATCAAATGACCTTTCCCGGTATGGGCGAAGTGGAAGGGCGTGTCAGGCTTTTACTGACTAAAATCCACCTGTGTTCATTCACTTGCCTGTGCGCCAGGTCCCCGGTTTCTCTTTTGACTAACCTGCAATTCTGACCCAGGCATCGGTCTTTGTGGGCCTCGTCACGATGTGCTGACATCTCTTTGAGGTGCGCGTGAAACACAACGCGCCGTCAACGCGGGCCTGTTTTGGCGGCAGGTGAGGACGCCGTGGCGCCTCTCTAGCCGCTCCTAAAATAGGGGACTTACTGCCGTACTGTACGTGGCGTGCCCAGCACTAGGTTGCGACAATCACAGTCTCCATGTCGCCATGAGATCCCGCCAGAGCTCTGTCCGATGTTCCGCGATTTCTCGCGGCAGCGGAGTTATACCCGTTTTGCCTCCACTCGCCAGCCCCAGGTGTGAGGGCTTTGGCCTCCCATGACGGTAATCGATAGAGGCTTGCCGCCTCAGCAGAAACCGTGCGGTATCCCCGGACTAGCACAACGCGCTCACATGGCGGCCACACCGGTGGCCCGTAGAGTGCCATGGACCACACGGCCACCGCACAGGGCATCCGGTAGAAGGCGTTTGGTCTCCCTAGATTGGGGAGAAGCCGCCTCAGGGCAGAGGAGGCCAAACAGGTATCCTGTCGGTGAGAGAGAGTGAGCCCAACAGTGGAAATATTATAGGCTGATTATGATGATTACGACTTATACTAGATTACTATTATAATTGTATGGGTTATGTCGTAGTCTACCAGCGATTGATTGCGAATGATTGTGTGGTGTCCCGAGCGCTCCGTTCTCTTTAAGATATTATGCATACGTATTGAATTTAGTATTATAATTACCTATCGCTATTACGCAATAATATAAACACATTTAGTATAAACAACGCTGCTGAATATTATTTACATTCAATATTTATTCATGAGTGAATATCCATATTTTGCGATCGTAGCCCAAATTGGAATTGGTTGTTACCTGTTAACATAACATTGTGAGTTAATACTTAGTTGCTAGTTAAAGAACACAAAACAGCCAGCATATTTTTTTGTCTATTCATTAATTTTTTGGCGATTTCCAGTGATACAAATTTGCTTTCTTTTATATTTTTTTTCTTACCTCTAAATATATAGGTAGGTAAGTATGCCGTGTTCGCTACTATTACCACATATAACTGACAAATGGAAATACTGAGAAGTCAATTTAATATCTCTTTCTCAGCAAAATATCTTTTCGTGCGAGACATTCCTACGTTGACAGTTGAGTTAAATTTCGTGAACTACAAAGTAACGTTTTTCAATATTGTCAGGTTCACTTAAAGCTGACATTACTGTTGACTAATGCTGTTCTTACTTCTTTACTGTATAGATCTGTGGACTCACATGAGAACTCGAGAATATGATAACGTGTTTGTGTTTGTGAATATGTAAATAGGTGCAGTTATAGTGGACTTGTAACCTCCGGTAGGTTACAAGTCCACTATAACTGCACCTATTTCTTATCTCCTATTTATATATCGGCAACAGGATCCAAGCTCCAGAGATAGGAGATAGATAGATAGATAGAGAGGAACCTTCGGAGATGGAGGAGATGGATATAGATAGAGAGGAACCTTCTAACAATGCGAGCCATGTCCAGAATTACCGCTTTCTGAATCAAGCCCTTGATCCAGTTGCCTAACGAAAGCCATTGGCTGTCACGACTATCGGTACAATGATTGCTGAATCCACATCCCACATGTCGACAACCTCGCGATCCAAGTTAAGATACTTGATTTGTTTATCTTTCTCGGCTTTCACGAGGTTCTCGTCATGCGGGATGGTTATGTCAACAATCATTGCACGCCGCTCTGATCGATCCACCATCACTATATCAGGCTTATTCGCAACAATAGTCCCTTTAGTGATAATGGATCGATCCCAGTACAATGTGATACCGCCATTTTCGAAAACTGGTATGAGAGGAGACCTGTGCCCAGCAGTGGGACGATAAAAAGGTTGATGATGATGATGATAATAGATGTATTAATTTGCAGAAGACGTGATGGGTATTGGAGATTCGGATATTACCTACATTAAGTAAACATTGTTTTTATTTTAGGTGTTAAAATATAATTAATGTGAAAGCAATTAGTCACTAGAACAATCGGGTCGGCTTTAATTATTTTATGCAAGTAAGTAGTGGTAGCTCAGTGTATCGCGAATTAAGAGTCGAGTGGGGTCGATTCGAACCCATGCTGGCACTTTACTTTGTTAAAATTATTTAACCACCACTCATCTCAAAATCGACCACTGCCCAAACTAATGTTTGTGAGGAAACGGACATTCCCTAGAACCAACAATGTAGGGTAGGTACATTTATTTTCAGTTTACTTGCTGTAAAAAAATATTATTCAACCGTGTATTTCAATTCGAGTATTGTTCTCGCCCCCATACGCTGATTAACAGGTCCCATTTCCATTTATAACATAGTATACCTTTATATAAGACCTCCAATAAAGGCAATAACCCTTGTTTATATACTATATATAGATCTAATTTCCTATATGACATGCAAATAGGACATTATTAAATCGTTATTGGGTAGGTTAATTACTTACTGTACACTAACATCGATCTCGTCTGACTGTCTTCTGCTATAAAGGTGGACACCACACATGTGTAGTTACCGCTTAAGTGTGTACCAGGGTTTATTATTTTAATGGCTCGGTAGGCTTGTAACGGCTCGTCTGAAAGAAAGCAAAGAATTGGATGTTTGTTACAGTTATATTAAAAGTATTATTCTGGTGATATCACCTTTTCTGGATTGGAAATGGGAAATCATATGATGATTTCCAATTTGCTCTGGGCGACGGCGCGGAAGGGCGTGTCGTGTCATACTTTTACTGACTAAAACCCACCCAACCTATCTTGAATACGGGTATAAGTAGATCACAGGGATCCCCAGGAGCTGAATAAAAACAAAAAGACAGAAACAAAGCTAAGCAAAAAACGAACGGTGGGCAGGTGATGCGATCCGGCTGGGTTGTGTCGGGATAACAAACTCTGTCACGGGCAAAAACTACTAAAGACAAAACCAGTCACCAAGGATGATAGCGAGGCTGTCAGTTCAAATTGTGCCACACGTACTAATATAAAGCACTTATTTGAAGCCTCTTCCAAAGCATCTGATAAATTAGATTAAATTTTAAGTTTATTTTTACAAACATTTTTTCATGTTTCTGTCTCAAATAAAGGTGACCCACTAACCGGTGTTGTAAACAAGACGGTACTCTTAGTAAGTTTATAGTATTAATTTCAGTAGGTACCTAGGAATCACAAAGTACCCTGATCTCGTATAATAGTATAACGTAACGTACCTAAGTACTAACGCAACTCGTCGAATAACAGGAAAATATCAGAAAACTTTTCTGCGTAATGTTTGCATCTTTGTATGATATATACTAATAGCTCCACTGTATCACTCACCTGGATTATGATGGTAATGTAATCAGAAGTTGCCCGAATTTGTCACATTATTTGTTACATTATATGGTCGTTTGGTATGGTTTGTCGGTCTCCGTGGCGCAGCGGTCAACACGCCTGCCTGCGACGTGGAGGCCCCGGGTTCGATCCCCGGCCAGGTCATGATGGGAAACGATCTTATATATATATATATATATATATATATATATATATATATATATATATATATATAGATATATATATATATTATAAACTAGCCGCTAGTTTATAATATATATACGCTACCGTCAGGTAGTATTGTGGTCAAGCGCTAGTTACTAGCGCTTGACCGCAATACTACCTGACGATAAACAGTGACGCAATCGTTGATGGTAAAGCGCACTAGTTTATTAAGAGCCTATTCAGTCTAGCCTTGAAGACACTCAAATTGCAGTCCGGCGGAAACACCGCCGCTGGCAAATTGTTCCAGTCCCTCGACGTACGCGGTATAAAGGAGGAGGCGAAACGCTTTGTCCGGATCGTAGTGGCGTTAACAGCGTAAGGGTGGAAACCAGCCATACTACGGGTCGTCAGATGGTGGAACGGAGATGGGGGAATTAAATCATGCAATTCCCTCGCACACTCCCCAAAATTCATCCTATAGAACACCGAAAGGCTGGCTACTCTACGCCTATGCTCTAGGCTTTGGAGACCATCTCGAGTTAAATCAGGGTCACCAATCAGCCTCTTCGCACGCCTCTCCACTGAATCCAAAGTGGCCAGGTGACACTTAGCAGCACCAGCCCAAATGTGGCTACAGTACTCCACACACGAACGGACCTGTGCTTTATATAACATTAGAAGCTGCCCAGGTGTGAAGTACTGCCGGACCTTTGCGATAACGCCCAGTTTCCTGGCAGCCACCTTGGCCTTGGACTCAATGAACCGCCCAAAGTTAAGGTTCGAGGAAATCTTAACTCCCAAAAGCTGAAGGCGGTCGGTACACTCCAAGGACACATTTCGAAAAGTAGGAGCCAAGGTGAACGGGCTCCTTTTGGCGGTGAAAAGACACGGCTGTGTTTTGGCGGCATTGAATGCTACAAGATTGGCATTGCCCCATTCGGAGACTGCCTGCAGTGCAACACTCGTTCGCTCAACCATGGCCTCTTTTTCCGACCGGATTGATTCCCTACTAGCCCGAGCATCCGGCAGGTATCTCTCTACAACTGTGCTGTCATCTGCATACCCATCTTTTTCTAATTGGCCTGGGTCTTGGATGTTTATCTATATCGTTGAGTTAGTATCCCATTACACAAGTCTCGAACTTATTTTGGGGCTAGCTCAATCTGTGTGATTTGTCCGTATATATTTATTTATTTTATTTATTTATATGTATGAATGTATGGCGTTCACTGATTTCGCTATCTCTGACAATCAGTTTTACCAAGGGGTATTTTTCGGGTTTCTATCGCGTTACCAAACAAGAGAAGATGATGTCTACGTAGTCAAACACCCCATACCTACTGATAACCAATTGCGTCTATTTGAACTGGATACGCCTAACATTATGTATGTCGTGGATAACGATATCATTTTAATGAAAGTTGCTAATTTGATTTATGTAGTAGTGGGACAAACGCTGTGACGTTATTTTGTAATGGCGGCACGTAGGAAGAATCGTTTTGAACAGTGGAGATTGTCGAACGGTCACTTTGCATTAAGACGCGGACCAGGGTACTTCTCTGGAGCAAAACTGTCGGTTTACCTATTTAAATTGTTATTGCCAAGATTGAAGGGTATAATTTACCTTTTGTGTTTTAATTCAAAACTTCACCTATGAAATGGACCAGCTTTATCAACACACCAAGATGTTGACGACCCTACCGCTCCGCCGTCGCTGACGTCGTCATGTATTTATGAAAAGGCTGAACAGTCGCTGATCACCTGTGTGTTGACTTACCCGAAATTTTAAAACTCATATCGACTTTTCCTTTTAAAAGTCCAATAACTTGAGGTTGCATCGGTGGTATCCACTGGTAGACAAGTCCGGTTGATCCGTTGAAGAACCACTTGATCACTAGCCCTGGACCTGGGGTCTCGCCTGTACTGTAGTCGCAGTCCAAAATCACTGATTTCGTGCCTAGCTCCACTAGAGCTGGGACATCCATACGCTTTATATTCACCGCAATACATTCTGCGAACAAGTCAAAATAGAAAATCAGATTTCAAAGAAACTCTGTTATGTGAATCCTCTTGGTGTTGTGTTGTCTATCCTAAGAAACGTAACGATTAATGTGAGAGCTAATAAAGCGATACTTATAACTTAAATACCTGTCATGTTTACAATATAATCAAAATAGATAACTGTCTGTTTTATTGTTAAAAATAGTAACTAATGTATTTTTTTTAGTAAAATGGGATTTAATAATCAATTTTTAGTTTATTTAATGATACAATGACCCGGCTAAATTTGAGTGCAGCTTTTTCTATTTCGTTATGAAAAGGACAGAAGATATTTAAATATGTATTAGTTTAGTATTGTAAACTTAGGTAGCGCCTGACCTAAATTAACGTTGTTTTTGTAACCTTATTTTAATAACGTTTTAATTAAGACACGTCTAATATTTTATCTTCTGTAGTTTTTTATAATGAAAAGAAAAAAATTAAATGAATTTAAATTTAGTTAAGTTTCCAAACAAGAGAATCGGCGCCATTATCAATGCTAATGATAGTTAAAAATAGACATTATCTAAACCAACCCATTGACCAAAAATCACATTTCTAACAATTGATCGACTTTAACTACGTGTCAAGTAACCGGCCCTTAGAGGGTACCTACTGTTCGGATTTCAAAGCAGTTTTCGTCTTGATTACCAACGGTACTTAGTATTTATATTGCCAAACCGGGATAAGTAGATTCATGAACTATTTTTATCTGTGGTAAATCCTTCCAAGTAGGAAAATCTACTATGCCAAACTTCAAAAACTTTGTCATCACCACTTCGGTGTTTATTTCATTATTGGTTTGGTTTGTTGAAAGAGCTCTTAATTATAACCCATAAAAGGTCAAATACTTAGGGTCAATCGGCGATAAGTAAGTATTTTAGGTTCAAATCGCCTGACATCGGCGAATACATTTTTGAAGGGGTGTATACTGACAGTAATCTCGTCTTCAATGGATTAGATACGCACACGCAGGCTTTGGGCTATGTCTCGTTATGACAGTTTAAGCCCACCCGAAGATTTGTGACAATCAAATAGATAGCTGTAGAATATCAGTTTGTATGTATGAGCTCATAAGTACTTACACATTGATTCTAAATAGTAAAATTCTTAAATATATGTAATGTATACATTATTCAAAAAGGAACTCAACGGACGTCAGAGGTCAAAATTAAAAGTAATTTATTCAAATTGGCTGAGAATCAGGATTTTTAAACGTCAATATTACATAAGACAGTCCCCCAAAACGCCCCACCCATCGACACTTCCTAATGCTTTCGCTGGGAAGAAGAAGTGGCGGAACAAACTCCACAGCAACACACACAACAACACTTAACTTTAATCATCGTTTGTGAATAAACACCTTAGTATAAAAGAGGTTTAAACACTAAAGTTAAGTGATGTGCAAACGTCAAAAATGTATGGTTAAACATTGGCTAATCACTAGTTAACTTTAAGCAGCGTTTATGTATATGGGGGTTTATGTTTAATCGAAAAACGACAGCCATTATGCGTAGGTAGATGTAACGCATGTTCCCTCAACCTTATCATATTTTTTGTGTTTTTGTAAACTTTTGCGTCATGTTTACCGCAAATTTATCACCTATTTTTATAAAAGCTATAGTAATACTTTTCTAAAAATGAAAAAGAAATAGTTTCAAGAAAGTAGTCGGAATAAATACGCGAAAGGTAGACTTATCACTTTTAGAATAGAATAAATGCTAGTAGTTCAGCAAAAGTTAACATGCTACAGAGAATGTTTGTTTTTCACAATTAGGCTGTTCGAACTCATTAGAACAAAGCATAAACCTTGGAGTCGTTCGTTCTTTTGATGATACTAATAGTACAAAAATGTAGCCAAGTTCACGTAGACACGGTCACCAAATAACCACAAGCTTGCCTAGCGGCAATCATGCTGTTTCTTTTTCTGGCCTGTCATATACGAGTCACATGAAAAGTGAAAATTTACAAATGATAAAAAAAAATGTTATAATTTTATTGTTTGTATACAAAATGAACAATTACAAACTGTTTGCCCGATTTTGTGAGTGGTTAGAGAGAGGCTTAACTACATAATATTTAATTATTAATGCAAAGCTGATGCGTTGCACAGACTGTCTACATTTCAGGAATTGCGTTGTGTACTATTAAATTACCATTTACTGTAATTATCGTCTGTCGATAATTTAGAGCATGTCCATTAAAATTAATATGCAATGTGAACAATTAATTGATTATATGTCAAAAGCGTATGGATCTGCTACTTTGAACTTATTTCAAGGAATATGAAATGTATATTTACTGTTCAAATTGTGTGGGTAGTTGAAATATTCTATTTGATGGACACTAATGTTAACCAAACAAACTGCTTTGACGGGTTGTCATCGTTGACGTTCTCCCTCATTAGCCTCTATTATAGAAATTACAAAGTAAAATACAAAACGATTCTTCTTTAAGTCAGTTGAAAAATTAAATCGATACTAAACAGTTTAACTTAGAATAGGTATCTACTTCAATAATATAATGTACGATAATGTTTCTCAGAAATTTTGATAAGTAGGTAAATAGAGATTTTCTACTAGTTGGAATTCCATCGATCGATCCTTTATGTTGAGCTCGTCTAATTTGATAGAACACAATTAGGTATCACTTTTAAATAAAATTAGCGGATAGACAAACGGGTTGAGCTATGATACCTACATACGTACGTATATTTCAACCTAGCACGAACACTGGTATGTATACCAATGTACATATACATAATATGTTAAATATCACGTGAGCTGACACCGAAACGAACCCAAACATAATGCAATCAATAAGAAAAAAACTGAATTGTGAAAGTTGAAAATTCATTTAAAAATATTTCGATCTTAGAATATTAGCAGCCAAAATTATACCACGCCAAACCATATAACCATACAGTACCTATTCAAAATTAGCTTCCCTGAAATCAATAATGCAATGATACTTATAAGTATGCTTACTATGTAGCATCCGATAAAATGTTGTTCTGACCACATACCCACCCACAATGAGGATAATTTCTTGTCCGAGAATTATAAGATATCTGTAACAAAATGAGGTCAAGTATTCTGAAATCATATTCATAATCACTCTTCTAACCAAATAAGCGCACGGAATGCAGAATCGGTATCCATACATATGAAAGAAGCCGTAACGGACTAGGATCCCATCGAGATCAAAGAGATTAAAAATATATGATTAGGTTCCATAGATCCAAATCGTCTGCTTCAATGGGTCTTACATAAAAGAAATGTGAGGCAAATAATACGAAATTCATTCGATACGGTTTAATATCGAAAAATCCATCTTTCTTCCTGTTGATCACGTTTCCATGATGTACACTGTACACCTAAATGTTCGCTGAATACAAAAGATAGTATTATGTTTCGTTACTATCTCGTGTTTTTGGCAGAATAAGTACAACGAAGGACTACAGTAGGAGATACTTTGTAGTTTGCTTATGTTCTAAAGACATGAGATTGTAGATGGTTTAAGTAAATTAATGTGGTAATTACTAAACTTTGAATGTACCAGTCGTGAACATATTAATCTCCACATTATGATAGCTAAATTTTCGGAGTAATTGACAGCCTCCGTGGCGTAGCGGTAGCGGACGCGGCCGCTGCGCAAGGTGGCGCGGGTTCGATCCCCGCACAGTGCAAATATTTGTATGCATGAATATGAATATTAGCTCTGGTCTGGTCGTGCCTCGGAAAGCACGTTAAGCCGTTGGTCCCGGTTGCCATACGAACGTCTAGTGGCAGTCGTTACGGGTCGTTGGAGCCCTCAAAAGTTCAACAATTGGTCTAACTGCAATGCTTCGATGTCGCCTTCGGGTTGTGGAGGTAGGACGGCAGTCGCTTCACGGAAAATGTCGAAGTTTAGCCATATCAGCAATTGGACTGGTAAAGCGGACCCCAGCCTCCAAAGCTGAAAAGGCTTCGGATGCGACTGGGATTAACGCTGGGATGATGATGAGATTTTCGGAATAATTAACGAGCATTCAGTGCAACGAGCTTTGTCCTAAACCTTCAGCTGCCAGAACTGATCCGTCTGCCTACATGTTGATTGAGGATTATCCATTTTGCAAAAGCGCTGATGCGTATTGTTAGTGGAGCGGCCAATAGTTAGGAGTGAGGCTGATTGATATTGATTAAAATAATACGAAAGACGCTCCAGGTATTCCCACGTTTTATTATCATTTAAGTACCAAGTAATGTAAAACACAAAGAAATGAATCGATAAGCGAGTAAATAGCCGACTGGCGTAGTGGTGTATGAATAAAGTATTAATCTTAATGAGAGTAAGGACACAAATTGATGGGGAGTACAACACAGACCTAATAAAAGAGAATCTGATTCATGTTGCCTTTGTGGAATAACGTTCGTATTTCAGTTGCCGGCAACAGAGAATAAGTTAATCTCTTTGTTTGCGAGCGGTAATTATTTTCCTCCGGAATAAATTCTCCCCTTTTTAGCTTTTAGCTCAACGATCAAAAACTGAATACATTTCTTTGTGTCACTGTTAATTAATTATCGTAACCTTTCTGCCAAGAACGCCTGTTATTTTTATTTTTTTGTGATTTTTTTATTTTAATCCGTGGTTGGTAATGCTTTTCTTTGTTATTATTTAACTTAAAGAACTGTCAATTACTTATACATCATATGGCATTCGTAGTAATAACGTGCTTGTATACTATATTCGAGTCACGTATGTAGGTACCTATGTATGTATTATGCACACGTTTGTGAACTTTTAAGTAATGTTTAAACGAGTTTTACATAACTACTAAAGGTTTACTTAAATAACCTTTACTGAAGTAAAGGTGTCATTTCCATTTTGTTATAGATAATATTGTAATGTAGATAGAAGATATACAATTAAATACATTTTTCACAATGCGCGCGCATAGTAAAACTGATTATTTTTCCCGCGATAGTGAAACATTTTTCACAACTCGATTTCACTCTTGCAATTAATATTATAGTTATTTATTAAATAAAATGTCTACAAGTACTAGTTGCGAAGAAAATGATTTATGTTGTACACCGCCCGATATAAGATGTGAAGCCCTTAACGGTATGCAAAGTTTACTACCTGAAAACTCCAAGGAAAAATATATAATATTAAAAATTATATAATATAAAATATCTAAGCTAAATTCGCTTCGCGGGAAGCCGATGGATGCGGGCAGCACAAGACCGGTCAGCGTGGAAAGCCTTGGGGGAGGCCTCTGTCCAGCAGTGGACATCTATAGGCTGAAGAAGAAGCTAAATTTGAGTGCAGCTTTTTCTATTTCGTTAAGAAAAGGACAGAAGATATGTAAAATTATGTATTAGTTTAGTATTGTAAACTTAGGTAGCGCCTGACCTAAATTGACGTTGTTTTTGTAACCTTATTTCAATTACGTTTAAATTAAGACACGTCTAATACTTTATCTTCTGTAGTTTTATAATGAAAAATTGAATGAAAAAAAATTTCATATAATGGCAGAACAGCAAGAATACGCAGTCTTTTTCAGAAAATGTGTTCATGGCGTACTTTAAAGAATTATCTTCTAAGTACAAACCTAGCTCTTCGTGGTGTTTATACTCAATGTTAAAAAGTACAATGTGAACAAAGAATGGAGTGGTCTTGAAAACATACTCTAATTTGTCAGCTTATCTAAAGAGACTATCCGATAGATTTAGAAGCAAGAAATCATAGTCATCTGACGATATTGAAAAATTTATAAATGAAGGTTCAGATAACCAATATCTGGCTACTAAGGTTAGTTAAATTAATTTGAAATAAGTATCTACGAGACTTCAGCCTGTGTCGTGTGTTCAATTTAATTATTGTTTCTCTTTTTCAGGTTGCTTTAATATTTGGTGTAACAGGTGCTACAGGCAACTGTTACACCAAATGATACAAGAATTAACAAATATAACCGTAAAAAACATAGAGAACCATGGCCAGATGCTTTTAGTGAACATACCTATCACGATCACGATCAATACCGAGGTCATTCACCATACACGGTCCATTCTATGAAATTGTTAAGAAGTATGAAAGTACTAAATAAAATAAGTTTTTGTTTTTATTTTATTCACAAGTGTGTTGAAAACCGTCGTATGATACACGTCTGTATTGATGATTACCGTCCTTGGCTCTCTTAAGACCCTCGCCTACGGCTCGGATCTCAATAGCGCCTCGGAGGTAATCACCAATGTTACACACTAGTACCATAATGTACTATTGAAACACAAGGTAAAAGTAAAATACAGGGCAAATGTAATTTCATAATGTGAATGTGCCATAATTTTTACTAATGGCCTTGTCATCATGGTGAGGGACACATGATAAGATACATAAGTTATAAGCATATAGACAGTTGACAATATTTCTAAACTGACACGATCCTAAAAAAAAATACTAAATATTTCTTAATGTTCGTACCCTGAGTTAAAATATATTTTTTCATATTATTTTTATTTCTTCATTTGTAGGTAAGGAATAAAATATAGTCACAAAAAGTGTGATGACGTCACTTATACGGTATAATGAAGAAGTTACCTTCGCCTAAGCATTTAAATGTTTTAGATGAAAACATCAAGTGTCAAAAGTTACTTATGTCAATGCCAATGTCTGTTATAATTGACAACAAACACAAAATGTGCCCTTCTTCTTCTTCTTCTTTTTTCAAGGTGAGATTCAACCTCAACTTTTGATCAATGGCCTCTGTGGAATATATACCACAATTTTGCCAATAATACATGTAACAAATTATAGCAATTCTTTGAAAATTTTATTTCAAAATAATGGCGGATATCGCCAATGACAGTTGAAAAAGACGACCGCGTGAACCGTCTATGAGGAAGGTTTAATCTAAAGTCATGACGTGGCCACTATGCTACGATATTTCAATGTTCTTTAAAAATTATTTACTGAATGCACTTTTTACTACATAAATCACGTGCTTTTATTTAGTAAACGACACTATAAATAATTTTAAAAGTCCAATTAAAAATGGGCGTGACACTCATCTTAGCTTTCCCGTCAAAACTCCATTTCATTTGCCCAAGACAAGTTGACGACACAATTGACATCTAGATATCAGTAATTTTTTACAGATCACAGAGAACCAAAGGTTTTATCGCCATTCAACCGAAAGTTTGGCGCTTTTATTATGTATATTTTGTAGAAATTACGAATGAAAAGTATAGTAATCAATCAAATAATCGAAATATAAAAAAATATGCTTAAAAATAGTTTTAAAAATGTTGTCAAATAGTTTACAAAGTCATGGAGCGCACTCACGCAGGTCATGCAATGAAGGAGATTTTAATACACGAAATTCAGGACCGTGTGATCTCCAGTTTGGCAATTTGAATAGCCGATAGATTTACTAAAAAATGAAAAGTTAGGTGAAGTGAGGCCAAGAGACTCCGGAGGGGGTAGCCAGACTCTTACAGACTAAAAACCACCCGGGTGTTCCATCTCACTCCTACCCCGAGGATTGCGAGAATAAATACTGCTTCCGCAACCCCCGATTGGTGCTGGCCCGCCACCGTGGGCCTCCTCAGGTCAGGGGAGGGAGTGAGGTGTAGGACTCCCCCCGTGACGTCTAAGAGTGGCGCGCCATGGCCTCCGACTTGTTGAGGGCCACCTCCAGGCCTAGGCGACGTATACGGCCCACCACATGTGTGTGATGCCGCAGCCGTCGCCAGCAACGTTGCTTGCCTATGCGAACCCCCCGGGTGGTGACCAGCGTGTCGTCCGCATAACACGTCAACTCCCGGCCTGAGCTCACCTCTCAGCATGTAACCGAGTAATAATTACACCTCGGTTAACATTCACTTTACCTTAGTTTTCATGTTGAGAAGCATACCTACAACTGCTAGTCAAATTTCATTTTTAGATTTCTACCAAATAATGAAGATCAGTAATAAAAACAGTAAACCTATAAAAGACCTTGTTCGACAAATTTACACCTCTTCATCAGTTTTTCAGGTGGATGTAACGGCCGCCCGGTGCAACAAACTCCCAGCTCAATATGTGCCGAAGCCATAAACAAAACGGTCCAGTCGGTTATAAGTTAGTTACAGTCTCGACGTTGAGAAGTTTTCTATTCAAATGGATAACTTTTATAATAGTACTTAGAATTTAAATTTTCCAACGTAAACTTCATAGTTTGACCTAGCAAACATATTTAAATTCTTAATTTAATCGGATACGGTATTACAAAAGTTACGAGCTCGGTTAAATGTTGATTTTTAATTAACAAGCAGCAGGTTTGGACACTGAAAAAGATTTTCGTGAATGATGTTATTAGTTTTTCTCATATTTTGACCGAGCAAGACTAGAACAGTTAGTTATGTAGGTAGTAGGTACTTTACGCGGGTTACGCCTAAATATGCACGTGATTATAGCCGAACACGCTTTGAAACTTTATCGTCTTCTCTTATCGTGACTTGTGCTTTGCACACTACTCACGAGAGATATGAACTATATTTCTTGATTTAAGTTTCGCAATTTTTAAATGGAAACTTTGTTAGCACCGTTGTGGTTTTAAAGCCGATGAAACGAAAAAGCAACAGTAAAAAGAAAGAGTCACACAAATTCATTAGATGGCATTGGGAAAAAATGACACCGGAAGTTTATAGGTTATACTTGACAATAACACCATATTATCTAAAGAACATTCAGAGAATTATTAGGGCATTTCATCCGAACAATAGTGAAAGCTGTAGCTTCGTTCAAATTATTCCAAACAAGGAATACAAGGAGGGCTGTTGTTAAGTTTCAATTTTGACACGGAAACATTTGACGTTTTGACTAGTATGTTATTTCGAGCAATTATTGGGCCTTACAATTAAAACTCTCGAAGATTTCACTAACAATGAATTTCATACAAATGCTTTTTTTCATTCTAATTGCAAATCACTATATCTACCTAGGACATTTTTAACTTGAAAAATTCACGTGCTTTAGCAACCGCAGCGCGAACGCATAGGTACGGGCGACAGCAGGTCTAGCTACCCAAAACTGTCAAATACTCCCTATATGCCTTGAGACTTAATGCTTTAGATATAAAGTTGAAAATCGAACAAAGAAATTTGACAGATTGTAGTAGCTTGATATGCTGTTGTCTGTACATTTTGTTAAACATCGTACATGCGAAACTATCTTTCCACCACAGCAATTGTAACTGATGCTGACATATTTATGTGAAGTGTCTATGTACATATCTACACGAAGTGTAGATAATTGAATGGACTGAAAACCCATCAGAAAACGTTCCATTGTACGTACCTATCTACTCATGATTATTAACAACTTTTACAAAAGGACCAAACGCCGAAATTGCAAAATCAAATGCGTACAAGTATCCCTTAAGAGACTTTCAGTTAATTCGATTGCACCTAGCAATTTTGTGAAAATCTTATCCATACTAATATTATAAATGCGAAAGTAACTCTGTCTGTCTGTCTGTTACGCTTTCCCGCTTAAACCTCTCAATCGATTTTGATAAAATTTGGCACAGACAATCTTTAGACCCTGAGAAAGAACATAGGCTACCTTTTATCCCGGAAAAATTTGATATTCCCGAGGGAAATTTAAAAAGCGCAATATAACCGAACTCCACGCGGGCGAAGCCGTGGGCGGAAAGCTAGTGTAGTGTAATCTATAAAACATAGCATCTAGTCAAGCAAGTGCATAAGTAGATTAGGGTTGGGGGTTGATCAAAAAAGAAACCATGGCCCTGGTTCACAGTAAAGTGAAGGAACTCGGGTGGGTTTTAGTCAGTAAACAGACACGCCCGTGTCTGTTTACTGACTAAAACCCACCACGCTCCGCCCAGTGCGGGTGAAATCATATTTTGATAACTTCCCATCCACACCATAAAATAAAAAAGTGCATAAGTCGATGATGGTGTCTTTAATTTGCTTCTTGTCTTGCGGCTATAAATAGGAATTCGGTGAAACTTTGTCCATACCAGGAAAACTTAGACAGGAACTTGGAAATGTTAGTCTACAGTTTGCACAGTTCGCTACATTGTCCGCCTAACCCCACTTGTAGTTGTAGTTAGTTGAAGTCGGTTCATCTGCATGTTGTCTATCCTGTTTTCAGCGACTAATTCTGCTTCAGCAGATACTTGTTCATCAATATAAGAATACATACATAACAAAACAATATATTCAGGCAATAATGCGCCCACTTCTATGACACAGGTCAAGACCTTTCAATAGTATGACCTGTAAAAACTACCGATGTTCAAAAACACGTAGTAAAGTCAAAAAAAAAACAAGTAACTTAAATTAAATTCGATGTATTCAGTATGGTTTTTCGCTTATTGAAAGTCGATGTTTTCCGTTTACATTTTCGTTATTCCCACTTGATCAAAACTTGGCCCAGCTAATAGGTATAAAGGGTGTACATATCTGACATCGACGCACAAACGAGTACCATGGATCCAGTACATGATTCTGAACGCCCTGTGGTGGAATTTTTCGTCGGCCTTTTCATTATTAAAAAAAAAATATGTAGTTTTTTTCACTTTTAACCGCTCATAATTGCTATACTTTTATAACCCAATAAAAATTAATTAATTCGCTAATTACACAAAAAAGCGCAATGAAAACAAAACTCGAAAATCTTATCAGCTGATTTAATAGAGTTCACATCAGGGATCAACGTCATACCTACAAACCCGCACGGCGGCACGCTTGCGACGTTCAAAGGCCGAGCCGACACTTTTTTAAACACTGTGAATTCTGTAACCGTTCATTAACGACATAAATAACTATCATAATTTTATTAGTGGCATGCGGTCTAGCCTTTTCTAGAAGTTTGCGTTACGATGTCAGATACAGCCTGTATAGATTTAGATATTATTATTTCAGATAAATGGTTAAAAGAAATGTGTGTCCAAATTTTATAAGTTGTTCAATATGCATGCGTCAATTGCATGCCTACTCAAGCTTCGTCGAATAAACATTCTTTCGCAATAACAGACCATCCCTACCCCAATATGAATTTATTATACCGACGTTACAGTTAGATATTGTTTTCGTAGTTTATCCCTCTCAAATAGTCCATGAATAATGCAATGTAGCATAACACATATAGGTTAAATATTATATATAGCTTCGTAGGTTGTTATAGGCTTTCAAGTAGATTGAAACCTCGATTGTTATTACAGCCATATTACTAAGTTTATGTTTATTTATCCGTCGATTTATATTGTTTATCAAGCGATACTGACTTATAGCGTTATGGTGGTTTTGGCTGCGAGTTAGCTTACGTGGAATTAAGGAAATAATATTGTATTGTAATATCTTAGTTCGTAGTGCTTAACTGCGTATCTACAAGTCCTTAGCAACCTAACTCAGTTCTATATGCCACACGCGGAGAAATAATAGCTACGTGCTCGACATGGAACCGATTGAAATCGAATATTGATAACGTGATTGATATACGGTTTTGAATGGGACTGTTCCTTTTTATAACTTAGGGATCCCGGTGTCCTCGAAACAAACTCTGTAAATTTAATTGAATATTGATCTTAATTAATAATCTACTGTAATTTGATTTTACTCGTAGTAGGTACCTACTTGCTTGCTTACTGTCTAGAAAATGATCAGGTAAATATACAACGTGTAACAAAAAGGGTATATACATACCAAGGGCATGGCATCTTTAGATGATATCAAACGATATCGGAAGGGTTTCAACTCAAAACAAAATACTCAAAAAGTTGGTACCAAATTTTCGGTTTCGTGTGTTTCTTAAAATCAAATCATAACAAACGTAGCAGCACACTACATACGTTAATAACTACTCGTTACCCGTCACGTTACTTGCCAAAATCCAATAAATGTCTTCAATATCTCTGTGCGACTAGTATGATAGTAGCCTATCACTGGCGGTGTTTTTCCTCATAACTTCCTAACATAAAGAGATAGGATTAAAAACCCTTTCAATATCGTTTGATATCATGTAAAGATGCCATGCCTTTGTTATGTATATAACCTTTATGTTACACGTTGTATATGTAACTATAAAAACAATATTTTAAGAAAATAGTTACCCACTTACCAATAATAGAATTGTTACTGTTATGCGAACATAGTAGTACATAGTTCGTAGTCATCATGTAGTTACTTATTCTGTTTTTTATTTTAGCTCCTCGATTTCTATTTTTAGATATAACGGCCGAAACCGATTACACTATTTAAACATACAATTTATTTAAGACGCTGTGAATAGCAAACTTTTAGGTATTTGAGGGGGTGAAGCAGACGAAGTGGGACACGACTAGCCCCGCCCACTGCGGGGCGCGGGGCGCTCCGCGCGAGTACATCGATGCGTGAGGCGTCGTGCATCGAGAAATACGCACGTTCTATTAAATCTATACCAACCATTCTCTATTCCATCTACATTTAGAAGCGTAATTTCACAACCCAACCGCGAGCATGGCTGGCTCTGTTCGTCACAGTCCCGGTTCGCATTAGACGAGCACCAGGTTCAAATCCCAACATCCGTTTACTTTACCTTGCAATTTTCGAAAATGTATATTTTATACATATTTTCATTTTTTATTATTTTTTTTTGTTTTCTTTTTTATTTTTATAATGCGCTTTGTCCGTTCTGCTTAATTTTTTTGTGTTATGTCCTTTTTTCTGAAACAGTTAGAAATATATCATTTCTAGAAATTACTATTTATAAACAGCTGTTTAGAGTAACTGTTAAAAAAAATGCATTTTCGAATATTTAAAAAAATAAAAGACTTTTTCTTCAAAACTGCAACTCTTATCGAAATCGGGTTTGTACGAGTGAAATAGATGGAGGCACTTGGAGAAGGCCTATACTGAAAGGGGCCATGAATAATGCAACAAAATGAAATCTAAATTTACTGTTTTGAACTATTATCAAATTAACTGTTATTTTTATTGTTTTTCTTTTGTTAAATTATATTATGAACTAAGAAATTCATGGTTAAATAAAGGCTTTTTATTATTATTTATTATTAATTTCTAGAAATTTGCAGAAAGAAAATTATAACGAATTGATTTTAAATATTAGTTTGCATTATAATTGTTACAATAAGAATATATTTAAAAAGATGGAACAATTACTACAAAAAATACAGAAAATCGGCTAAATTAATAATAATTAAAAAAAAACAATTGCAAATAAGAAATACAACAAAAAGCATACAACGTAAAGCTGGGGTTTGAACCCGAACACATACAGGTGAAGAAAAATTTTCCGCGAAAAAGTAAAAAGTATAATTACAGAAAAAAATCAAATGAAATATCGGCAAAAATACAACAGTAAATTAAAAAGCATTTATTTCAATTAAAATCTACAAAAAGCATATAATGTAAACCTGGGGTTTGAACCCGGGCAAAAACGAAATATGATTATTCATCAACAAACAGACACGTAAATATAATTATTTTCTGTGCGGGGTAAAGCAAAAAGTGACATAGGTCCGACAAGCAGCGCGCCTCAGCGGTCACTGTCGCTAAGCATAGAAGTGAAAGAGAAGGCAATGGACGCCGCGATGGAGCGACGTTTCGTTCACGTTATTTATCATTAAATACATTATTTATTTTAGAATATCTTAGTTAAATCGATAAACAAAAACAATGGTTTCATTTACTATTATATTTTACATCGCTCTTCTCAATTTTATCAAGATTTGATGATTAATAATACAGTTACAACTGTTATAAATTCAATTTTAGGGGTTACTTTAGGATTTTTTTCTATCGAGAAAATTAATTCAAAACGTGTTTTGAAAACAATGGTTTCCTGCTACATATAATCAAGATTAACATATAAATTTTTGGCTGCTCTGAAATGTATACATTTGGCTAAAAAACTGTTTTTTGAAGCCTATTTTTACTGAGCACAGCGCCTTAAGCCAGTTAGTTAATTCAATCATTCTGACAGTACCATCTTCCATTCATTCGTAACAATGATCAAAATCTGCATTCAAATTCAGGAGTGTTAATAGCAACTAATGTCCAAAGAATAGATGACTCGGAGTATGTAACAGTAGGCACGACAATTTGGAATAGCCAGTAAGCGGTGTCTGCTATGGCATTAATTCTCTTGCACACATATCTATGTGTGCAAGAGAATTAATGCCAACTGCCAAATGCAATTGTCTCAGCGACAATATTGATAGTCATGATTTGCCCAGAAATCTTTCTGGGCAAATCATGACTATCAATATTGTCACTGAGATATGCATACAAGAAACTGCAAACAATACTTTTTCCTGTGCTATGACCAGGTTAGAAAACAGAAACAACAGTAGAAATAGAATAGAATACTCTTTATTATGTACACCATATAGATTACAGAACATAATGTCAGTGTGTAAAATTAGAGGTTGCCCGGGTTTTACTCCCTGACAAAAAAAAGAGAAAAGTAGAGGTTCGGCTAATCGGGTGTGAAAATAAAAAAATGATAGTTTGTTGGACTACTATGTTTTAATTACAAGCTTTTATATGTAACAACAGGAAACTATCTTTAACTCTTATTAAATGTAAATAAAAATATAGCTTTATTGTTAACCTCAATAAGGTTGGGTCAATCCTAGCGGCTCCAAGAGTGGTCTGTTGGAGCGTCCAGGTTTCACGCGCAACAGTAGCCTAGCAGATTGCCCACTAACTCTAGCTCAGCTTACTCAGGCTGTGGATTTCATCCACTATGACTACAGAATTATACAAATCCAAAATGGGGAAAATTATATATCAGAAAAGGTCACAAAAGGTCACAAAAGGTCACAAAAGGTCACAAAAGGTCACCACCGGTAATTTAATAGTAAATGAGTTTTCTACGGGTACAAGAATGTTATTTAAATTGAGATAAGAGGGTACTTGCGACGCATCCTTGGAAGTTCCTGGCCTTCTTTGTCCTTTAAACCACGTGTCCTGCCTCTCCAAACCAACGGGGTTGAAGGTAGAAGAATATGACAAAAATAAAAATAAGACACGCCCAGGCGGCGCTCCAATAGAAAAATTCTCCGCCTGGGAGACCCAGCCACATGCACAGGATTGCTTGGGCCTCGTGCTGCTTGCTTGCTGGTCCACACGGCCGCGATTGTCCCAAAATCAGCACACCGTGTCAGAAGCCTTTATTTTCTTTAAGCCCGTCCAGGCCGTCTGCCCGACGCCCTGCCGGTCAGATCTATCGACATCGAAAAGCCTTTTTTCCGATCGCTACGTGACTCCACAGGTATTTTCGCCTCCTTTTCTTTCTTTTGGCTGTCCAGAATCTCTCCGTGCCAAACACCCGAAACCAAATTACCCCTTTGAACGGTGGGAGATTACCCCGCTTACAAGATTCCAATCTGCAGAAATCCAAAATATAACTTGGTCTACAAAAATCCCTTAATGAAAAAAATACGACAATTCATTTTCACAATGAAAGCAGCGACCATTACGTTGTTGATCTACCAAAAAAAACCATGCAATGCCAACATTACAAAACAATACTCCCCACAAACTTGGGAACTTGACAAAAAAAACTGTCACACTGAAACGTCAAAACGACAATAAATGTCACAGATAAAGCAAAACAAATAGTAATAGACAATTAGTATCAATAACCATAGACCACAAAAAGGTGCATTTCCCTATGCTTAGTAAAGGCAAAAAATAATAAATAAAATAAGAAATAATCACAACGTTACAATACCTCCCCTCCTAGGAAAAGGTTCGACCAAGGAGAACCGCTCGCTGCCCTCAGCGAACTAAATAAACGAAGTTAATGGATAATTAATGATAAGTATTGGTCATAACAATGAGTAGTCCAACCAAAAAAAAAAACAAAACAGAACAAAACAAAACCCTGAGCTTGTTTGATCAAGGAAGAAACCATAAAAAAAAACACTAAACCCAACACCAAGCTTCCTTCCTCGGCCCATATCCCTCGATCGCCTCTTACGATCTGCACGGAAAGAGATGCAGCTGACACATTCTAAGATTTTCTTTTGTCCCTAGGCCAGCATGGGGAAACAATTTCTCATTAGGGCAATAATCCCATGAGGAAAACTAAAAAAAATATTTAGTACAAATTAAAAAAAAAATTCGGCAAAGCGAAACAAAAAAACGTCGCATATACTCTCTCGAATACGCGTGCATGTGTTTCGAGCAGCACGACCTCCACCTGGTTTCAAGGACAATCCGGAAATTCAAAATGTGGTAAGGGAAAAAAAACGTTGACGGAACCAAAATTAAAAAAAAATCGAACGCGTTCTTTCGATCCACTGATACAGTGATAACAACAATTCAGTAATACTGAAAATACAATATATCTTGATCCTACGTAAAACCCCAAATAAATAAAACAACCCGGATCCGGTAATAAAAAAAACGTAGGAAACAAGACTGGTTCCTCAACAACCATACTCATGATATGTTAGACAGACAGCCATACGTTCCACGCGAATCCTCTCTTTTATTAACATTCATATATCCTTATATCCTTCGTCTTTATTAACACTAAGCGCTTAGTGAATTTACCTTTCATTCCTTCATTCTTCCTTCATCATTCATACAGAGTAATGAGTCGGAATAAAACCATTCAATACACCTACCAAAACGGCGTTTAACTGTCAACCATTTAAACTCCACAACGTATGCAGTCATCTCCGTGAACAACCGGCGGTTCGTAAACCGTGGCGGCACGACGAGCTCGCGAGATAACGGCGGGTCGTGCGTCCACGGAATACAGACACACAGCTGTATCACTTCGACACTACAATGCGGCTGCTGTCAGATCATCAAAACGCTGAAAAAAACTAGTGACTCTTCAAGTCTTTAATATGCCATGACCCAATGGGATGGCCATCTAATCTTTCCAATTCGTAAACTAAGGGCGACAAAACGGCCTTTACCCTGCACTTCTCGTACTTGGGTGCTAACTTAGCCATTTTAAACTTAGCTGCATCACTTTGCGTATAGCAGCGCTTCCAAACAATATCCCCTACTGAAAACTTAGCCGGTCTACGGCGTAAATTATAATATTTAGAATTAGCCTCATGTGCCCTTAACAAATGCAACCTAACCTGACCAAAAATGTCCTTCAAACAACCTAATTCCCCAGCGTATTCGTCGCGAGGCATGGTCACTTCATACTCCGCCTCAGTATCTCTGTAGAAGGACCCGTTTACGACCGGTTCCCTACCATGTACTAAAAAGAAAGGAGAAAACCCAGTGGACTCATTTACTGCACTGTTTATAGCAAACTGAATACGGTGCAGTTGCTCATCCCAGTTCCTATGGTTTTCTTCCACGTAGGAAGCTACGGCCGTCATAACTGTCTTGTTATACCGTTCTACCAGATTAACCTGCGGCGTATAACGTGGGCAATAATGTACTTTGGGAATGTTGTAACGTTTCAGTAGATTCCGGAATTCCGATCCCGTGAATTGCACTCCATTATCTGCAATTACGGTTTCAGGGACACCGTGAGCTAAAATAACATCCCGTTCAAAATGTTTTGCCACAAGAGCACTGGTTGCACGACGCAATGGAAACAATAAGGTATACTTTGAAAAGCAACATGTTACGACTAACAAAAACGTAAATCCTGCTCTGGACACTACCTGGAAAGGTCTATGGCAAACCTTTGGTTGACCCATTAAGCCTGGTGTAGCCTTTGTAGAATGTTTATAGGCGGCACAGACGTCACAATTTTTAATGAACTCCACGACATCCTTATGCATGCCTGGCCAAAAATACGTTAAGCACAGCCGTCTGTGCGTCTTAAACACCCCCAAGTGCGCGGCAGTAGCTTCACAATGGTTTGCCCTAATAACTTCCAGCCGATCACCCTTCTTTACCACTTCCTTCCAATCAAACTCACTCAGTAAATTATACTTGCTCTTGCAGTAACGATAGAGCTTCCCGTCCTTGACACAGAAATTAGGAAAGTTTTTATGAAAGGCTTTACAACTATTAAAGGTCCTGTCATACCATTCATCTTTCTCTATGTTGTCGGAATCATTCACCGCTTCTACTTTCATAAGCCTGGACAATGCATCCGGAACGACGTTGTCAGAGCCCTTCCTGTGCCCAATTTCAAACTCAAATTGAGACAGTCGGCAACCCCAACGAGCAAGTCTTCCGGTTGGATTCTCCAAGTTCATGAACCACTTCAGCGATGAGTGATCCGTCACCACCTTGAAAGGTCGGGAACCTAAATAGGCTTGAAATTTCTCTACCGCAAAAATAACCGCCAGTGCCTCCCGTTCGGTAGCACTATAATTCCGTTCCGCTTTGTTCAGCGAACGGCTAACATATGCAATCGGGTGTTCGTACCCGTCTATTGTTTGGGACAACATACCACCTAAACCATACGCTGAAGCGTCACAATGAACCGTGAACGGTTTGTCAAAATCAGGAACAGCTAAGACTGGGGCAGTAACCAAGGCGTTCTTTAATGTAATAAAGGCGGTCTCGGCTTCCTCTGACCACTGGAAAGGTGGTGCCTTTTTACCCTTTGCTGTCAACCTGTTTAAAGGAGCTGCGATTGTTGAAAAATTTCTTATGAAACGACGGTACCACGAGCATGTACCCAAAAATACTTTTACATCCCGCGCAGTTGTTGGAGTGGGAAAATTCAAAATGGCCGATACCTTTTCATGATCAGTACGCAACCCGAACTCGTCTACGACGTAACCAAGGTACTTTAGCGACTGTCGAAAGAATTTAGACTTGCTGAAATTTATAGTGAGGTTGGCCATTTTCAGTTTGTCCAACACTCGTTTTAACAGAACCATGTGCGTGTTAAAATCTGAACTACATATTACTATGTCATCGATAAAACAGAATACCATGCCATTTACAATATCGCTCGTTAAGTTATGGTCGAACAATCGATCCATAAGGCGCTGCTGACGAGCAGGCGCGCCACAAAGTCCGAATGGCATAACCTTAAATTTGAACAACCCTCTGCCAGGAATTGTGAAGCTAGTCCTCTCTTGCGAGTCTTTACTCAGTGGAATTTACCAAAAAGATGAAGATAAATCGATGGAAGACAGGTATTTGGCCTCCTTTAGGCTGTCAAGAATCTGGGGTATGTATGGAATTGAATAAGAATCCCCTTTGGTTACCGAATTTAACTTCCTACAATCTAAACAAAACCGCCAATCTCCGTTTGATTTCTTGACAAGCAAGGCTGGATTGTTCCACGGACTCTCACTAGGAGTAACTACATCTAATGCTAACATTCTATCCAGTTCCTGGCTTAAGAATGCTGTCTTTTCCGGCGAGAGAGGATATTGTTTCGTTTTAATTGGTGGTGCATCACCAGTATCGATGACATGTTCGATCAGGGTAGTCCTACCTAAACCCTTTTCTTCAAAAGAAACATTCTTAAATTGTTCAACCATCGCATCAGCTAACTCCTTTTGTGCCACTGTTAAATGTTCATACGATTGAATTGTACTAATGCGGTCTGAATTTACTGAGTGTTTAAAGTAATCTACCGGTGAAACTCTGTAGTCAATGTTGTCAAATATTTCTGGTGCTAGACGAAAGGCATGCCAAAAATCTACCCCTAATATAACATGAGAAACTATGTTGGGTATTACAAAAAACTTAATAACATGTATAATATTATTAAAAGTAACCGGAACAAAAATAAACCCTATCGTCTGTACCTCTACACCATTTGCAACATGACATTTTGTACTATTATTATTCTCTTGAAAGTCAAAACCAAACTTGACAAAATCTAAGTGTGAATTATTTCCCAAAATTGAAATGGCTGCACCTGAGTCCAATAATCCAAAGATCTCAAAATCATTTACTTGAAATTTTAGATGAGGTCTAATATCCTTTTTACTAGGAGCAAACAGAACCGTGGCAATGGAACCAAAATTATAAAATTTAGACCTAGAATCATTATTTAAATTGCCGCGATTCAACCTTACAAGTTTTTTGAATTTTTATTAGACACTTTGTCAGATTTCTTTACATTTTTGCAGTTAGTACAGTGTTTCCGCAAAACACCTACTTTCCCACAGCCAAAACACTTTACAGCACCCCCTTCCGGCACGCCGTTGCACTTTGAAAAGTTGTGGTCAGTTTTCCACATTTGAAACAAATGGGCTTTGCGGTTTTCCTAAACTGCCTACCCTTGCTATAAGTGTCAGCACACGGACAACCGGCCGACCCGGCCGCGTTTGTCGTCGAGGCAGCCACCGCCTGAACAGGCTTATGAGACTTGCCCTTGTAAGCGAAGTCCGTGCCAAGCATACTAGAGCTGGGCCTCGACGGCTCCACAAACAGATCAGCCCGCTGACGCGCGGCTTCCAACTTCCGGCACTGTTCTTTAAGTTGGGCGATTGAAGTTACCTGCACTAACGCTAGCTGTTGTGAAAATTGAGGCCTAATATTATGTAACAAAATCTCTAATTTACTGTCCTCGCTCAGTGGGTTTTTGAGACGAGCAAACATACATGTCATGATTGAAAAATAAATATGGACTGGTTCGTCCGCTCCCTGTGTACGAGATCTAATTTCCCCAAGCAACCTATAATCATGGTCCACTGGGCCAAACTCCTCCAATAAAATCTCCTTAAGCTGAGACCAACAAGAAACTTGATCCCTGATACCCCTGTACCAAAGCAAAGCTTGCTCCGTAAATAATTGAGCAGCAGAATTAAACAACTTAATATCCGAGACACCATAGGACCGTTGCAACTCATCGACCCGTTCCAAGAAAGACCGTGGGTCAGTAATGCCGTTGAACTTTAAGTTCCACTTCGAAACATTTTTATCACCGGAGCATTCTACAGATATTTCCTTAGGAGCAAAGAAAGGGTTGACTTCATGAGGAGCAGGAGTACTAGCTACCTCCACCTTACCCAGGAGCACCTCCAGCTTGTCGCTAAGCTCTGTCTTTATAGTCAGGATAGCGGGATCATCAGACTGAATTCTGATGATCCTATGGTACAAGTGGCTGCCCAAAGCTCGGCTTCGGTTCTGCGAGTACCTGTCCTTCAACCTAGTGTACCTGTCAACAGCCACACCAAGTTCCTTCAGCTTTTCCTGAATAATTCTAAGTTCTGATTCCGGTGTAAATTCAGTTTCCAAAACTGCCTCTGCAGGACATTCTAACAATAAGCCACGAAGTTGTTTGCGCAGGGCTTCCACAGTACTAGCAGGAGTCTCAGAACGAATAGAAACCTCATATATAAGCTCATCCTTCAAGAGGGAGTGAAATTGTATATTGCGGTCCATGTTGATGTGAAAAGTTACTATTTGTAGCTAAAAATGTGTAAAAAGGAAATCAAACAGACTCTAAAACGCGAATTAACAGTGGTGACTTACAGTTATTTACTTAAATTTGCTTAAATTTACTTAAATTCTTGAATGAAGTTATGAAATTGACACAATGTAAGGTATTGCTAAAAAAAATAAAAAATGTAAAATCTCCAAAATTTCTACAAAATTATGCTTAGGCACACGCAGGCACAGTATTTATATCAATTACAATCACTAAAAAGTGGTACTCAGTACAGCAATACACCAAAATAATTCAAAATAAGTTTTCACAGTGTGATCCCGCAGATAAAATTTGTCAAAGTTAAATTTCACTAAAATTCCATAAAATATTTGAAAAAACCACAATAAATTGGCACAGTCACATGTAAAATATTATAATCCTGCTTAAGGATGCAAAATAAATACAAATAAACACTAAAAATTTAAAAGCATGATGCAACATACCCTCAAACTGACATGTGATTGTTCAACTTTCACTAAGTAAAATTATGTGAAATTTGAAAAATAATTACAACAATGTTTTTTGGGAAGAAAAGGAATGCACTTATCACTGATTAATACTGATATAAGGCTAATTCACACTTATTAAATTAAAGTAATACTTCAAAATTTAAAGTTACAAGTTTTTTAGAAGAGAAAAAAAAATATATCTCCAGTGGTGACCTTTACCCAATCAGCCAAATTCCCCATGAAAATAAATATAAATTGGGCGCCATTTGTCAGTGTGTAAAATTAGAGGTTGCCCGGGTTTTACTCCCTGACAAAAAAAGAAAAGTAGAGGTTCGGCTAATCGGGTGTGAAAATAAAAAATGATAGTTTGTTGGACTACTATGTTTTAATTACAAGCTTTTATATGTAACAACAGGAAACTATCTTTAACTCTTATTAAATGTAAATAAACAATATAGCTTTATTGTTAACCTCAATAAGGTTGGGTCAATCCTAGCGGCTCCAAGAGTGGTCTGTTGGAGCGTCCAGGTTTCACGCGCAACAGTAGCCTAGCAGATTGCCCACTAACTCTAGCTCAGCTTACTCAGGCTGTGGATTTCATCCACTATGACTACAGAATTATACAAATCCAAAATGGGGAAAATTATATATCAGAAAAGGTCACAAAAGGTCACAAAAGGTCACTAAAGGTCACAAAAGGTCACCACCGGTAATATAATAGTAAATGAGTTTTCTACGGGTACAAGAATGTTATTTAAATTGAGATAAGAGGGTACTTGCGACACATCCTTGGAAGTTCCTGGCCTTCTTTGTCCTTGAAACCATGTGTCCTGCCTCTCCAAACCAACGGGGTTGAAGGTAGAAGAATATGACAAAAATAAAAAAAGACACGCCCAGGCGGCGCTCCAATCGAAAAATTCTCCGCCTGGGAGACCCAGCCACATGCACAGGATTGCTTGGGCCTAGTGCTGCTTGCTGGCTGGTCCACACGGCCGCGATTGTCCCAAAATCAGCACACCGTGTCAGAAGCCTTTATTTTCTTTAAGCCCGTCCAGGCCGTCTGCCCGACGCCCTGCCGGTCAGATCTATCGACATCGAAAAGCCTTTTTTCCGATCGCTACGTGACTCCACAGGTATTTTCGCCTCCTTTTCTTTTGGCTGTCAAGAATCTCTCTCCGTGCCAAACACCCGAAACCAAATTACCCCTTTGAACGGTGGGAGATTTCCCCGCTTACAAGATTCCAATCTGCAGAAATCCAATGAAAATATAACTTGGTCTACAAAAATCCCTTAATGAAAAAAAACGACAATTCATTTTCACAATGAAAGCAGCGACCATTACGTTGTTGATATACCAAAAAAAAACAATGCAATGCCAACATTACAAATCAATCCTCCCCACAAACTTGGGAATTTGACAAAAAACTGTCACACTGAAACGTCAAAACGACAATAAATGTCACAGATAAAGCAAAACAAATAGTAATAGACAATTAGTATCAATAACCATAGACCACAAAAAGGTGCATTTCCCTATGCTTAGTAAAGGCAAAAAATAATAAATAAAATAAGAAATAATCACAACGTTACAATACAAAGTTGCCAAGCGTGCCACTAAGAGAGCTGTAGCCAGAGCCAGACGAGACCACTTGCAACCGCTCTACGAGAAGTTGGAATCGTCTGAGGGGCAGATGCTCATTTACAAGTTGGCACGTTCTAGGGTCAAAGCGGCACAGGATATATCCAAGTGCCGCTGTGTAAAAGACCCTGCTGGCAACCTGCTATGCGAAGACCTCGCGGTGAAGGAGAGATGGCGCTCGTACTTCCACGAGCTGCTGAATAAGCAGCACCAAGAGGTGCAGACACCGGAACTCCCTCCAAATCTTGGTTTAGTGCCCCCGATAACGCCTGAGGAAGTCCATACGGCTCTTCGTCGCATGGCGAATCGGAAAGCTGTCGGAGCTGATGGAGTCCCCATTGAGGCCTGGAAGGCGATGGGTCCTCGCGGTGTGGGCATGCTAACTAGCTTTCTGAACCGCGTGCTCCTGACCGGAAAAATCCCGAGCCAATGGAGGCTGAGTATTGTTACTCCAGTCTTCAAAGGCAAGGGCTCGGTTCAGGAGTGTGGCAACTATCGCGGTATAAAGGTCATGTCCCACACCATGAAGATCTTTGAGAGGATTATAGACTCCCGGATCCGACAGGAGTGTGCTGTCTCGGAGTGTCAGTATGGGTTTCGTCCAGGGTACGGAACCATGGATCCTATCTTTGCACTAAGGATCGCCATGGAGAGATACAGATCGAAGAACACGCCTCTGCATATGCTGTTTCTTGAGATGCAGAAGGCCTTCGACTGTGTCCCTCGAGGGGTGATCTGGTGGGCACTGAGGTCCAAAGGGGTACCAGAAGCCTATGTTGACATAATTCGAGATATGTACCTCAATTCCGATTCCGTTGTTAGGACCGCTGTTGGTGACACTAAACCCTTCCCCGTCACCGTCTTAGTCCACCAAGGTTCCGTCCTTAGTCCGTTTCTGTTCAGCGTGATATTAGACGTTTTGTCGGATAGCATCAGGGATTCACATGAGCAACCTCCTTGGTTGCTTATGTATGCTGACGATATCGCGCTGGCGGACGCGGACAGGAATCGGCTGGTGCGGCGTGTGAATATGTGGAAGGACTCGCTCGAGAACGGAGGTCTGAAACTCAATGTGGCGAAGACCGTGTATATGGCTAGCAACAGGACAGACCCCATGTCTGTGCGCATAGGCGGTGACAAGGTCGAGTGCACAGACCAGTTTAAATACTTGGGGTCTGTACTCCACGCGTCCGGCGACATTGATTGCCACGTCAGGGCACGTATTTCCGCAGCTTGGGCAAAATGGCGTGAGGTGACGGGTGTCATTTGTGACCCCAAAATGCCGGTTAAGCTTAAGGGGCAGGTCTATAAGACCATCATTAGACCTGTTCTCCTGTATGGCAGTGAGGCGTGGCCTGTGCTTGAGCGACACAAGCAGGAGCTGCGTGTCACGGAGATGAATATGCTGCGGTGGATGTGTGGAGTTACGCGGAAGGACCGCATCAGGAACTCCCGCATCCGTGGCGGCCTTCATGTCCGTGACATAGCGGACAAACTACAGGAGGGTCGCCTACGTTGGTACGGTCACGTCTTACGAAAACCGGTATGTTACGTGGGTCACAAATGTCTTGCCATGGCGCCTCCGCCGGGCTGGAGCAAGCGGGGTAGACCAAAGAAGTGTTGGCTTGACGTTGTAAGAGATGACATGCGTGCCAACAATCTCACACCATAGGATGCTAAAGATCGCGCGAAATGGAGGAAATTAAGTAAGAAAGCGGACCCCGGGCTCCAACGCGAAAGCCGCGGTTGCAACCAGGATAAACGCTGAGATGATGATGATGATGATGACTGCGTGTGCGACATGGTTAACTTTATGTAATAATAATGCTAGTTTGCAAAAATCTCACTCTAAGAACGTAGGTGAAGCGAGTTTGAAAAGAACTGTCACTCTAAAAAAACTTTCATCGTAACATACCAAAGTGAGGTGAGGAGTGCTGGTGATTCTGTACGGAATTTACCTTAGTCACCTTCTTAAACATTTCGGCAAGAGTGAGGGTGGCCTATTCTACTCTGCTGGGTAGCACACGGCTAATCTCAATTATGCAAAACCCTCATAACCATCTGCCAAGCATGGTGAGTATAGCATATACCCCTCATGATATTTATGCAGGCCGTGCCCTTGCAATAGAGGGACGTAAATAGGCTGATAAAAAAGTGAGGAGAAAAACTAGCATTTCTTTTTACTAGGGTATTTTGTTTTAAATTTTGACTCAATACTTTTAAACGAAAGAATTCTTTATTCAATTAGAATAA